>LPNX010329741.1:207316-282158 GCA_001517045.1 Pseudotsuga menziesii
GTATCCAACAGCGAAAGTTGTGACCTGTGCGAAAGATTATAGTTCATCACAACCTAGCCCAAGAAAAGAACCTGATCCACCAGGGTCCCCTTTGCATATTGAAAAACCTATGGATAAACATGAGGCTACACCTTGCATTCCTAAGGGAGTCCTTAAGCGTTTAGGGCATAATCGAAATGCCCGAGCCACCCAGAACTATTCAATTGTTGAGGATTTGGGCCACACTCCTTGTGCGATGTCTGCTTTGGAAGTGCTTCAGAGTTGTCCTTTGCAAAGGAAGGCATTACTTTCTGCCCTTGGTGTGAACGATGATGATTCTTCCTCCGTGATTAAATTTGAAACTACAACCGCGGGACTTCAGACTCGCTTTCCCTACTATGTGTCTCTTTTGATTCACGTAGAATGTCTTAATATGATTGTCAAGCGTACTGTGATTGAAGAGGGCGCTGCTGCTTCTGTGATGTCTTTATCTTGCTGGAAGGGTCTTGGTTCCCCTGAGCTGTCTAAATCAGCGACCATGTTAACTGTGTTCGATGGGAGATCTTTTAGGCCGCACGGCATCCTTCCTTCCCTTAAAGTCTGTTTGGGAGGGAAGACCATTGCGATAGAGGTCAAGGTGGTTGATGCACCCCTTGACTACAATCTCTTGCTAGGTAGGAACTAGATGTACAGCATGCAAGCTATTGCTTCTTCCTTGTTTCGTGTTGTATGCTTTCCACATAACGGGAAGATTGTAACAATTGATCAAACGACATTCAAGAATCTGTTTGTTACTGCATCTTCGGGAGCTTCGATCCTGATCGTTGAACATTCTCAGCCGGTAACTGGGAGTGTGGGTGTAGGCATGTATCCATCCCTTATGGGGAGCTTTATTTGTCCTACACCGATCCTCATGGTAGGATCTAGTTTCGATGAGGCTTCGACATCTACGAGATTGGTGTCTTTTCACACAAGTCATATGGAAGATCCTTGGATTCTTCTTGCATCGAGTACTTAGAGTGAGCCCGTCGTGATGGACGTGCCTGTTGGGTTGAACTCCTTTTGCAGACCCAGGTTTACTTTATTGTACCAAAAAAACCCCTAGCTCACTGGCCCTTTCAGTGACATACCGCAGAGCGGCCTGAAGTCTCACCCAAAGTGATCTTAGATGGGTTGGCTGAAGAATCATGTTTCCTTAGCCAGGTTTTGTAGCATCCTACGTTCTCCTGGCTCTACTTAACCAGTTCAATCTCTCTACCAACACTTCTTCTCTCTCTTCCTAGTTGACTCTACTACAGGACTAGCTCTTTATCACATCGTAGCTTCTAGGATGATGCGCAAACTTACTCTTCTGCTTAGCTCTTAAATTGTGATATCTCACACTGCAGCCTCCCCGACAGTGCGATATCACCTTTCTACACTGCGATACTTCCTACAGTGAGACTCTATATACTCAACAACTCTCAAGGTCTAGGGGCTTCCTCTTTGGGTATAATAGCTCAGTTAACCTTCATCAAGGTGTTAAATGACTTCACTTAGCCTCTACAGTCTAACACGCTTAATCATCAATGACACTCAACTTGCTGAACTAAATATACGAAAGTCACTTAACACTGTACTGTTAGCTGTCATGAATCAAGAACTGATAAACTCATATGCATAATACTTAACACATTCAACTCACATATAACCTTCTATGTTACTACAACTGAAGGATAGCATACATACATTCATTAACTGATAACAAAGTTCATGCAACGAATAACAGATAGCAAACAAGCATAGCACAATCACATGAAACAGTTGCACAACACGCGGATTTTACATGGTTCACTTCCAGGGAGGAAGCTATGTCCATAGGAACTATGTTTCTATTATATCTTGAGAGAGTACACACAGTTCCACTGCAACCTCTTATGCAGCTTGAGATCTTCTGGGAAACTCCACGCACTCAGCCGGGAGCCCTTCTCTCTTAGATCTCTTCTCTTTCTATATTGCTCTTCTTACAATATATTCCTTCTCTTTCTCTCTCAATCCCTGCGGATTGTTACATTCATGCTCAAGGAGTCAGATACTGGTTGCAGTAAGATAACTACAGACTTAATAACAGAACTAGAGCTCGACTCTTTCTCAACATCTTACAATAATGATAATAACTAGCTAGACAACTTATCTAACCCTTCATAATACAAAATACATGCTTAAATAGGTGGACCGAAGGTCTCACCATGATACAAAACTGTGGGCCTATCCCAACAGTAACCCAAAACCCTAACTGTGACAGTCAGCCTATCTGTACTTTGAACTGCGGCTTATTGGTCACACTACAGCTCTCTGCAGTCTTCCACGCTTCCCGGCACTGATCGTGGGTATGGGCATCGCTTCATTGGTCGCTCCCCTTCTGTCCTTTTTCTTTAATACCTTGGCCCGTTGCTCCTTCTCCATTCATGAGGGTAGTTGAGCCCTCCTGTCATCGCCTCTACCTTAAATGCAGTGGTTGAGCTTTCTTCTTGGCCGCTTCAGGTACTATTTCCTTTGACTTTCTTGTTTCGATATAGTAACTTTCCCTATAACTGTGGGGCCCTGCTCTAAAAGTCCCCTAACACTTACTTGTGGCTCGTCCTTGAGTCACTAACATCCGGTTTCTATTTCTGTAGCTTCTTCTTGGCTTCCTGCGAATTCCTTGTGAATATTTCTCTGAGTCCTGTGACATCTTTGTCCATAGCTTTGACACAGTCTTGTGCCGCTTCCAGCATAACTTGACTAATCATGGGGTCTTCTATGCTATCAATTTCACTTTTGCTCCTTTGTTCTTTCTATCATCTTTGGCATCGTCTTCTATAAACTTTGTTCAAAGATCTCTCTTATATTTCCTTCCCTCACACAAAATACACTCGAAAGTGGCATATAGGTCTCTTTGTGGATCAGCAGCTCCTTTAATGATCTTGAGCTTTTGAGAAGCCTTCTACAGATATCTTTTCCTCTTTATCTAGTTTAGAGCTCGTATCACAAGGAAATTATAAATCTGTATCTTCGAGCCTTCTCAAACATTTCATTTGGTCTGCATCCTTTCATACAAAAACTATACAAACCATGAATTCCATTCCAAGAACAAACCTTTGTCTGAATTTTGCAGTGAGAAAATACCCTGGATATGGTGGCACTTCATCAACTTTTTCCTTCTCTTTCTTTTTATCCACCTTTTCCTCACTCTCCTTTCCATCTTTCTTCTTGTCAGCATATTTCTTCTCATCATTCTTCTTCTCTGTTTTCTTATCTTCAATGATCTTCTCGTCTTTCTTTTTCTCTGCTCTGAGCTGGACTCTTCTACTATCTGAGCTTGACTCCTCATCCTTGGTGTCTATCTGACCTGTGGTGCACCTAATTTCAGAACCCTGGGTGGCGTCATCATAGAAGACTCGAGGCCACCACGCTGGAATCATCGCACAACGTCTTCTAAAGGTTCCTTCTCGGACATAAACCATCTGGTGCAGTACTCTGTATTGGTAATGGTTGTGAAAGTAGGGAAACTAGCACTCTGTAACTGGAGTATCTCTACAGGGAAAACTTCTACAAATTGCTTTATAACTCTCAGAAATCGCAAAAGTAACCCTTCTATCTGAATGCTCTGTGCATTTGTAGTGAAGGTGATAATCTCTGAAGCAATGGTCGCTTAAGCTAGACCCGTTGGTGGCATTTATTGCATGGAGAAGAAAAGACCGGGCATCCTGCTCCTCATTAATTGCTAAAAATCAAATCAAATCTCCCTTGAAAATTTATATACAGGCGCCAGTCTTGACCAATATTTACCAAATCTAGGGCAATGTATACCTGTCATATCTAGATTAATTGCTCATGAGAGGGCGAAGTGACTGGCCCTTTGTCCCTTTTCATAATTGTCTTCGTGGCATGGGGAACATCGCCTCGCTGCAATGTCACACCGCATCGTGCTTAACCAAAAAGTTGGTGTGAACTCCGCAATGTTTAAAAACTCCACAACGTCCTATGACTTGCACAAAATAAACTTTCCTGCTGCGATTCCTTCTACTTAGAACTTTTTTTTTCCAGTGTAGACTAATTATGGGTGCGATGCCTCCTTTCAACTACACTGGACATCTGCACCTCTTAGTTCTCTGAGTTAGGGCTAGGAGGTGGAGTGGCTATCACTATAAATCTTAAGCCTACTGCCATTAATCAAAGTAGGAACGAGCTCCCTGTTCAGTTTACTGAGCTGAACGACACCTCCGTCTGTGACTTACTAAATCTGATATGGCCCCAACCAATGTGTCTTGAACTTCCCTGGAAACTTAAAAAACTTGCTATCCTAAAGGAGCACTAGGTCTCCTATCTAAAAAATCTTGCTCTTGATGTGCCAGTCATGCCAAGCTTTTTTTCTTGCCTTCTGCACTTTTTGATGAAATCCTACGATGAATCTGTCTTCTTCTAAGGAAAGCAGCTGCGCTAGTCTTTCGTTCATCATCTCTATATTAGCCATCTCAGTAATTTGAGCAATTCTTAAACTGGGAATAATATATTCCATAGGTATCATAGCCTCTTGACCATACACCAAGCTGAAAGGTGTGTGTCCTGTAAGTTTCTTGCATGTAATCCTGTAAGCCCATAATACACTGTTAACCCTGAGGTCCCAATCATCTCTTTGGCTGTTACAGATCTTAGTAAGAGAATTTTCTAGAATCTTGTTAAAGGCCTCCACTATACCATTAGCTTGCGGTTGGTAGGGAGTTCTCTTATGATGTTGTATCTGAAATTCCTCCATCAAGGCCTCGATAGTGTGATTCAGAAAGTGTGTGCCTTAATCACTCATCAAAATTACTGGACATCCAAATCTACTTATGATGTTTTCAAAAATGAACTGTGCAGCTGTAGCAGCATCACAATTCCTTACTGCTTTGGCCTCTGCCCACTTGGTGAGGTATTCTGTTCTTGTGATGATGTATCTCACACCAGTTCATTTTCTTGGTGGGTTGATAGGACCCACGAAATCTATAGCCCACTTGTCAAATGCTCGCAGCGTAATCTGTGGTCATAGTGGCATCTCATCTCTTCGCGAAGGTTTTCCTATACTCTGGCAGATATCGCAGCATCTACAAAACTCCTTAGTGTCTTTATGCAAAGTAGGCCACCATAATCCTGCAGCTAGAATTTTCTGAGCAGTCGGCTTTCCCGCGAAATGACCTCCTGCGGTACCTGAATGTGCTTCTCTGATAATGGCCTCTTTCTCGTGCGGTATAACGCATATGTGCAGGACTTCATCTGGACCTAACTTATATAAATGTCCTACGATTAAATTGAAATTTGCTGCTTTAACAACTAACTGTTTCTTTTGCTACTTAGTAAACTCAACTGGTGCCCACCATGTAGTGAGAAAGTGAATAATATCTGCGTAATACTGATCTGTGATATGGATAGAAAACAATTGCGCATCTGGCAAATTATCCTTTAGATTACTTAGTTCTTCTCTTGAGTCTATTCACGACAGGTGATCAGGTCTGGCATTCAATCATCCTGGTTTTACAATAATTTCAAAATCATACTCCTGAAATAGGAGTAACCATCTGCAAATCCTTCCTCCTAACACTAGCTTATTGACCAAGTAATTTAAAGTGGAATGGTCAGTGAACATCTTGAATGAGGCACCCAACAGATAGTGCCTGAACTTCTGTAGAGCATACACCATAGCTAATCCTTCTCTTTCTGTGGTGGTGTAGTTCTTTTCTGCAGTAGATAAATTTATGCTGGAGTACGCGATAGGGTGATCGATACCCCCTTCTCCTCGCTGTGTTAAGACAATCCCTAGTGCGATGCCAGATGCATCCACATGTACATGAAATGGCTTGTTCCAATATGGAAATACTAAGATGGGTATTGTAACCATGTTCTCTTTAAGAGTGTCTAAACTTTGCTGGCATTCCTCATTCCATAGGAATTTCACTTCTTTCTTTAACATATTTTCCATAATTGCTGTGATCTTTGCATAGCCTTTGATGAATTTTCTATAATACCCTGTATGACCAAGCACTGTCCTCAATTGATTGACTGATTTGGGGGCTGGGAGATTTACAATGATGGCAATCTTTGTAGGATCTACCATCAAGCCTTGTCTGCAAACAATATGACCCAACAAAATACCAAATGGTGCACAAAATATACATTTATTCAAATTAAGACAAATCTGATATTGCCTACATTTCTCTAACACGAGCCTTAAATCTCCTATATGCTTTTTGATTAATCCAAATACAGTCCAATCATCAAAATAGACTTCTAAGAATTTATGGATGTATTCCTTAAAGACAGCAACTACTACTCTAGAAAAAATAGCTGGTGCATTTTTTAGACCAAAGGGCATCACCATATACTGGAATGAGCCCCATTCTGTCACAAAGGTGGTCTTATATCGATCCTATGGATGGGTTCTTATCTGGTGATAGCTTGAAAAGCAATCAGTTAATGAGTAGATCTCCTGTCCTCCTACATTGTCTAAAACTTCACCAGTAAAAGGTGTCGGAAATGGCTCATGAAGCAATGCGTCATTCAGTTTGTGCAAATAGACACAAATCTTGATTTCTCCTGTAGTTTTATTTTCCTGCACAACCATGGGACTAACCCATTCGCTCTCTTCTACTAGCTCAATGATGCCTGCTACTAGCATCTTATCAATCTCATCTTTAACTTTTTGTTTATAACGCGGATTTAATCTGTATGGACGCTGCTTAACCGGCCTAGCATCCTCTTTCAAAGGTATCCTGATGACTCCCAAATCTCCTACTATTCCCTTCATTTCTATAAATTTAGTGGGAAATAAGTCCTGATAGTCATGTAACAAATCTGCGATGTGTCCTACCATTTCATCATCCCAATAGTCTCCAATAGAGGCAAACTTTGGTTCTATTTCTGTGCCAATGTTGATCTTTTTAATATTAATAGGCTCTGTGACAGCTGAAATGTCTAGCTTTGGTCCCTCAACTTCGTGAATCCCTTCTAAATCTGGAATATTGATACTGCGAGGATTCTCATCCTCATCACCTGGCTCTTCTACGAAGTTATAACACTCTAGCACATGTTCTAACTGGATGGCCCAATCAGGCTGAGTATACACTGGTAGGGTACAATTATCAAATATCTTAGTCTTTATAATCTCTAGAGCCTGATCAATGCTTGGATACTAAAATTCAAAAGTGAAAGTGAGTAGAAAGCTGTCTATCATAACTGGCCATGTAATCGTTCCTCTGCGTAACTCTGTCTCAGTGGAGTTTGTACATACTTCTGAAGTAAAGGGCATTCTTGTGGTCTATGTCCTCTTGTTCTATAGATTTCACACCATGGCCCTTGAGTCTGTACTAAGGGGTTAGGAGCCCCACTTACTAGATACTCAACAAATACTGGACAGTTATCTTTAGTATGGCCATGTCCTTTACACTTTGTACACCATAGTTCTTGTTCAACCTCTTTTCCTTTCTTAATCTCATGTAGCTGCAAAGTGAGATTGGCTAACTGATTCTGTAAATTTGTCATACCTGTACTAGTCTCAGCTAGAGGTGAAGCCTCTAGTTTCATTGTCATTTCCAATGCTTCATCCTGTGTATGGAGTTTCTGTTGCATTAGTGGAAGTCTGATATGAGGGAGCAATGCTGCGATGAACCATTCCTTATGCTGCTCCTGCCCAAACTCAAAACTAACTTGGTCTACAAGAGCTTTAAATTTCTGGTCGAAATCCCATACTGACTCTGTGGGTAAATGTTTGATGTCTTTAAGTTCTGTGATACATTATGACTCAGACTTGGGTTTCTTAAATTCCTTAATCATTTCGGTCCTGACCTCTATGAGTGTTCTAATCTGTGCTGATGTATACTTCATATACCATGTTAAAGCTCATTCTCTAAGTGTAGTAGCCAACTGGGCAAGCTTAGTATTTTCATCCTGGATCTGTTTAATGGTCCATACAGCTTCACATAGGAACCAATGTTGTTTTGGGTCTTCTGCCCCTTACCCCTGAAGGTAGGTAATTTCATGTCATCCACCATTCTGTTTCTACGTGGTGGATTCTGGTTTGCTGTATTAATACCACTTGGCTGTGTAAATGTAGTCTGTACTATGTGTGAACTACTAGATGGAGTTCCTACAGGATTATTCTGAGTCTTTATTTGTTTCTGTGGGGTATAAGGGTGGTAAGGGATACCCCCTACTGTTCTTTCTCTATTACTTTGACTCTGTTCTCTAGTACTGTCTGAACTGTCTTCAAAGAAGGAAGATCTGAAATCTCCTTTATATCTTTTACCGCTACGTGTACATCCAATTTCTTCAGAATCACTCTCAAAATCTTGTGACATTACACTTACTTAACTTATTCATGTGAGAATATATCTAGTACTCCTTTTTCATACAATAACATCTTAACGCACAAATTCAAAGATTTCAAGTACTTACCGCGATATCCTTTGAAGAAGTACCTCTCTACTTCACTGAAACTCTTTCTTTGATCAACTGCAAACTCTATAATGAAACCTTCCATCAAACTCACAAGCCAGAAGTCTACTTCTCGTGAAATGAGATTATCTACACTCTTCATGGTGTGAATCAGCTCCGGTGTCTAGACAATGTTTCGTTTCTTCTTGAATACGTGCTTATCATTCAACTTTGAAAACCAATCGTATAACTCATTTGCAAAGGTCCCAAAAAATAGCTCATGCAAGTCTGTGAAGATATGTTTTTGTAACCATTCCTCTGTACTAAGCCTAGGACTCTTGTTTTCTTGCACAGCAAATTCTCTCTCGTTAGACTTAACCCACTGGTTAAGTTCTTCTTTAGTAGGGTGCCAATAGAACATCAGCTCTTCAATTTGTTCAAAAATAGCGACAAAACCATTTGTTGGGTTGAATGCCTCTACAGACCCAGGTTTACTTTATTGTACCAACAAAATCCCTAGCTCATTGGCCCTTTCAGCGACAGACCGTAGAGTGGCCTGAAGTCTCACCCGAAGTGATCTTAGATGGGTTGGCTGAAGAATCACGTTTCCTCAACCAGGTTCTGTAGCATCCTACGTTCTCCTGGCTCTACTTAACCAGTTCAATCTCTCTACCAACACTGCTTCTCTCTCTCTCCCTAGCTGACTCTGCTACGGGACTGGCTCTTTATTGCATCACAGCTTCTAGGATTATGTGTAAACTTACTCTTCTGCTTAGCTCTTAACCTGTGATATCTCACACCGCAGCCTCCCCGACAGTGCGATATCGCCTTTCTACACTGCGATACTTCCTACAGTGAGACTCTATATACTCAACAACTCTCAAGGTCCAGGGGGTTCCTCTCTGGGTATAATAGCTCAGTTAACCTTCATTAAGGTGTTAAATGACTTCACTTAGCCTCTACAGTCTAACATGCTTAATCATCAATGACACTCAACTTGCTGAACTAAATATACAGAAGTCACTTAACACTGTATTGTTAGCTGTCGTGAATCAAGCACTGATAAACTCATATGCAGAATACTTAACACATTCAACTCACACCTACCCTTCTATGTTACTGCAACTGAAGGATAGCATACATACATTCATTAACTAATAGCAAAGTTCATGCAATGAATAACAGATAGCAAACAAGCATAGCACAATCAGATGAAACAGTCACACAACATGTGGATTTTACGTGGTTCACTTCGAGGGAGGAAGCTACGTCCACAGGAACTGTGTTTCTATTATATCTTGAGAGAGTACACACAGTTCCACTGCAACCTCTTATGCAGCTTGAGATCTTCTGGGAAACTCCACGCACTCAGCCGGGAGCCCTTCTCTCTTAGAAATCTTCTCTTTCTATATTGCTCTTCTTACAATATATTCTTTCTCTTTCTCTCTCAATCCCTGTGGATTGTTACATTCATGCTCAAGGAGTCGGCTACTGGTTTCAGTAAGATAACTATAGACTTAATAATAGAACTAGAGCTCAACTGTTTCTCAATATCTTACAATAATGATAATAACTAGCTAGCCAACTTATCTAACCCTTCATAATACAAAATACATGCTTAAATAGGTGGCCCGAATGTTTCACCATGATACAAAACTGTGGGCCAATCCCAACAGTAACCCAAAACCCTAACTGTGACATTCGGCCTATCTATACTTTGAACTGCCACTTACTCGTCACATTGTAGCTCTCTACAGTTTTCCACGCTTCCCGGCGCTGATCGTGGGTATGAGCACCGCTTCCTCGGTTGCTCCCCTTCGGTCCTTTGTCTTTAATACCTCGACCCGTTTCTCCTTCTCCATTCATGAGGGTAGCCGAGCCCTCCTGTCATCGTCGCTGCCTTAAATGCAGTGGTTGATCTCTCTTCTCGACCGCTTCAGGTACTATTTCCTTTGAATTTCTTGTTCTGATATAGCATCTTTTCCTATAGCTACGGGGCCTTGCTCCAACAGTCCCCTAACACTTACTTGTGGCTCTTCCTTGAGTCACTAACATCTGGTTTCTCTTTCTGTAGCTTCTTCTTGGCTTCCTACGAAGTCCTTGTGAATCTTTCTCTGAGTCTTGTGACATCTTTGTCCATAGCTTTGACATAATCTTGTGCCGCTTTAAGCATAACTTGACTAATCATGGGGTCTTCTGCGCTATCAATTTCACTTTTTCTCCTTTGTGCTTTCTATCATCTTTGGCATCGTCTTCTGTAAACTTAGTTCGTAGATCTCTCTTATATTTCCTTCCCTCACACAAAATATACTCGAAAGTGGCATATAGGTCTCTTTGTGGATCAGTAGCTCCTTTAAGGATATTGAGCTTTTGACAAGCCTTCCACATATATCTTTTCCTCTTTATCTGGGTTAGAGCTCGTATCACAAGGAAAATATAAATCTGTATCTTCTAACCTTCTCAACCATTTCATTCGGTCTGGATCCTTTCATACAAAAACTATACAAACCATGAATTCCATTCCGAGAACAAGCCTTTGTCTGCTTTTTTTAGTGAGAAAATACCCTGGATATGGTGGAACTTCATCAACTTTTTCCTTCTCTTTATTTTTATCCACCTTTTCCTCACTCTCCTTTCCATCTTTCTTCTTGTCGGCATATTTCTTCTCATCATTCTTCTTCTCTGTTTTCTTATCTTCAGTGATCTTCTCATCTTTCTTTTTCTCTGCTCTGAGCTGGACTCTTCTACTATCTGAGCTTGACTCCTCATCCTTGGTGTCTGTCTGACCTATGGTGCACCTAATTTCACAACCCTGGGCGACATCGTCATAGCAGACTCAAGGCCACCATGCTGGAATCGTCGTACAACGTCTTCTAAATGTTCCTTCTCAGACATAAACCATCTGGTGCAGTACTCTGGACTAGTAATGGCTGCGAAAATAGGGAAACTAGCACTCTATAACTGAAGTATCTCTGCACAGGGAAAACTTCTACAAATTGCTCTATAACTCTTAGAAATCACAAAAGCAACCCTTATGTATGAATGCTCTATGCATTTGTAGTTAAGGCGATAATATCTGAAGCAACGGTCGCTTAATCTAGACCCGTTGGCAGCATTTATTGCATGGACAAGACAACATTGGGCATCTCGCTCCTCATTAATTGCTAAAAATCCGATCAAATCTCCCTTGAAAATTTATATACAGGCGCCGATCTCGACCAAGATTTACCAAATCTAGGACAATCCTTGTACTGTTTCCAAATCTAGGGCAACGTATACCTGTCATATCTAGATTAATTGCTTGTCAGAGGGCGAAGTGACAAGCCCTCTGTCCTTTTTCAGAATTGTCTTCGTGGCATGGGGAACATCGCCTCGCTACGATGTCACACTGCATCATCCTTAACCAAAAAGTTGGTGTGAACTCCGCAACATTCAAAAACTCCACAACGTCCTATGACTTGTGCAAAATAAACTTTCCTGCTACAATTCCTTCTACTTAAAACTCTTTTTTTTCTAGGTTAAACTAATTATGGGTGCGATGTCTCCTTTCAACTACACTGGACATATACACCTCTTAGTTCTCTACATTAGGGATGGGAGTTGGAGTGGCTATCACTATAAATCTTAAGCCTACTGCCATTAATCGAAGTAGGAACAAGCTCCCCGTTTAGTTTACTGAGTTGAACGGCACCTTCGTCTGTGACTTGTTGAATCTGATATGGCCCCAACCAATGTGTCTTGAACTTCCCTGAAAACTTAACAAACTTGCTGTCGTAAAGGAGCACTAGGCCTCCTATCTGAAAAATCTTGCTCTTGATGTGCCTATCATGCCAAGATTTTTCTCATGCCTTTTGCACTTTTTGATGAAATCCTGCGATGAATCTTTCTTCTTCTAAGGCAAGAAGCTACGCTAGTCTTTCATTCATCGTCTCTGTATTAGCCATCTCGGTAAATTGAGCAATTATTAAACTGGGAATAATATATTCCATAGGCATCATAGCCTCTTGTCCATGCACCAAGCTGAAAGGTGTGTGTCTTGTAAGTTTCTTGCATGTAGTCCTATAAGCTCATAATATAGTGTTAACCCTGAGGTCCCAATCATCTCTTTGGCTATTACAGATCTTGGTAAGAGAATTTTCTAGAATCTTGTTAAAGGCCTCCACTGCACCATTAGCTTGCGGGTGGTAGGGAGTGCTCTTATGATGCTGTATCTGAAATTCCTCCATCAAGGCCTCGATAGTGCGATTCAGAAAGTGTGTGCCTTAATCACTCATCAAAATGATTGGACACCCAAATCTACTTATGATGTTTCCAAAAATGAACTGTGCAGCTGTAGCAGCATCACAATTCCTTACTACTCTAGCCTCTTCCCACCTGGTGAGGTATTCTATTCTTGTGATGATGTATCTTGCACCAGTTCATTTTCCTAGTGGGCTGATAGGACCCACGAAATCTATAGCCCACTTGTAAAATGCCCACAATGTAATATGTGGTCGCAGCGGCATCTCATCTCTCTGCAAAGGTTTTCCTATCCTCTGGCAGATATCGCAGCATCTGCAAAACTCCTTATTGTCTTTGTGCAAAGTAGGCCACCATATTCCTGCAGCTAGAATTTTCTGAGAAGTCGACTTTCCTGCGAAATGACCTCCTGCGGTACCTGAATGTGCTTCTCTGATAATGGCCTCTTTATCGTGCAGCATAACACATCTACGCAGGACTTCATCTAGACCTAACTTATATAAATGTCCTGTTATCAAAGTGAAATATGTTGCTTTAACAACTAACTGTTTCTTTTGCTGCTTAGTAAACTCAACTGGTTCCCACCCTGTAGTGAGAAAGTGAATAATATCTGCATAATACTGATCTGCGATATGGATAGAAAACAATTGCGCATCTGGAAAATTATCCTCTAGATCACTTGGTTCTTCTCCTGAGTCTATTCGCGACAGCTGATCAGGTCTGGCATTCAATCTTCCTGGTTTTACAATAATTTCAAAATCATACTCCTGAAATAGAATTAACCATCTGCAAATCCTTCCTCCTTACACTGGCTTATTGACCAAGTACTTTAAAGCGGAATGGTCAGTGAACATCTTGAATGAGGCACCCAACAGATATTGCCTAAACTTCTGTAGAGCATACACCATAGCTAATCCTTCTCTTTCTGTGGTGGTGTAGTTCTTTTCTGTGGTAGATAACTTTCTGCTGAAGTATGCGATAGCGTGATCGATACCCCCTTCTCCTGGCTGTGTTAAGACAATCCCCAGTGCGATGCCAGATGCATCCGCATGTACATGAAATGGCTTGTTCCAATATGGAAATACTAAGATGGGTGTTGTAACCATCTTCTCTTTAAGAGTGTCTAAACTTTGTTGGCATTCCTCATTCCATAGGAATTTCACTTCTTTCTTTAACATTTTTTCCATAGGTGCTGTGATATTTGCATAGCCTTTGATGAATTTTTTATAATACCCTGTATGACCAAGCACTATCCTCAATTGCTTGACTGAGTTGGGTGCTGGGATATTTACAATGATGGCAATCTTTGCAGGATCTACCATCAAGCCTTGTCTGCAAACAATATGACCCAACAAAATACCAAATGGTGCACAGAATATACATTTCTTCAAGTTAAGAGAAATCTGATATTGCCTACATTTCTCTAACACGAGCCTTAAATCTCCTATATGCTTTTTGATTAATCCAAATACAGTCCAATCATCAAAATAGACTTCTAAGAATTTATGGATGTATTCCTTAAAGATAGCAACTACTACTCTAGAAAAAATAGCTGGTGCATTTTTAAGACCAAAGGGCATCACCGTATACTAGAATGAGCCCCATTCTGTTGCAAAGGTGGTCTTATATCGATCCTCTGGATGGATTCTTATATGGTGATAGCCTGAAAAGCCATCAGTGAATGAGTAGATCTCCTGTCCTCCTACATTGTCTAAAACTTCATCAGTAAAAGGTGTCGGAAACGGGTCATGAAGCGATGCATCGTTTAGTTTGTGCAAATCGACACAAATCATGATTTCTCCTTTAGTTTTCTTTTCCTACACAACCATGGGACTAACCCATTCACTCTCTTCTACTGGCTCAATGATTCCTGCAACTAGCATCTTATCAATCTCATCTTTAACATTTTATTTATAGCGTGGATTTAATCTGTATGGACGCTGCTTAACCGGCCTGCATCCTCTTTCAAAGGCATCCTCATGACTCCCAAATCTCCTACTATTTCCTTCATTTCTATAAACTTAGTGGGAAATAAGTCCTGATAGTCATGTAACAAATCTACGATGTGTCCTACCGTTTCATCATCCCAATAGTCTCCAATAGAGGCAAACTTTGGTTCTTTTTCTGTGCCAATATTGATCTTTTTAATCTTAATAGGCTCTCTGACAGCTGAAATGTCTAGCTTTGGTCCCTCAACTTCAGGAATCCCTTCTGACTCTGGAATGTTGATACTACGAGGATTCTCATCCTCATCACCTGGATCTTCTATGAATTTGTAACACTCTAGCGCATGTTCTAACTGGATGGCCCAATCAGGCTGAGTATACACTGGTAGGGTACAACCATCAAATATCTTAGTCTTTATAATCTCTAGAGCCTGATCAATGCTTGGATACTCATATTCAAAAGTGAAAGTGAGTAGAAATTTGTCTATCATAACTGGCCATGTAATCATTCCTCTACATAACTCTGTCTTAGTGTACCAGTTCCTTGGGACTGTGTCTAAAGTGTGAATGAATAGGCGAACCCATTCATCCTCTAGAATGTCCAATCAATTTTGTTCACAAATATTAATATGTGACCTGGGGTTACTTTCTCCTATATATTTCTATTGGAAATGCTCCTTGTCGCTAGAGAATCTGATTGCCATCAATCTCTTAAAATCATCCCATGATGCGATATTTTCTTTATGTGCATGCCACCATCTGCAGGTGTGGCTCTTACTGTAAGGTCAATAGCTGCAATCCTTTGCTCATGAGGGATTTCCTACTCAAATTGCTATAAAAATTCTTTGACATCCTCTAAGCCATCAAATGATGGAATATCCTTAACATTTGTGCCAATCCATCGCAGTGACTTAGTCATAAATGCATATCTGTGAGCTGGGACTTCATAAAGCCTATTCTGCCAATTTTCTAAACCAACATTTGAATCCGATGCGCATGAGCTGTCGCATTGCCAACTAATATTTCCTTCTACTGTGGGGTTGATATAATCACTCTGGTTAGCAGTCATCTGATAGAAGCTCTCCATATTACACACCTCTTCCTCTGCTCTGATAGGTTCAATGTATCGGGGACCCTGAAAAGGATCCAATGGTGCGATGACTCAAATCTGTTTATCCTCAAAGTTCATTTGTCTTTTCTTCAAATCGATAACAACCATGTTATCAATTACCCAATCAATACCTAATAAAGCTGGATACGGTCTACTATCACCAATATTCTCTATGACTTCAAAATATGCAAAGCTGCGAACTCCGTCAATATCAACTGGTACTTGCGGTAATTGACCTAGTGGCGATACCCTCTGCTAATTGGCTAGTCGCAGATGGATAGGTGATCTGGCTAACTTAGGGCTACCCATCTGTTCCCATGTCTTTTTAGTAAGAACATTTACCTCTGATCCTAAATCTAGGATTACCTCATCCATTTGAAATTCTCCAATTTGTGCTGTAAGTCTCATTTCTCTTCCTGTTCTTGTATGGCCCATAATATTATGAATAGTACGTTGCATACTACTCACAGAAGAAGACTGTTGATACTGATCTATGATGCGTTGAAGCTCTCCTATGGCTTTCTCATTTCTTACAAGTTTCAAGCAGCTCCATAGGAAGGATTGTACACTTCCTGTCAACTCATCCTCTTCGCACCTTCCCGATGTGGTAGCCTACGATGTCTACACAGGACTAACACCACATGGTTTTTGTTGTGTTACACCCCTACGAGGAAATATCTGCGATCCTGATGGTGTAGGGTTAGTAAAGAAAGTTTTAGCTTGCTGAAATGTTTCTTTTTTCTTTTGTAGGTCAAGTGGTTTAGATTTATCAGTTGCTTTATGCACCCACTTTGGACCTGTATTATTTTCAGCATCATGCGATTTCTTACTAGTAGAAGCACCATTGCAAGTCACAATATTGACTCTTGGTTCTGGTTCTTTCTACTCAGCAGTAATAAGCTGAATATTCTGGTTTACTGCTGGCTTATGATCCTTAATCTTGGCTATCAAGATAGGACATTCTTCTATAGTATGATCATAGGACTTGCAATACTTACATGTTGTAGTAGGGTTCTAACAATCTCTAGCATAATGTCCTATGACTCCACAGTTGTAACAAACAATCGGTCCATGGCCACGGCCAAAGCCTCCACCATGGCCTTTTCCTCTGAATCCTACACCACGGCCATCACGAGCCGGTTCATGCTGTGGTCCTACTACTGGTCCTGATGTCTCTGACTGGACTCTGTAGAAGTCATGTTTTCTCTCTATCATGAGATCATAAGCTCTGAAATTATTTTCATCATGTCCTACTGACTTATAGAAGATACAATATAAATTCTTAGGAGTTTGTACATAATTCTGAAGTAAAGGGAATTCTTGTGGTCTATGTCCTCTTGTTCTACAGATTTCACACCGTGGCCCTTGAGTCTGTACTAAGGGGTTAGGATCCCCACTTGCTAGATACTCAACAAATATTGGAAAGTTATCTTTAGTATGGCCATGTCCTTTACACTTTGTACACCATAGTTCTTGTTCAACCTCTTTTCCTTTCTTAATCTCATGTAGCTGCAAAGTGAGATTGGCTAACTGATTCTGTAAATTTGTCATACCTGTACTAGTCTTAGCTAGAGGTGAAGCCTCTAGTTTCATTGCCACCTCCAATGCTTCATCCTATGTATAGGGTTTCTGTTGCATTAGTGGAAGTCTCATACGAGGGAGCAGTGCTGCGATGAACCATTTCTTATGTTGCTTCGGTGCAAACTCAAAACTAACTTGGTCTATAAGAGATTTAAATTTTTGGTCGAAATCTTATACTGACTCTGTGGGTAACTATTTGATGTCTTTAAGTTCTGTGATACATTGTGACTCAGACTTGGGTTTCTTAAATTCCTTAATCATTGTGGTCCTGACCTCTATGAGTGTTCTAATCTGCGCTGATGTATACTTCATATACAATGTTAAAGCTCGTTCTCTAAGTGTAGTAGCCAACTGGACAAGCTTAGTATTGTCATCCTGGATCTGTTTAATGGTCCATACAACTTCACATAGGAACCAATGCTATTCTGGGTCTTCTGCCCCTGTACCCCTGAAGGTAGGTAATTTCATGTCATCCCCCATTCTGTTTCTACGTGGTGGATTCTGGTTTGCTGTATTACTACCACTTGGCTGTGTAAATGTAGTATGTACTGTGTGTGAACTACTAGATGGAGTTCCTGTAGGATTATTCTGACTCTCGGTTTTTTTCTGTGGGGTATAAGGGTGGTAAGGGATACCCCCTATTGTTCTTTCTCTATTACTTTGACTCTGTTCTCTAGTACTATCTGAACTATCTTCAAAGAAGGAAGATCTGAAATCTACTTTATATCTTTTATTGCTACGTGTACATCCAATTTCTTCAGAATCACTCTCAAACTCTTGTGACATTACACTTACTTAACTTATTCATCTGAGAATTAATCCAGTACTCCTTTTTCATACAATAAGATCTTAAGGAACAAATTCAAAGAGTTCAAGTACTTACCACGATATCCTTTGAATAAGTACCTCTCTGCTTCGCTGAAACTCTTTCTTTGATCAACTGCAAACTCTGTAATGAAACCTTCCATCAAACTTGCAAGCCAGAAGTCTACTACCCATGAAATGGGATTATCTACGCTCTTCATGGTGTGAATCAGCTCTGGTGTCTGGACAATGTTCTATTTCTTCTTGAATACGTGCTTATCATTCAAATTTGACAACCAATCGTATAACTCATTTGCATAGGTCGCAAAAAATAGCTCATGCAGGTCTGTGAAGATATGTTTTCGTAACCAGTCCTGTATACTAAGCCTAGGACTCTTGTTTTCTTGCGCAGCAAATTCTCTCTCCTTAGACTCAACCCATTGGTTAAGTTCTTCTTTAGTAGGGTGCCAACAGAACATTAGCACTTCAATTTGTTCAAAATCGGTGACAGAACCATTTGTTGGGTTGAATGCCTCTGCACATTGGCCCTTTCGGCAATAGACCGCAGAGCGGCCTGAAGTCTCACCTGAAGTGATCTTATATGGGTTGGCTGAAGAATCATGTTTCCTCAGCCAGGTTCTGTAGTATCCTACGTTCTCCTGGCTCTACTTAACCAGTTGAATCTCTCTACCAACGCTGCTTCTCTCTCTCCCTAGCTGACTCTGCTACGGGACTGGCTCTTTATCACATCACAGCTTCTAGGATGATGTGCAAACTTACTCTTCTACTTACCTCTTAACCTATGATATTTCACACCGCAGCCTCCCCGACAGTGGGATATCGCCTTTCTACACTGCGATACTTCCTACAATGAGACTCTATATACTCAACAACTCTCAAGGTCCAGGGGCTTCCTCTCTGGGTATAATAGCCTCTACAGTCTAACATGCTGAATCATCAATGACACTCAACATGCTGAACTAAATATACGGAAGTCACTTAGCCTCTACAGTCTAACATGCTTAATCATCAATGACACTCAACATGCTGAACTAAATATACGGAAGTCACTTAACACTGTACTGTTAGCTATCGTGAATCAAGCACTGATAAACTCATATGCATAATAATTAACACATTCAACTCACATCTAACCTTCTATGTTAGTGCAACTGAAGGATAACATACATACATTCATTAACTGATAGAAAAGTTCATGCAACGAATAACAGATAGCAAAAAAGCATAGCACAATCACATGAAACAATCGCACAACACACGTATTTTACGTGGTTCACTTCCAGGGAGGAAGCTACGTCCACAGGAACTGTGTTTCTATTATATCTTGAGAGAGTACACACAGTTCCGCTGCAACCTCTTATGCAGCTTGAGATCTTTTGGGAAACTCCACGCACTCAGCCGGGAGCCCTTCTCTCTTAGATCTCTTCTCTTTCTATATTGCTTCTTCTTACAATATATTCTTTCTCTTTCTCTCTCAATCCCTGTGGATTGTTACATTCATGCTCAAGAAGTTGGCTACTGGTTGCAGTAAGATAACTACAGAATTAATAACAAAACCAGAGCTCGACTCTTTCTCAATATCTTACAGTAATGATGATAACTAGCTAGCCAACTTATCTAACCCTTCATAATACAAAATACATGCTTAATTAGGTGGCCCGAAGGTCTCACCATGATACAAAACTGTGGGCCTATCCCAACAGTAACCCAAAACCCTAACTGTGACAATCGACCTATTTGTACTTTGAACTGCCGCTTACTAGTCACACTGCAGCTCTCTGCAGTCTTCCACACTTCTCGGCGTTGATCGTGGGTATGGGCGTCGCTTCCTCGATCACTCCCCTTCTGTCCTTTGCCTTTAAGACCTCAGCCCATTGCTCCTTCTCCATTCTTGAGCGTAGCTGAGCCCTCCTATCATCGTTGTTGCCTTAAATGTAGTGGTTGATCTCTCTTCTCAGCCGCTTCAGGTACTATTTCCTTTGACTTTCTTGTTTCGATATAGCAACTTTTCCTATAGCTGCAGGGCCCTGCTCCAACAGTGTCGTTTCCTACAGCTATGATAGCTTATCAAGCTAATCTCAAGTCTACTACAGAGCCTAGTCCTTCCTCTTCATGGACGGAGGAGGAGGACCCTTATGTGCTGACGGCATGGGCAGTACATTCTTCTCATGCGCACGACTGCCTTGATACGGTTTTCCCTTCAGATGAAGTGATTATCGAGGTTATGTCGGGAGTTGAGCCACCATGGGAGGAACCCCATCATAGATCGTATTTTCTTCCAGAGCTTGACCGCTTAGAGCATGAGGAGTTTAGGGAGATTCTTAGTCAGAGAGTTGGTAGTCCTATGGTTCCATTAAGCTCTCCTAGTCCGATGGCTGATGGAAACATGGCAAACATATCTTCAACGATTCCTATCAACATCTCTCACAATCTTGGCATGATAGAGAATGTCTATATTGGGGCGGAATGTTCCCATGCTGAGATTCTTGAATACACCGAGCTATTTAATGAATTCCGTGATATTTTTTCTTGGTCTTACGACAAGATGCCAGGTATTGACCCTCGAATTTTCGAACACGAGATTAATACTTACCCCAACGCGAAGCCTGTTCGACAGTGTTTACATGTCGTGAATCCTAGGAAAGCAGTCGCCATTAAGGCAAAGATAGAGAAGCTATTGAAAGCCGGTTTCATCTATCCCATTCCCTTGACAGAGTGGGTTTCAAACCCCATTCTGGTGGATAAGAAGCAAGGAGCGATCCGCATATGTACTGATTTCCATGATTTGAATCATTCCTGTCCTAAGGACAACTTCCCCACACCATTTATAGATCATATTTTGGATGAGTGTGTGGGTAGCGAGGTGTTCTCCTTTATGGACGACTTTTCTGGATATAATCAGATATAGATTAAACCTGAGGACCAACATAAGACTGCATTTATCTGTCCTTGGGAAATGTTTGCATATTGGAAAATTCCTTTCGACCTTAAAAACATCGAAGCTACATTTCAGTGGGCAATGACCTTGATCTACCATGATCTCAAGTCGATTATTGAAGTATTTTTGGATGACCTCGCTGCTCATTCTCGTATGAGAATGCGCCATACCTATCACTTGAGATTAGTATTCGAAAGATGCAGGCACTATTCAGTTAGATTAAATCGTCATAAGTGCATCTTTTGTGTGAAGTCAGGTTGTTTGTTAGGATTCATCATTTCTAAAGAGGGTATAAGAGTCAACCCTTTGAAGGTTGAGGCAATACTTCAGTTGTCTCCCCCAAAAAATATGCGTCATCTTCAGTGTTTGCAAGGCATGACAAACTTCTTACGAAGATTTTTTGTCAACTTTGCCAATTTGACTAGAGGCTTCATGCGTCTCTTGAAGAAGGACACCCCCTTTTGTTGGGATGAGCGAGACCAAGAGTCCTTTGATGCACTCAAATGAGCCCTAGAATTGGCCTCGGTAATTAGTCCCCTTGACTATTGCCATGATTTTCTATTATATGTGGCCATGTCCTTAGAGATGATTGGTATGGTTTTGGTTCAAGAGGATGAGGATCTCCAAGAACATGTCATATATTATCAGAGCTGGAACCTTATTGACGCAGAGATTCATTATTCTCATGTAGAGAAGCTTTCTTTAGCTACCGTACATGCGGTTCAGCGGTTGAGACATTATATTATCCTTCGCTAGACCTTGGTAGTGACCCATGTAAATCCGTTTCAATTCATCCTCACTAGAAGGATGATTGGGGGAAGTATAATAAATGGATTGTCATTCTGCAAGAATTCGATCTCGAGTTTGTTTTGGCAAAATCGAAGAAGTCTTTAATCTTTGCAGAGCTTATATCAGATTTCCCGAGTGAGGCCGAGGATTTGGTTTGTGAAGATACGTTTGTCGATGAACACATCTTATTAATCTCAACATTAGACCCATGGTATGGGGATATCATAGTATATTTACAAACTGACCTCTCACGAGACGAACGACGACAATTGCGTCATGTCTCTAAGAACTACCTCATCGTGGATAACACCTTGTACCACCGTGGGGTAGATTCCATTTTACGACGTTATTTAACTCATGAAGAGGCTGAGGTAGTGCTGAATGATTTCCATGGAGGGGCGTGTGGTTGTCATTTATCTGGGCTTTCTACAACTCAAAAGATTTTGAGAGCAGGTTATTTCTGGCCGTTGATCTTTAAAGATTGTGTTGATGCGGTCAAGAGGTGCCACCCTTGCCAGGTGTTTGCACGTAATATGCACTCAAAAATTTCCTCATTACATCCCATTATCACCGCCGGTCCCTTCACTAAGTGGGGGCTTGATTTTATGGATTGCAACCCAGCTTCGGCTGGGGGGCACCATCATATTATAGTGGCTATTGATTACTTCACGAAATGGGCTGAGGCTATGCCTACAGTAAAATATGACGGTGAGACAGATGCCCACTTTGTATTCAACCAAATCATTACTTGGTTCGAGATTCTGAAAGAGCTTGTCATTGACCATGGCTCGCACTTTCAGAACCGTATGATGGAAGAGTTGGCATCGAAGTTAGGGTATAAGAAAGAGCATTCCTCTTCTTATTACCCTCAAATGAATGGACAGGTGGAGGCGGTGAATAAATTACTCAAATCCATTCTCCAATGAACCTTTGCACAAAGCAAGAACAATTGGCACATCATGTTATATCCTACTTTGTGGGCGTATCGAACCGCTATTAAGACTGCCACTGGTTTTTCTCCATATCAACTTGTACATGGAGTGGAGTCTATATTGTCAGTTGAATGTGAGATTCCTTTGTTGAAGCTAGCTGTAGAACTCTTACCGGACACTTCACCTTTGGAGGAGCATTTGGTTCACCTTGAGCAACTTGATGAGTAGCGTCGGGATGCCTTGGTGGCTCTAGAGGTTAATAAATGTCGCGTAAAGGCCCAATACGATAAGTCTGTCCATCCAAGGGTGTTTAGTGAAGGAGAATTGGTCCTTTTTTGGGATCAACTGAAAGAACCCTTGGGGGCAGGGAAATTTAATCCTATGTGGCATGGTCCTTACGTGGTCAAGCGCGTGTTAGAGAAGGGAGCCTATGAGTTAGTGGATTACGAAGGAACGGCCTTGGCAGAGCCTAGAAATGGGCTCTATCTTAAGAAATACTATGCATGATCTTCAGCCAAGGTTGCTTATTGTATATTATTGTATATTATTGTACAGTTTTGCATAGTTAGGTCTTTTTCTTATCGTGATCAGGTTTGTGATTAGTTTTCATTTCTTTTGGCAAATGTCAATGGAATCTTCCACCTACATAGGATTCATGGATGGTGCAAGCCATCACACTCAACACTCAGCCTCTGTTGCTTGGGTGATTTATACTCCTATGGGTTAGGTACTGTCTTCAAGAGGCGTATGTCTATGACCATCTTCCAACAATGTTGTTGAATATAGTGTCGTTATTGAGCTTCTCCGGGACGCCATTTCACATGGTGTCCTCTCTCTTGAGGTACGTCTTGATTCAGAGTTAGTAGTGTTACAACTCAATGGTTTGTACCATGTTAGAGATCCGATGTTATTAAGAAGGTTCTTACGTGTGAGATTGTTAGAACGGAAATTTGACAATATAACATATATACACATTCCAAGAAATAATAATCAAGTTGTCGACTCATATGCTAACTACGTGTTAGATTGGAATTTGTTTCATTCATAATAAATTAATCACAAACACAATTTTTACTGATGTAAATAAATAAACCGATCACCATAAAAAAATTTATATACATCCAAAAATGTGATAATACATAGTGTCATGATACAAAATTGGGGCTTTCGAGCCACCAACATATAATACACAGTCATACAAAATGTATACACTCCCAGGTGTCTAATCCCATGGAGGAGGAGGAGGGTTGTGATCATGGAAGGTCATTACAGCTCTAGCTAGTCGTCTTAATAAATGCACCCATGCGCATGGCACACCCACCACCTACCGCTGCAGAGCCTCAGGAAAGTCCTTGACTTGTGCCATGGGAACTCTATGTGTCAATCTCACAAAGTTGGTATGAATGCTCTGGAGCATTCGCTCCGCATCCACACCCATGATGTCATCTCCTCTTCCCCTCTGTCTATGATGAGGGAAGCCTTCTGGTCGTCATGGTCCCACATCTGCACACAAATGGTAGATGTCACTATGTGTTGTCATGCAAAAACATGTCTTTTTGATTCCATATAATCAAGAAAACACAAAAAAATTAAATAACTCAAAAACAAATTAAAAGAGGGGGTCGAGATTCGTTACCTATATCGCCATATGCCGATCCTGGTGGTAGCGGCATGTCCGGGTCCCCCCCAGAAATCTATCCCTGCATAGGGGTAGTCATCGATGGAAACTATCTGTCATCACCACCATGGAAAGAAGTCAGCTAGATATGGGTTGGCCGCCCTACCACCCCCCATTCTGTGCATAGCGTCTGCCCAACGTCATTGGGCCGGATATCGAATCCCGTGGAGAGGAATGTCCACTCTAGGGCTCAATCCTGGAACATGCTCGAAGAAAAACGTGCTCAAAATACTGCTAAACCTGAAGTTCCACACTTTACCTGCATTACACTCACTGAGCTGATGTTTCATGTTGTTCAGTAGTGTAGTACTCCACTCGTAGATCGTGGGTCTCATGCACTCCAATGCATAGAAAATCAAAGGCCACGAGGCTTGGTGGAGTGATGCCAAGCCAGCTATCCTACCCAGTGTCAATAATATGGCCTTTAGGCCTAGCACCTATATAGCATAACAGTACACCGCATTGTACTAGTCGATAGTCAGGCCACCTCCTGGCCCACCATGGGAATGAAGGTTCACTACTTCCCCTCATCTAGAAAGCCCAGTAATGAAGTATATGTCCTCCGCCTCTATAGTGAGGGACATCCCATCTATATGAAAGGACTCTGAGTCTGGATCCCAGTAATCCACCAACATCTGTAATATTCTTGGTTTGGTCCTCAAACCACCAAGACACCAAAACTTGTAGAGTCCGCATGCATGTAGTTCTTGTTGAGCCATTAAGTCAGCCCTTGTTGCTTCCTCTACTTCACCATGCTCATGCTCTCTCCACTCTAGGACCATCCTGCACAAGAAATTGCAAATTTGCCCATGATTTTATTGAAAAAAACCATATGCATGGCCTCATACGTGACTGTTTTCAAAACAACTGCATATGTATGTGGGTTCGAAGCCATTTTCCACGTATATCTAGCCCTATACACAGAAAAAACCTTGATTTCCACGTGGGCCATAGCGCCCATTTTGGGTTGGCCTAGAAAACTGATTAGACCATGGAAATTCGTAAAAATTATATCAAAATGAAAGAGGAGAGCATGAGTAAATACCTGGAAGAAACGGTAGTGGATTTCACCGGCTGGATCTCCTGGAATTTGTTGTTGAAAATCAAAGCTCAAATGGGTAAAAGTTTCAAATGATTTATAATATTTTGAATTTTTTACTATTTATAGAAAATTTTCAAATATTTGAAAATTTTTACCCCCTTTCCTATAGTTTCGACATTTTCTAACCATTTTGGACCGTTTTTGACATAATTCATGTTGTAGAGGACCTTTTTCAGTGCTATTTCAGTCGTTGGATTGACCCATTCGTGCCGATATTAGGTATCATGTCTAAACTAGAATATAGGCTAGGTTTCACCACCGTTTGCATTTTGCATGACCTTATGACCATATCACCATGACCTTAGGTATGAACCCACTCTATTATGTCACGGAATCTTCTTGCTATTTTAGAAGTGGCATGATATGAGTGGTAGAAGCTTCACCTTACATGGGTACCCTAGTTAGCGCCTTATTTGCATTTGGTGCCCATGCTGATGTTTTCTCTTTTAGGGTGTGGGAGTCCATTGTATAGTATTGCCATGACATTTCATAAGAGCCTCATACTCCTCTTGATCTTATGCTGGCCTATTTCCCTCAAGACTCCCTCATGTCAAGCTGTGAATGCATTATCATGATCTTTGCCTATCTTATTGAGCTTTATGCCTGCTCCCCTGACATTGCATTTCAGCTATATAGCCTGAGCTTGTCTCATGCAGAGCCATTTTTTATCCCTCGTGGCTTGTTTCCCTTTTTACCGAGAGGGGATTTTCCCCCGAGTGTCGATATCCTACACATGTATCCTTCTATTGAGCATAGGTATGTTCCACTGCTTGGAACTAGTTTGTTTTCCCTTATGACACTTGTCTCCTCCTAGTCTGTAACTATAAAGCTATTTTATTCTTTTTTCAAGCTTTTTAAATAATTGAAAAAGTCCAAAAAAATCAAAAAACCAAAAAGCCGGATGGGAAAGATGTTATCTGTGGTAGCTGTCAAGTCGTGTCACCTTCGAACAGAGCACTGTATATCACATCCATTGGTTCAATTATAGTTTGACTTAGGAGCTGTACTCATTTATCTGAGTTTATCTCCACCGACTGGTTAAGCTTTCAGTCCCTATGGAGCCTTTGTTGATGCCTCCTATGTCACAGAGATGTACTAGTTTGTATATTGAGTCTATGCTTCCTTCATTCAGTCACCATACACCATTATGCTCTTGTTTGAAGGAAGTTGAAGCCTGATTCGGCCATTCCTTAGTTATCTTGACTTTGCATGTCAGCCATTCCCGGTACAGTTATTGGTTCGTGCACCTCATGATCGAGTCCTTTAACATTAGACAGCTTTGCTGAGTACCTCGTGTTGGATGATGGGGGATTCCTTAATGCCCTCCTTCTAGCGGATTTCATCCCATTGACTTCAGATCATTTATTCTGGGATTGGAATCTAGAGTCATTCTGAGTGCCTTGAGACTTGCAGTCATTAGTGGCAAGTTCTCTTGCCGTTGACAGTTCTTGGGAATACATCAATGTCCCCTGATCAATGGATCCTCTCAATTGTTCGACCTCAACACATTTATTCACGCTTGTTAGTTTGCACTCTAGTACCTTGATTCTCATTTTCATTAATGGTGGGTGATATCGCGTCAGCTAATGGTATACATTAATGACTGGTAATCAGATGGACTACTATGTTCGACCTCGACACCTCTATTCGTATAGTAGGACATGTACTCATAGCGGTTTGTGTAGAAGGCTTTCCAAATTGGTGGTATCTCTTATATTCTACTGCCTTGATCATGCCAGTGTTCATGAGATTTCAACTCTCGTGACTTGATTCCAGTTTTATGTCAGATATTTCCAGCCATTATGGAGATCACGGTCCTTTGTATATCTTCATCATGGAGATTCTGATCTATGTATATTGTACATGGCAATGACTGCATATGTGATATCATGTATCATGTCTATCCATGGCCATTGTACTCTTATGTATCCGGGATTGCTATATGTATTTGCAGTTATATGCAGAGTTGTATTATTGTACTATGCTGATTGGGTGGTTGGTCTTCCATTTGGGATCCTTCATCACTCCACTTCTGGGATGGACTTATAATGTATTTCGGCCATCGTATGACCCCTCTGAGCTCACACATTAGGGGGCATCTGTTATAGTTGATTTCACCACTCCAGGTGAATCACACTTTGTATGGCCTTCCCCTATCCCGCTGCAGACTCCTTAGACCCTATGGAACAACTTTTGTCCTTTGATGTTTCCTTGATCATCCCTAAAAACATGTGAAAAATGATACACACGACTTTTAAACCTATAAGCACGTATATACGCGGGTTTGACCACTAAAACCACGTACATCGAGATGTGTACAAAATCCAAATCCTTTTGGAGTTTTCCTTGACATGGATCTGACTCATTTGATTCTTGGCCTTCCATATGCCTTGAGATCGCTCGGATTCGACCTTTCATTACCCCTTTGAAAAGCTATATAAGGAACCCCTTGGTACATTGAAGGCAGAAGAGAGAATTAAGAGCAATGAAACTATAGTCCATTGGTTCCGGAACTTATGCTTGAGTCTGCATCCCTTTTTCCCTTGGAGCACTCTTGTGTTCTTCCTAAGCTTTCCTTTTGCTTGTGAGCTTGCTATCGAGAGATGGAGGATTGAAGTGGTGGAGGCCCAAGTGGGGGATTCAGTTTCTTCAGTTCGCAGACGTGCCGATAGAGGTTGTATCTTGTAATATCTGATTTATATTAATAGAAATATCTTTCCCTATCCAATAATGTGTGTTTGAATGAATATTTTATCCATTGGATTATGTCAAATGCTTATACATTATTGATGATATATGCTAGAATAGATCTAACACCATGACATATAGAATGCTTGTATTTTTTACTTGTTGTTGAGGGAGTAATCTATCAATTCAAGCTGAAGTTGGAAAGCTCAACGGGGATCTACTTCAACCATCTGGAATAAGGTACAAGGTCTGATCCTTTAGCGCTAGACATTTAATTTCTATTGCATATTGGAAAGGATTGATTTCTGGAGTCAAGCTATCTGTTGTGGTACCCCAAGCCATAGGAATTTCTCTCTATAACAGAGACTTAGTCTCTGTCCGTATTTTTCCCCAACTGGCATTGTGTATTATCAATATCTAATTTACTTTTCCCAATTTAATCCAAGTCATTTGTGACAAATTCATTCTCTCTCCGTCATTTTCCCTAAACATTGTGATGCATTGTCAACCATTGATCCATTTTTCTCTTAATTTAATATAGGGCATTTGCAACAACTTATTCTTTTAAGCCTTCTCTCTCATAAATTCCCCTTTTATAGGTTGTGTATTGTCAATCTTGTTTGGGAAATTGAATCTTCACTATTTGTGCTTATTCAAAAACTTTTCCCCCTACCAAACTTGAATCTTGTGAAAGGAATCTAAACTATTGATCAAAATTACCAATCTAATCCTATCCATTCATGGTATAACACCTTCCTGATAACATGTGTGCATGTCAAACACAATAAATCTTCTATGGAATCGATCTCACACATGCACATTTATTGATTTCTACTCAAGTTTAACATGCACCAAATTTTTTTCTTCAATGGAATACACATCATAGGAAACCATCTAGTCACTTTCCCTTGTCTCAAGGATGGTATCTGGGGGAATCCATTAAGTTGAATTGTTGGAAACCTAACCCAATGGGGACACCAAATGAGGCCCACAATATTCACATAGGAAACCAACTCAATAACTTGACCTTGTGACCTCCTACTTACAATTCACAACACTCATCCACTCAGTCAATGTTTGAGAAAAAATTAAAGACTTGAACTTTAAAACTTTTGATAAACAAATCCAGTGCATGTAGATCTCATAAAAAATCAAACACACAAATCATTCAATCCATAAGACACATGATGTACCTTGGGAAAACACTCCAAATTCAGACGATGAAAAAACCAACAATCCTTTGAATATGATAGATAATTGCATAGAATGATTTTACAGCACTTGCATATTGCTTGATAGGAGATATCAAAGTAGCACTAGAGAATAGAGAACACTCGGAATACTTTCTTAGCCTTTCCAAGTGCACAACACTCTAATAACAAGCTTATTCAATCATACAATGAGAGGCAGTGAATGGTTGCATGCCCTTTGGGCACTGTGTGCACTATCCACACATTACCTATTGCGCCTTCCTTGAATTGGCTCCAAGTTGTCACCTCAAAATTCTCACCCACACTGAAGATATGTGCCCTCCATTAATTCATTGGTGTTAACTACCTTTAATTGAATGTGAATCGATTGAACTGAATTGAACGAAACTAAACTGAATTGAACTAAATGTGAACTAATTAACTAATTGTTTGACCATTATTTAGAAGTTTAAGTGAATGTCTTTAGTGCTTCACAATCAGTGGCATCCACAACAAACACTTTTCATAAATCAAGGAGTAGATTCCTTAATTAATTGAAACTTGTTTTCCACAACTTAGACTTAACTGACGTCTTTGCAATTCAAGTTCAATGGAGGTATGACATGGGAAATTTGAATCCTTACTCTATCTCTCTACTCACCTCATATATCATTAATTAAATTATGCATGTTACATAAGTGTTTATTTAATTAATCATCTTTATCATATCATACTTAGAAGAATTTTTCCAAGCCTATGATCATATGTATTACCACGTTTAATATAACCATATGCTAAAGTAAATCACTCTAGGGGTAGTTAATCCCTAAAGGAGACTTATAAAACCTAGTGACCATGACTAGCCATACATGACATAGAATATCCTCATGAATTGATAAAACAAAAGTCATAGCTTGATACAACACAAGCTATATGGTCTTGATACAACACAAGACTCCCATATTAATACAACACAAGATTTTGACCTTGATACAGCACAAGGTTTTGACCTTGATACAACACAATATTCCTAAACTTAATACAACATAATTTCTGGACTTGATACAACACAAGTCTCTTAACTTAATACAACATAAGTTCATAACTTAATACAACATAAGTTTTGAACTTGATACAGCACAAGTCTCCTAGAGAATGACTCAAGTGTTATTTTTTCTTTAGATATGATTATTTTATCTAGGATATTTATCTGAAAGAATAGCTAGTACATCAAGATTCATAAGATATAAAAGATACATGAGACAAATATTTTCACCGGGGAAACCATAAAGGAGAAAACCCCACAAACTTATTCATAATAATAAGATGATAAAAATCAATAATAAGAAGTATTTGGCAGCTATCTTCCTCTCCTCCCTTTCTCTCTCTCTCTCTCTCTCATGCGAACTTGAGAGTCTGAGGTGTGTATAAATGAGGGAGAGTTCCTCCATATTTATACCATTTCAATTCACTGACCAAACATAATACTGGGGCCCACATGTCTTCCCTAACAGGGCCGACTTCTCCCAAAGAGTCTCCAAATACACATTACATGATGTTACACTGGGGAAAGTTTCCCCGACTTACAAGAGAGGTTGTACCTCAAGTTCTAGACATAATTAATACATCCCACAAGGGGGTAAATGCATCCGCAATGGGGATAAAACAACATACAATGATAATACAAATCATAATATCTTATGAATTTACAAATACATCAACACTCCCTCTTAACTAGGAATGTATTCTCTCTCTTCACAGTCATCAACACATATGGTCAAGTATTCATCCCAAAGTCATCATCATGGAGTCATAGAGTCATCATCATAGCTCTTTCCATCATTGTCTTATTATTTTATCATCATACCATACTATCTATACTCCATGATAGATAGTACACGGAGTACTATCTATCACAATGATGTTGGATGATGACTCTATGACGATAAAATAATATAGAGTCATCCCTTTTTTTGCAGAGCCATCCCTTTTTCATGTTGGATGTAGGCCTAGTCCTTTGCTAGTTCTTCATCACATCTCGAGCAAGCCATCACATAGGAATTGTCTAGGACCTTCTTTACATTGCCACAACAATAACCTGTGTCCTCTACCTTCTTCTTTTCATATCCATATCATCTCTTTTGTCCTATAAAAAACAAAACAAAACAAACAAAGAATCCATGGTCGACCTATGTTCTATTAAAGAACCACCTAGGTGCACCTCTCCTACTTCGTGACCTTATCATCTCAAAATGGGCACACAGATATATGGATATATATGTAAGGAATGATTACAACCCAAAAAACTATTTCATCAGGTACGTTTACATTATATGTCAACCTCAAGGGATTACATCTTAACTATCTGCATCCATGATTTTTTCCGTTCAGATAACCTTCGAGGCGTATTATATCCGAGTAACCTACATACTACTCCAAGTCTCATTTTTACACTCTGAAAACCCATAGGGTGTATTACATCCAAATAACCTGTGTACCACACTGGGTCTCATTTTTACATTTGGATAACCTATCTAGAGACTAATTACATCCAAGGATAACCTACAAACTTTTCTAGGACTGATTACACCATAGGACAACCTACATGATTGGTTACGTCTGAGCATTCTATTACACCAGTATTTTTTCTGCTCGGATAACCTATCTCATTTCCCATGTGAGATATTATGCTTCTGTAACATATCAGGACTAATTACATCCAAGGATAACCTGCGAGCTTTGACGGGACCAATTACATCCAAGGACAACCTATAGGGTTCATTTTGTCTAAGAAACCTACAAGCTTCACTAGGATTTTACGCTCAAACAACTTGTATCTCTAGATATTCTAGAACACATCACTCCCTCTTTTGAGGGATCTCAATCTAGATCACACCAATTATTTCTCTAAAGTACTCGAACTTCACTCTCACAAGAGGCTTGGTAAACACATAGTCTATATGCTCCTTTTTTTCCATGTGCTAGAGCTTCACTGCTCCTCTTTGCACCATATCCCTAATATAGTGGAACTTAATCTTGATTTACTTCGATTTTTCATGGAACACAGGATTTTTTGATAGTTTCATGTAACTTTGATTGTCACAGAAGATACAAGTCACATCCAATTGGAGATCAAACAAGTAATAAAGTATCTTTCAAGGCGACACTGCCTCGCAACTAGCCAAGGAAGCGGCAACATACTCTGCATTAGTTGTACTCAACACCACACATGATTTCTTCCTACTAAACTAGGAGATCATGCTAGATCCCAAACTGAAGCAACAAACTGAGGTGCTCTTCCTGACAATGGCACTACCTACCCAATCTGAATCAACATAACCATGTAGGTTAATATTCTAATTTGTATCATATTTGAGCCCATAATCCATTATACCTTTTAGGTACCTCAGTATATTCTTTGTAGCTATCAGGTGAACATCTCTCGGATCCGTTAGGAACTAGCTCAAGGTGTTCACCACAAAGAATATGTTTGTTCTTGTATTCATTAGATACATCATTGATCCAATCATCTGACGATACATTATGGCATCAACCATATCAAATGAAGCATCACTCAGAAGCCTCAAGTTAGATTCCATAGGTGTGGTCATTTCCTTGCATTCCATCATTATGAATCTCTTCAGAATCTCCACTGCATATTTTCCTTGATCAAGGAAGATCCCATATGCACTCGGATACACCTCCATGCCTAATAAGTAGTGCATCATACCTTGGTCTTCCATCTCCAACTTTGTAGCAAGTCTCCTCTTTGCATCTGTAATGAGTTCCTCTTCACCTGTTAGAAACAAGTCATCGACATATAGCAGGATTATTACTGGTCTTCCCTCTTCCACCTTGAAGTAGAGGTTGGAATATGTTTTACTCTTGGTAAATACCAAGCTCATCAGGAAGTTATCCATCATGTCATACTATGTCCTCGGTGCTTGTTTCAATCTATACAAGGCCTTCTTCAATTTGCACACATGGGTCTTCCTGTCATGTGTCTCGAATCCCAATGGTTGTTCCACGTATAATTCCTCCTCGACTACACCATTCAAGAAAGTTTTCTTGACATCCATCTAGTGTATTTTTCATTTCATAACTGCTACCAAATCAAGTATGGTCCTAATGGAAGTGTACCTTGCCACAGGTGAAAATGTCTCTCCATAGTCTATGCCTTCTTTCTGTGAGAAGCCTCATGCTATGATTCTTGCCTTATATTTCTCAATGCTTCCATCTACATAATTCTTGATATTGTAGATCCACTTTCAAGCCACGACAGAATTATGTTCTGGTCTTGGAACAATCTCCTAGACATCATTCTTCATGATCGACTGATATTCCTTGATCATCGCATCTTCCATTCTTTCTTTACTGTAGCCTCTTCATAGGTGGAAGGTTCTCTGTCAATGATGCCACATAGTAGAGCCACATAGTTATTATAGGGATTTTCTTTTTCTCTCTCTCTAAGTATTCCTTCTGAAGTGTCATACCTTTTAGCTTCTCGTATGATCTCTCATTCCTAGGCTAGTTTCCACTTTTGGGAGTCCCTCTCAAGGAATGTCTTTACCAGATCTTGTGGTTCTGTCATGTTGTGATATTCATGGTTCTATGGAATTGCTTCTCCAATTTCCATATCTCAGCCTCTCATCTCTTCAGGTTCCTCAACCTCTTGAATGGGTTCCCTCCTAGATCTGAAGTATGCCCAATACTCATCAAAGGTTACTTCTCTACTGATGTCAATCTTTTTGAATCCTAGGAAGTATATTTGGTAGGCCTTTGATGTATCATTGTATCCTATGAATATACCCTTCCTCCCAGAAGGATCGAGCTTGGTCATTTTCTCCTTTGGGATATGTATGTACACTGGGAAGCCAAATGTTCTTATATGGATGAATTCTGGTTTCTCTCCTGAGAAATAAGCTTAAGGATTCTTATTGCTAAGTACTCTATGAGGAGTACGGTTCCATACATACATAGTTGTTCTTGCTTCCTCCACCCAAAGGTGCATAGGAAGATCCTGATCATGCAGCATTGTTTTTTTTTCCTCCATTATGGTTTGTTTCTTTTTTTATGCAACCCCATTCTGTTTTAGGATTGTATGGAGTGCTCAACTCCCTCTTGATCCTGAACTCTCTACAAATTTCCTTGTATTATTCTGAAGTGAACTCTCTGCCATTATCTGATCGTAGAGTCTTAATCTTCCTATCTGTTTATTCTCGGCAGTTCCCTGTAGTGCTTTTATTACCATCGGTAGTTCCATATATTGCACATGTGCAACCCTTCTATGCCATAGTCACTTGGTTCAATCGACTCATGAACCAGTGCTTGTTCAAGTTATCCCTTCAACTTGTACAAACCTACGTCTTCTTCTCCAATAAATGTTGCTTCCTCTATTGTATTTCCTCTAGGACACATTAGAACTTAGCCATTGACAAAAGCAACCCTAATACTGTAATGTCCCAAATTTTGCATTGGGTCACAATGGCCAAATCACACTTGTCATGTTCATGAAAGTTGTCAAATTGATGCTAAAGGTCAAATAATTTCCAAGGAGGAAAATCACTAGTTTCCTAGGTTGGTTGAATCTTTGATATTTGGAATAAGGGGGACAATAAATGATGTTTGAAAATTATACTAGCATAAATATTTAATAGAGGATATAAATAAATAAATACGAGGGAAAATCAATGTGGAAAGTGATCATGAGGACACATGGAGGATGTGGGACCCACACTAACTAGAATTCCTATGTTAAATGGCATCCACCTCTTGCAATCTCAAATATATGGAAAGCCTAATGTTTTTAATGGATTATAAGGTCAATATACTTGTCCATATACTTCATAGGTCTAATTTGGGATGAAGTGTAACTTACATGAGCAAGGAAGAGCCAAATGGGGAGTTTCATGGACACTTGGCTAGATTCCCCTTACACTCATGACATTTATGACACCAATGATGGAGATTCTATGACAATTATGATGCAAGTCATTTATGAAATCTGACATCTGACATATATGGCATATCTGGTCTAAATAAAGCATCCAATAGAGCTCTCATGTGATTTGGAGAAGCCCAATGGGTTCCTACTCAATTTAGGAGAAGATAGAAGGTGAAGAGAGAGGCCACATGGAATAGCATGAGAATCCACACCAATTCGACTTGGATTTGGTTTATGGATGTATTTGGAAGTTCAGGAGACCATTAATGTTTATAAAATTCATGTATCATCGATAAGAAGGGGCTTTTTTCTCAGTTGTGAAATTTGTTGTTGTGAAGAGAGAGAGCTAGTGAGTGACTAGTTCATGCTTGATCCAATTTCGAGGGTGAAAGATTCCCATCCTAATTGGTGATTGGAGAGGCAACTCAAGTATTTAAAGGAGATTAAATGGATTTATAATATATAGGCATGTCTACATCATCTCATGGACACTTCAGGATTCAGCTCATTCCCCCTCCCATCTCACATTCTTTCACCATATTTCAACCCAGTGGAGTGAGGCGCACTTGGTGAGCCATTTATATTTTTGAGGGAGCTCCTCTTGCTCCAAAATTTTGTATTCTGATGTAAATAATATTCTCTCTCTATTCATAAATTTATCAGGTCTAAAGGCCAATATATTTTATGTATTATTGATCAGTAATAAAGAAACAGTGTCATTTCCCACTTCCCTGTTGCAAACTCTTATAATATTGGTAGATTTGAATGTGTGTGTAAAATATTGATTATTAATGCATGAATGGAATCTAAATGAAGAATATTTGAGGTTTCATATCCATTAACTAATATTTTGTGTCCATTGGTTCGAATTCCATAACCATTGGATTAAATTGCATCTCATTTCCCCAAGGGTTCAAAACTAGTTTTTATACATTGGATTGAAGGAAGTGATAATAACCATGGAAGTTAGATTGGTCCAGAATATGATTCCCTTTTTATGTCCTATACACATCCCTTGCATAAATTTGAGAATTATAGTGGTTGTCTGTACATTTGGGAGGCCATTCCGGCAATTACCCGAGTGGGATTTGAGCCCCAAAATTGCTAGTTAAAGAATCTATCTTATTTAGAATTTGATATAGAATTGAAGAAATAATTGGAAGGAAATAATAAATCCTTGAACACTATAATTAAGTTATTATATCACTAATATAAATTCTGGTACAATTCAGGAGAATTTGGAGCTATTTGGAGTCATCTACCATTGGGGGTTGGAACCTCAAAACTACTAGTAAATTCATGGAGTTCTCTTGAATACCTATCCAACCCCAAAACCACATATGATGCTAAAAATATAATTCAATTAATGTCTTATAATAGATACAATTATAATACCCACAATTAGTGAAGGTTGTACAGTGCTTGGAAGATATTTGTTCCAGGACCCAGGGGGGATTTACACCTCCCAAATTGACTATTCTTGTCCCAAAACTTCTTCCCTTGAAAATGTTGATGTAATTGTAACTTCGGAATGTATTCACTTGTATTTCTTATCTATTGTAACCTGATGTTCATTCTGATATTTATTGTAATGTACTTGAGTCATGTTATACCCCGATGTTTATTCCAGGAAGTTTCTATAATGAGAAAGTCATGTCAAGTCATTGTGGGTGACCCTCCTATTAGTCAAGGGTTAAACTCCCAACAGTTGTGGGGCCCTTGGGTTATTAGAATATCCTAGTGAATTTGACCCTAGGTGAATCATTGTAAGTTGGGGCAATAGTCCCCACCATTGTGTTACCCTCCTATTGGTTGGAGGAGGCAAAGTCCCCACAAGTGGTGGGGCACTAGGGTTATTAGACACTCCTAGAGATGTCGGCTCTAGGAAGTAATTTTTAAGTGAGGCCAACATGTTGGATTGCACTTCAAGTGAATGAAATAATATAAATAGAGAGTGGGCCTCTCTATTTATCTCACTTGCAACACTCACACTCACTCATTGGGGCGCATGAGTGAGAGAGGAGAATCTCTCTTAGTGTGAGAGAGAGAGACTACTGGTGTGTGGAGATCATCTTACTGTTTTCTGGTTTTACCTTTGGTGCTGATTCTATCTCTGAGGAAGTTACAAGGTTTTCTTTTTTATGGTTTCCCTAAGGAAAATTATTTGTGTCTCTTGTCTCTTGTGATGTGCTTATGTTTTATTGTTGTACTTGTTATTATCTCAGTTAAAAGATCCTAAGATCATAATGCTAGCTTATATGTCGAAACACTAACTGTTGGAGACATTTACCATCATACACACTCTTTTTGGTCAAATTGGCCTAGTTAAACCACTATCCTAAGTATAATTGACATTAATTGACATCAGTGGAGCATTAATTGCCATCATCCAGTCACACCCATGCCTACCTATAGTCAAGGAGGCTAACTTAGCCTTCTCCTACAGTCAAGGATGCTAACTGGAGCACTCCGAGGGTGATCTGAGTGATATTAATGCACCTAATTGCTAACTGGTGGTTATAACCAGTTCAACTAATCAGTTAAGGTGCCTCTTGTCATTAAATATATTATTTAATTATTATTTAATGATATGGAGTCAACAAGGCACCTCCACCAACTTTTGATGGTCAGTTCAGCTTCAGTTAACCTCATCGAGGTTCATTGAAGTCATGGAGCACTAGAACTTGATGGTTGGCTTGCTATGACATGTGTTTGATCTCCTTCAGTTGAGATTCAGTCATTTATTGCACATCGACTTCAGTTAGGGTTTTGTGAGTCAATTAGGGTTTTGGTCAAGTGGTTAACTGAGTGTGAACCTATGGTTGAGAGTCGGTTAAGCTAGACTCACTCATTGAATTCGAATTGCCTCCTTAGGTATTCAAATTCCTCACTCATTCAAGCTATTGCTTGACATTGTTATTGTAACTATTCATTGTTTATTGAATATACAGAGAGGAAACCATTCTGGTTCCAATTAACACCAATTCATGAGTATTTGTTGATTATTCTTTCATGAGATTGATTCTTAGTTCCTAGATCATGTGCAAGAATTAATACTAACATGGTATCAGAGCTAACCTGAGAAGAAGACATTGTGCAACTATAGAATCTAGGGCTTCTTAATTTTGGGTCTCTCTCTACAATCCATCAGCAAAAGTATGCTAGGATGACTCTCCATTGAAGGTCGCACCTTTCTATCGAAGCAGAATTCGATTCCGAACATTTTCAATTTTCGATGCAGAAATTAGGGCTTTCCACAAAAGAGGAATTTTTGAGTGAGCCCAGCATAGGATTTTTATCCACATCAAAATAAAATTTTAGAGACCTAGATCAAGACATTTGGTTCGGTGAAACTCTGGGAAAGTCAAACCCTAGTTTGACCCCGAGCTAGAAAAACCCTAAATACTAAAACTACTAAGTTTTGGTACATTCAATATATCCTGAGATTGGCGCAGTCTCAAGAGCTAAAACTTGCAGGGGATGAATTTAAAATTCTGATGAACACTGTGTCCAAAATTCAGCCTCATAGTTTTTATATTCTGGGATATATGATCCCTCCAAGTTAGGGTTCCACCCTCTTCCAGAATTCATTGATAAACAGGACACCTGGGGATAATTGTAATATATTGTGATACAAAGGTCCAAATGGAATTATGGAAGATGTTCCAGAAATGGCACAGAATTTAATTTCTATGGTCTGAATTTCAGACTCAGAAAATGAACTGGTGGCACGTGGCAGTCCGTACAACTTCATTGTTCTGAACAGTCCTGTGACAGGTCACCTTGGTAAAAGGATCATAAATCCAAATTGGTGAAACCAATTATGATGAAACATATGATGTTGTATCAGAGACATGCAAGGTTACCTCAGTACTAAATTTTAGACATAGAGGAGTATTAATTTTGGATATATCACAGAAATAGTAACAGGCATTTCTGCAAAAGAAATTGGAAAACTAGGGCTTCCTGTTCCAGGAGCTTCCCTCCACTATTTTCAGAAAAGGAGTACATTGGACAGCTCCATTTGAATATATCTATATATCTATCCAATCAGATCTAAAATATTCCAAGTTTTGAAAATTAGGGTTTTTGTGACAAACCCTAGATTAGCCAGCTACGGAACAAGGACGGACACCTCAAATTAGTAAGATATAATCTATTGCTATTTTCATTTGAGGTTCTCATTTCAAAGTGATCTATCACATCAGCTTGATAATAAGCTTGGTGAAGTTGACAAATTCCAAGCATGGAAGTATATGATCTCTCTGAAGAAAATGAATTGGACACCTACATGAGTAGAAATGTTCCAGTTCCAGAGGGAGATGAGGCTAGAAGCCTTACACAAGAAGAACTTGGTCAAGGCCAAGAAGATCATTGCTGATTCAGTCATGAATAAACTTGTACTACAAGTGTATTCCCTAAAGAAACCCAAGATGTTTGATTCCTTGACCAAGCTATTTGAAGGGAAGAACATACATCAGAAGATGACCTTAAGAAACTAGTTAAAGAATGTGAAGATCCAGAATGCAGAGACCATGTAGTCATAAGGGTCTCTCAAATCAAAGAACAACTTAAAGCAATAAAAGAAGAAGTGAAGAATGCAGAAGTGGTGATAGCCACCTTGAATGGCCTCCTAGGATCATGGGATTCATTCATTCAAGGAATGTGTGCCAGAAGGAAGTGATTACTTTCAGTAGACTCTCGGAAGAAGAAGAAGCTCGACTCATAAGAAGAGAAGAGAAGATGGGATCAATTGAAGATCAAGCTCTCACCTTCCAAAGAAGATACCTCAAGCGATGAGGAATATGAAGAACTCAACTCTTGAAGAACCTCTTATCCACCTTAGCATTTGGATAAGAAACGATGCTATTATGAATGAAGAAGATGATGAAGCTGAAGACTCAAGAAGGAGTCTACCCATGAAACAAATAAAGATAAGTATTCAATTGTCATTTCATGATATTGTTTTGTTATGCATTTGTTTATATTCAGTTGATGTATTATGCATGATAGGATGTTTGCATTAATGATAGTATACTACTAATATGCATGTGATGGGTAAGTAGCTCATGGTGCTATACAACTCTCCATTGCTACTTATCTGGAATGAAACCTCTTTGTTGACATATTGGATTAGTGCACAATCTCAATGTTGTCCTGGTAGATATGGAAGGCATCTAGAAAGTTTCCGTGAGATATGGATGGATGTTGTATTGGCTAAAATAGTTGCATGATCATATAGTTATGCATAAGAATTTTTCATTATCAATATACCTTGTGAAATTTTTCTAACCATACAAATGCATTTGACTTGTAGGAAATATCGCATACATAATCACCTACAAGCAAAGAAGAATGAAGACTTGTTATGAAGAACAAGTGATGACATCTCAAAGACAAAGAATAATATGACGAGTGCAGTGACATCATTGATGCAGAACCTTCTAGCCACCAAGAAGAAAGGGAAGACCAGTTCAAGAAGAATGATGTCTAGGATGCAGTATCAATACGTGAAGGGAAGTTCGTAGCTCCGTCATGCGGTAGATGGAAACATGATGGGATACAAAGCAAGATTCCTAGCACGAGGCTTCTCACAAAAAGAAGTCATAGACTATGAAGAGACATTTGTAGCCAGTAGTAATTTAAACACATATATGATGAGCTTGATGAAGAGCTTAACCTTTGCTACAAGGTTGAAGATGCAAGTCTATACACTAGATGGCCACATAGAATATTGGTAGTATAGGAAGCTACTTGTCACTCCGGTACAGAATGTTCAGTGCATAGAGTACAGAAGACAGAGGGAGTATGATGCTCTGCTTTAGAGGGAGTGACTACAGAATATCTAAGGTTCAACATGGTATGACAGGATGGATATAATACTGATGAATCTAGGCTTTACCAAGAGTAAAGCAGATTCCAACCTTTACTACAAGGTTGAGGATGGCAACCCAGTGATGCTTCTACTGTATGTAGATGATCTATTTGTGACAGGCATGGATAGGTTGATTACTAATATGAAGAGAAAGCTTGCTACTGAGTTTGAAATGAAGGACTTGGGGATGATGCATTACTTTCTAGGTATGGAGGTGTGGCAGAGTATAGATAGAATCTTCCTTGGACAAGGGAAGTATGTAGTAGAGATCCTGAAGAGGTTTGGGATGATGGAATGCAATATTATGGCCACACCTATGGCATAAAACCTAAAGCTATTGAGTGATGCTTCATCAGAGTCGATTGATGCTACGATGTATCGTCAGATGATTGGGTCATTGATGTACCTGACGAACACGAGACCAGACATTTTCTTTGTTGTGAACACCTTGAGCCAGTTCCTGATAGATTCAAGACATGTTCACTTGATTTCTACAAAGCATGTTCTGAGGGGTATAGTTGATTATGGGATCAAGTACGATGTGAATCAGAAGATTAACCTGAAGGGTTATGTTGATTCAGATTGGGTAGGCAGTGCCATTGATAGGAAGAGAACTTTAGGGTGTTTCTTTAGTATGGGATCAGGTGTGATATCTTGGTTTAGCAGGAAGAAATCCTGTGTGGCACTGAGTATAGCTGAAGCAGAGTATGTCACAGCTTGTTCAGCTAGTTGTGAGGCAGTATGGCTGCGAAAGCTACTGTCTGATATATTTGATCTCCAGTTGGATGCTACTTGTATACATTGTGACAACTAGAGTTGCGTGAAGTTGTCAAAGAATCCAGTGTTCCATGACAGGTTTAAGCATATCAAGATCAAGTATCACTATATCAGGGATATGGTGCAGAGGGGAGCAGTGAAGCTTTAGTATGTTGCGATGGAGGAACAGATAGCTGATGTATTGACGAAGCCATTAGCTAGGTTGAAGTTTGAGTACTTCAGGGAGAATCTTGGTGTTCTCCAAATTAAGGTTTCCTCCAAGAGAAAGTGATGAGACCCATATCCATTCTGACATGGTGAGAGGATTAGTTCCTTCCATGGTCAGATGTAAGGGCTGAGCCATTCTATCATGGTGAGAGGATTGGTTCCTTCCATGTTAGATATGAGTGCTAAGATCCATAGCCATTTTGATGAGTAGGTCAGATATAAGGGCTGAGCCATTCTGTCATGGTGAGAGGATTTATTCCTTCCATGTCAGATATGAGTGCTGGCCATTCTATCGAGTAGGATAGATGTAAGGGCAACTGCCATTCTAGGAATGGAGGCACCTGGTCATTTACTAGGACAACTCAGTCTAGGACTGAGAATCCATTCTGATGTGATAGAGGGATGTGTTCCCACTTGATCAAATGTAAGGGCTGAACCATTATATCATGGCTAAAGGATTAGGTTCCTTCCATGTCAGATGTGAGTGTTGGCCATTCTGACGAGCAGGTCGGATGTAAGGGCAACTGCCATTCTCTAGGAGAATGGAGGCACCTGGTCATTTACTAGGACAACTCAGTCTAGGACTGAGAATCCCTTCTGATGTGATAGAGGGATGTGTTCCCACTTGATCAAATGTAAGGGCTGAACCATTATATCATGGCTAAAGGATTAGGTTCCTTCCATGTCAGATGTGAGTGTTGGCCATTCTGACGAGCAGGTCGGATGTAAGGGCAACTGCCATTCTCTAGGAGAATGGAGGCACCTGGTCAGTTACCAGGTAGCTCAGTCGAGGACTGGGGGCCATTCTAATATGATTTCTGGGATGTGTTCCCTCATGATTAGATATGAGTGCACACCCTTCCATCATTGTAAGCAGGATGTGTTCCTGCATGGATGGATGTAAGTGCAGATCCTTTCCACACATGGTAGTAGGTGTGTCCTACCATGCTGGTTGATGTGAGTGCTATGCCTTTTCACAGATGATAGTAGGTGTGTCCTATCATGCTAGTGATTGTAAGTGCAGTTCCTTTTCACAGATGGTAGTAGGTGTGTCCTACCATACTAGTGATTGTAAGTGCAGTTCCTTTTTATAGATGATAGTAGGTGCGTCCTATCATGCTGGTGAATGTGAGTGCTGGTCCTTTCTGATATGATTATAGGATTAGTTCCTACATGATCAGATGTGAGTGTTGGGCATGCCTTTATGATGAGTAGGTTAGATGTAAGTGTTGGGTGTGCCATTCTTCGTATCATGTGTTGATCATATGTAAGTGCAGTATCTATCTTCGATCATGTGTTGATCAGATATAAGTGTTGAAGAAGACCTACATGGAGGCTAGGCCTACAACCAGCATGAAAAAGGGTTGGCTCTGTAGAACTTCTTTTGATGAGAAGAATCATGAGATAGCACCCATGATGATCTAGATCAAGTGATGATGCCCAGTGATGATCCAGATCTAGTGAGGATGATCCAGCAATGATGATCTAGATCGAGTGATGATCCAGATCTAGTGAAGATGAGCAATGATGATCTAGATTGAGTGATGATGCCCAGTGATGATCCAGATCCAAATGAAGATGACTTACATATGAAGATGACTTGAATATGAAGATGACCTGAAGATGGTGAAGACTTGATGATGACCCAGATGATACAGAGAAGAATACTTGTGCTGATAAATTGTGTCGAGAGAATACCTTCCTAGTTAAGAGGGAGTGTTGATGTAATTGTAACTTCGGAATGTATTCACTTGTATTTATTATCTATTGTAACCTGATGTTCATTCCAGGATGTATTGTAATGTACTTTAGTCATGTCATACCCTGATGTTTATTCTGGGAAGTTTCTATAATGAGAAAGTCATGTCAAGTCATTGTGGGTAACCCTCCTATTAGTCAAGGGTTAAAGTCCCCACAGTTGTGGGGCCCTTGGGTTATTAGACTATCCTAGTGAATTCAAACCTAGGTGAGTCATTGTATGTTGGGGAAATAGTACCCACCATTGTGTTACCCTCCTATTGGTCGGAGGAGGCAAAGTCCCCACAAGTGGTGGGGCACTAGGGTTATTAGACACTCCTAGAAATGTCGGCTCTAGTAAGTAATTGTTAAGTGAGGCAGACATGTTGGAGTGCACTTCAAGTGAACAAAAGAATATAAATAAAGATTGAGCCTCTCTATTTATCTCACTTGCAACACTCACACTCACTCATTGGGGCGCATGAGTGAGAGAGGAGAATCTCTCTCAGTGTGAGAGAGAGAGACTGCTGCTGTGTGGAGATCATCTTACTATTTTCCGGTTTTACATTTGGTGTTGATTCTATCTCTGAGGAAGTTGTGGGGTTTTCTCCTTTATGGTTTCCCCGAGGAAAATTCTTTATGTCTCTTGTCTCTTGTGATGTGCTTATGTTTTATTGCTGTACTTGTTATTCTCTCAGTTAAAAGATCCTAAGATCATAATGCTAGCTTATATGTTGAAACACTAACAGAAAATTGCAGACCATGGCTTGGTATATAATTTACTTATATGTCTGATAGATGTTCCCATATGTTCCATAACCCCTCAGGACCTTCCTCACCAAGTTTTAAAGAAATTGGAGGAATTTTTGGATCAATTGAATCCATTTAACTAGAGTTGTAAGAAGTTGAATTTGCATTAGAGGAAATTTGGGGTCTAAAATGGGACTTATAAGAAAACGTGCCAAAATAAGTTTTTGTGAGTTGGAATTCAAGAACCAATAGAATTTCAATAAAATAATTCAACCATAATGGTTGAATTGACATATTTGTCATTAAAAAAAACTACTTTTTTTGTTCGTATTTTCGACATATCTCATCGTGTTTTTACTCAAATTTCGATCGCGAGAGCTCGTTGGATGTGGAATTTGATTCCACATCTAATGAGTACCCACACTGCATAATTTTGATGTACCCCGCTACCCCAAAAATAAGAAATACCTGAAAAAATGTGATGATGACATCATCATCACGTTTTTCCGGGTATTTCTTGTTTTTGTGGTGGCGGGGTCCGTCAAAAGTATGTAGTGTGGGTAATATTTGGATGCGGAATCAAATTCCACATCCAAAAAGCTCTCCCGATCGAAATTTGAGTAAAAACACAGGGAGATATGTCAAAAATACGAACACAAAAAGTAGTTTTTTTCTTTCTTCCTCCAAAATTAATCAATATTATTTTATTATTTTAACTATTATTTTATTTTTTTAACTATTATTTTATTATTTTCCTTAGGAGGCCCATTTTAGACCCCAAAATTCCTCTAATGAGTACATTGTGAAATAATTGAAGAATTGGTATTTTGATAAAATTTCCAAAAAGGGGAAATCAAAGTGCTATCATAGCATGGTCTTGGCACCTATTGAATTTATGGATGGTATATATGAATTGAAGAAAGTCATTAATTCAAGTGGTGAGGAAATGACTAGGCAGGTTAAGCAAGCATTCGAATTGATGACTAGCCAATTTATGGGTAGTAGAAGTTTCCATCATGAAGAGACACATAATACCATCCATTTTGAAATCCTTAATGATTGGTTGAAGGAAGTTATGAAAAATAATTCAAATAAGAACTCATTAAGGAATAATGATCAATGCACAATTAGGGAGGAGACCAAGGATCTACAAATTTCTATGGGTGGTGAAGAAGAAAAAGCATTACATCAAGAGGATCGAAAGTCACTCCCAAATGAATTTGAAAAATATGATGAAACATCACATGATAAGGAAGAAGAGTACCTTGAAACTATTGAATATAATTCTGAAACAAATTGTACTATGGACATGGACCAAAGGGCATCTACTAATGGATGTTTGGACTATGAAGGAGTACTTAATGATGGGTGCTCACAACTCTATGTTGGTGACATAGAGATCAGATCTTAAAATGTTGCTACAATCCAAATTTATCATGATCATAAAGATGAATACCTTGTAGCATCAAAGGAAGAACCAATATCAACTTTCCCATCACCACTTGAGCTTCAAGGAGTTGATCAAATCCAAAATGAAAAAGAAGAGGAGGTTCACTCCCATGAGCTATCCTTCATTGAAATATCCTTGAAGATGAGTGAAAGGGATATCCAAGAATCCCTTAGCATACTCCATGACACTCAAGCATTGGTATCAAATTCTTGTTGGAGAGCCACTTCCTTGGAGGATCCATCATTCCTTGAAGACACGGAGAAGATTCAAAGAGAAATGTGCAACATCCAAGATTGTCAAATGGTATATTATTTGGAGGATTCTCATTACATAGAGGATCATGAGATGTGTGGAAAATTGAATGTGCTTGATGGGTTTTAATTTGAACTTGAAGAGATTCAAACACTTGATGTGGTGGAAGAGGAACTTGAATTGTCTCTTGATGAAGGTTATGCAAATTTTAAAGAAGAGCATGATTCCTCTACATTGGAACCAATCTATGACAAAGGTTTCACACTTTTGAAAGAGCTGCATGATACTACCCATATGGATCCTTAAAATGATGAAATGTCTGCACTTTTTTTATCATTTGGGTGAGTTAGTTCATTCTCCTACATCCTACAATTCCATATTTTGCAGAATTCATCCTAATGAAGTATGGGTGAAAGGTTTCGTTTTTATGGTGGTGCATGAAGAGTATGTACATTCTATTTCTCCTTTTGATGATGGAATTATTAGAGCACCATATTATTTAAATTTTCATCAACATACTTATTTAAATTATGATTATGCACATCTCCATGGGTGCACCTATTATGTTCACTTGAGTCACTTGGAGACTCGTGACTTTCCTTGCTCCTTTCCTAGTCTACTTGAAGTTGGAGGAACTTTATCCCACACTTGGGTGAAGAGTTATATGATTGAAGAAAATTATTATTGGAAGCAACATCCTCTTATGTTACATGATGATATACATATTCATGAGTGTATTGATGAGACTTCTTTGAGCCACTTGAAGTCTTCATGTTTTCCTTGCTCCTTATTTTGTTCATATTTTGGTGGAGGTTCTCCATTCACTTATAAGATGAAAGAAAACATAGATGATTATATTGATGCACATTACATATCATTTGGAGCACATTATTATTCAAATTTTCAGAAGAATTCCTTGTTACTTTCTGATGATGCACATCTACATGGATGCACCTATGATATGCATTTGAGTTACTTGAAGACTCATGGTTTTTCTTGCTCAACACTTGGTTCATTTGATGTTGGAGGAACTTCATCCAACACTGGGGTGAATAGATTTATGATGGGAAAACATTTTTGTTACCAGCCACATAACTTGTTATATATTTATGATTCACTCATTCATGGATGTATGAATGAGACTTCTTTGAGTCATTTGAAGTCTCCTTGTTTTTCTTGCTCATTATTTGGTTCAAATTTGAGTGGAGATTCTTCATCCACTTCTTGGATGAAAGAATACATGGATGAATATTTTGATGCATATAAAAAACTTTTGGACAAGCATTATAGGACATGGGATCCTCACTTATGTCATTGGAGCATATTTTATTGGTCACTTGAAGCATGTATTCACTTGGAAAATGGTAGTCTACTCACTTGGAGGTATAAGCACTTTCATGATTTTTTGGTGAGGCACCTCCTTGATGTACATTTTTATTATGTTGTTATGTACTTTGATGATATATATTATGTACTCATGATGTTTGGAACAATGGATACAAGAAAATAGGATCCATAAATTCTCTTTCCTAATGGTATGAGTTGGATAGCACTCTTAATTGTTGGAGTGCAATGCAAGCAGTGGGACCCTGGGATAGCTTTTAGTCCCATTGATTTCAAATTATTTGGGAAACAAGCAGTATGGGAGATGGATTCCCCACTTAATAAAGTGATTTTAATCATATTAGTGCATCAGCAAGCATGGTGGTTCATGTCTAAAATATTCATGGAATCTCAAGGACTCAAAGTGGGCAGCTCAGTGGTAACTTCAAAGAATCATACAGAAAGCAGGTTATTCAACAACCATGTTTGAAATTGCTTAAGGACAAGTAATATTGGGAAGGCAGGATTTTTAATGGCTCAAATTTTTCATTGGGTCACAATGCCCAAATCACAGTTTCCATATTCATGAAAATTTTCAAATTGATGCTAAAGGTCATATAATTGCCAAGGAGGAAAATCACTAGTTTCCTAGGTTGGGGGTGGAAGCTTTGATATTTGGAATAAGGGGGACGATAAATGATGTTTGAAAATTATACTAGAATAAATATTTAATAAAGGAGATAAATAAATAAATACAAGGGAAAATCAAAGTGGCAAGTGATGATGAGGACACATGGATGATGTGCGACCCACATTAGCTAGAATTCCTATGTTAAATGGTATCCACCTCTTGCAATCTAAAATATATGGAAAGCATAATGTTTTGGATGGATTATAAGGTCGATATACTTGTACATATAATTCATAGGTTGAATTTGGGATGAAGTGTTTTGAGGTTTGGAAATTCATAGGAAACAATAGCAAGGGATTCTCCCCATCAATGTTCCCAACTAGCTCGTGACTGTTTGGTATGGGGAATCCGTCTGGTTTGCGGTTCGGCTACCGTAGGTCAAGTAACAAAAATAAAGGGTTTTACCGGTTTCGTCCTGGTCCACTGTGTATATTTTTGTATTTTTGACTTTAAGTATGATATGCAAGTGCCTCTCTAACATGTAGATTGATAAAGAATATGAGGAGCGGTCACAATGTGATGCGCAGGTTCTTACCTCTTGTCTTAGACTCTCTCACATCTAAATCACACAAAATTGAAAACAAGATTAACTAAGCTATCCCTAGGGAGAAAGATTATCAATTAATGAGTAATGTATTACTGCTCATATGTTAAGATAAATCATAGATAGATGTGCTTAGAATCAAAACACATAAACATGAATAGAGATATGCCCAACAAGATAGCTCGTCTTTTGTTAAAACATTCATTACTCATAGTGGAAATTATCACAAAATAAACCAGAGAACATTCATACAAGAATATAGGTTCAGAAAGTTGGAATGATCTCATAGTTAATGCAACACAACTGAAAACGAAATAGTTCCCCTTCAACATTGTTCATTTCACCACATTTTAACATTCCACACAACACTTTCTCCAACAGGCAAAATTGTAATTTTATTATTGCAAAACGAAATAGTTCCTCTTACAACAAGTATTTCACAAGTCTCACTAAGAAAAATCCCCATGTCTTAGACTCTCTCGCATCTATTTATACAAGAAACAACTCAAAACCTTTCGATTACCCCCCAACCGTTTCAATCTCATAGTTTTGTCATTTTGCGAATGCTCATAATTCAACATTACTTTTCAAATAAAGTTTTTGATAAAAATGGGAATAGCTAGGTAACTGACGAACAACCCAAGCCTGGGCCTTTGCTCTTTAGTGATTATGCTCTACCATTCCTCGATCCCTCTTCAGACCCTTATTATTTTCTTTTCCTCGAGCAACAACTCTGCTTCCTTATGCTTTAACATGCTTTGTCCTCCAGCTGCATCTTCTTCGCTGCAATAATATTCAAAGGGATCTGAGAAAATCTCCTATGTTTGTCTTCGATCAAATGAAAACTCATCATTTATTCTGACTATCTTCAATAAACATAAACCATAATACCAATTAAATGAGTACTGAAAGAAAAGAAAACCAGAGCTGGTTTTTCACGTGAAAATCTCAACCTCATAAAACAAGGCACACTGGTTATTTACAAAATCAGTTACGAGCTCATAACAATCGGTGGGAAAACAATTAAAAAACGGGCATATAAAAACCCCCATCAGAAAATTGGAACACTTGACATCGGTCGGTTAGTGAGCTACGTAGCTGCAACGGTGGGTGACCTACAGTCTAGGGGTTCTGGAACACAAACCAGAAATTGGTGCGATAAAATTTCGAGGGTTGGATCTATTGAAGCATCGGATAGTTAGTGCGCTACATAGCCAAAATAGTGGAAGTTATATGGTTAAGAAAATCCGTAGACTAGTCAACATCGGATAAAAATAGAACAGGACATCGACGAAAGGAAAAGCAGTCTGACGGGAAGTTAGTCTAATTTGGGGCCGCAACGATGAACCTCAATCAGCCCTCGACCTTCGATCAAAAGTCACAACACCTTCCAAAACATCGCAAAGCGATATCAACAATAAAACATGGGATCGACGAAAGGCGTTAATAATCAGCACAATTTCTAACTAACCTTCGAAAAACAAGCAACTAAATATCCCATTTTAAACCTCGGCCAAACCTCAGTAATGATAAAACACCATGAAACCTGCTAAGTTCTACAGTCCAAAGCATTCGCAGACCCAAATGAATTCTCGAAAAGCAAGAAAAATTGGCCTCAAAAAATCCAAATGTGTAGCAGAGTGGGAACAAATGGTCTTCAACAAAATCAACAAGGAGGGTCCAAAATTTTAGAAATTTGGGAAAAGTTGCAGCTGCAACAATTGGCAACTCACTGGTGAACCCAGATCTCTGAATAAAATCCTCCTTCAGTAACAGACTTTTTAGCAGCGGAAACCGACATGCTGAATTCTTCTAGATGTCTGGATTCCCATAATGTCAAATATATGTACTTGCAATCATTGATGATATCCCAATTTTAGGAAATGGAACCCAAAATCTCAAAGTCAGGATAACTCTTTTGAGGCTAAGTAGGTGAATTTCATTTTACCTCTGTCTTTGGGTAGCTTCCAGCTTAGACACCACAGGATTGTAACACATGGTAAACAGAAATATTCATTTGTTCGCCATTCTCATGCCATTTGGCACTTTTCATTTGTGGACTTTTTGTCCTTTTGAGTCCTCCTCATGCCTTTCTTTTTGAATTTTATTCAGGCTCTTCTATCCATAGTGTCCTTTTGTGTGAGAGATGCATTTAAATTTTAGCTCATGGACGAAGAAGAACTTTTGGCAATCTGTACTCATATGATTCAGTACTTTGTTTCGATAAATATTGCTTTCTTAGGAGTTTTGACTCTTATTAGCCTTTTAGCTTTCAATTCTTGGCATGGGATCATTTAGATGTAATATACTGTTTACCCTACTCCCCTTTCCATGGGTCTTTTGCTGTCACCCCTTATGACGTTTTAGATGTGAGATGGATGGAGCCTCGAAATAGTATTCCAGAAATTTTGATTCTGAGTTATTTCAGGGATTACGCCAGACTTCAATGTGTTCATAGACATTTAGAAAAACTACTTACTAGAAGAAATTTCATTAGATTCAAACAATAAGATACAGTTTAATGCCCAAAAAAATCAATTTATTTAGGGCTTTGATGCTCTCCATGCAACCAAAAGTTTGCCTCTTTTATTGAAATCAAAAGAAAACTAAAACTAAACAAAATGGAAAGTAACAAATCAAAGTGGAAAAACAAACCAATTTATTTATGTACAAAACAAAAACAAAATAAAACAAAAAAACAAGAAAAATAAGGTTTAAGAACTAAACCATTCACTGGTAAGTTCTCCTCCCATCCCTGTAAATCTTGTAATTTATAAGTTGAGGGGCCAAGTTTTGCTGCGATATGGAAAGGGCCTACCCATAACTATTGAAACTTTGTGTGCTTTCCCTTCTCATCACGTGGGTGATCCCACTTAAGAACCAAATCTCCTACTTCAAATTCTTTTGTTCCAGCTTTGTGCTTATCAAACCACCTCTTCACTACCTCCTGTTGTTCTTTAAAATGTTCTCTGGACTTGGATCTAGATTTCTCTGCCTCCAAAAGATTATGGATTCTTATCTTCAAGACTTCATTATCTGATCCTCTTGACTCCTGAGCTATTATGGAAGAGGGTAGCATGATATTGGGGGACGGAATGGCCTCTTTTCCATAAACAAGTGTATATGGGGACACACCTAAAGAAGTCTTGGGGGTAACCCTATCAGCTCAAAGAGCATTTGGTAATGCTGAATGCCAACTTCTCTGGTTTTCTATCACAGTCTTTTTTAAGATTCTAATCAGATTCTTGTTTGTATATTCTGATAAACCATTTCCTTGTGGATAATAATTTGTAGAATAATGTAACTTAATTCCTTTTTCATGAGAAAATGTAGTTAATCTAATAGAGGAAAAATAAGTAGCATTATCGAAAACTAGAGAAATCGGAACCCCAAACCTGGTCATAATATGATCTTGCAAGAATTCCATGACAGCATCTTCATTCACTTTACGCAACAGAATGGATTCGACCCATCGAGTGAAGTAATCAGTCGCCATCAGAATATACTTGTGTTGCAAGGAAGAATTTGGCTTTATCTCTTTAATGATATCCATTCCCCACTGCTTAAACGGTTATGTTATCATCACCGGATTTAATGGTCATGCTGCTTTATCTTGTCTCCCACCACACCTTTGACAGATGTCGCACTTTCTGACATGGGCATGTGCATCTTTGAACAATGTGGGCCAATAATATCTAGCTCTGAGAATTTTATGGGCTATTGTATCTCCAAAAAAATGTCCTCCAGCAGGCCCATCATGTAAGTCTATCATGACCTTCCTCGCATCTTCTTTCTCTAAGCATCTAAGAAGAACTCCATCATAATTCTTCCTGAACAATATTCCTTCAATAATCTGATATGAGGCTGATTTAAGATGCAGTGCTCTTCTTTGCTTAGAATTGCAATGCTTCGGTAACAATCCATCCTAAAGGTAATGCACAAGATCTTGATACCAGGAGTTTGGAGCTATGAAAAGAGGACATGCATCCATCAAATGTAACTCAGCTTCATCTTCCCAGTTATTTTCTTCATTGTCTTTACTTTCAGTCATTAGTTTGCACAATCCTTGCCCTTTAACTATGGAGGATGGCTTGAATTTGAGGTCATACTCCTGTAAAGCTGTTACCCAGTTTCCTCTTCTTTCTCCTAATTATTTTTGTACGAAAAGAGACCTCACAGCTGGGTGTGGAACTATCACCTTTGTCCGGTTCTTAAGTATATACGGTCTGAATTGTTTTACCGCTTTGAAGACTACGTAAGCTTGTATATCCAATGTTAGGTAATTCAATTTGGATCCCTGTAGACTAGTGCTCATAGCTGATATGGGGAACTCATCTCCCCCATATTCCTTCTGGGTAAGCACCACTGCTAGTGAATCGTCAGATGCGAAAGTGTACAAAATAAAATCTTTCTCAAAATCCATACTTTTGAGGGAGGGCACATACACAACAGATGTCTTTATTTTACTAAATGCATTCTTCTCTACATGAGTCCACTTGAATTGTACACTTTGCTTTACCATTTGCTGCAAAGGTTTAATAATTTGAGCAAAATCCGGCACAAACCTTCGCAGGAAATTTATTGTCCCATAAATGATTGCATGCCTTTTCTATTATGGGGTAGGGGAATCTGTTCGATAGCTTTGATCCTCTCTGGGTCTATGGAGATCCCCTTCTTAGAAACCACATGACCCAGTAACTTACCTTTGGTAACAACAAACACGCACTTTGGGTTTAATGAGATACCATATTTTCGGTAGCGTTCAAAAATCTGTTTTAGATGGAATGCGTGTTCTTCCCTTTTCTTTGAGAATATTGTGATGTCATTGAGGTATACTACAACATTGCACCCAATTATACTGTGGAAATATATGTCCATAGCCCTCTGGAAAGTAGCTCCAGCGTTTATGAGTCCAAAGGGAATACTTCTATAAGAAAAAGTCCCCATCTAGTTCTAAATGTAGTTTTAATTCTGTCTTCTTCAGCTACTAACACTTGATTGTAGCTAGAGAATCCATCTAATAAAGAAAATAATTCAGAACCCGAAACCATTTGCAATATCTGTTCCATAGTTACAAGAGAATTTTAGAGAATTGGGTGGGACAAGAGAATTTTTTTTATCTGAAGCGTGATTTAGGTTTCTGAAATCCACACATAGTCTAATTTCTCTAGATTTCTTTCTTACTGGTACCAGATTTGAAACCCATTTTGAGTGTCTAGCTTCAAAAATAATTTTAGCATCCAACAACTTCTTTACTTCATTCTAAATTAGAGGCTCCAGTTTTGGATGCATTTTCCTTAAAGGCTGTTGATAGGGCTTGACCCCAGATCTGATGAGGATAACATGCCGAATAATATTGGTGTCATATGTCTTCAGATCTTCATACATCTAGGCAAAAACATCTTTGTATTGTTTGAAAAGACTGATGAACGTATTTCTTTCAATTAGAGAGCAACACTTTCCCAAATTCACATACTTAGGCTCAATTTCAGTCCCCAAATTAATCAACTCGAACTGTAGAGATGAGCTATGAGTCTTCACATGCACTGGCCTTCTGAATTCATCGTTTAGATCAAACATTTGCTCTAAATTCTTGACTGCTTTAGGAATAAAATTATCGAATTTTAGCTCGATTTGATGTTCTTCATCATCAATAATTGCCCCTTTGAAGGTCTCGTCATTTGTCAAGCATTCTAGAATCTACTGATCATCATCAAAGACTCGTAAATTGGTAATCATATCTGGAACCGAAGGCCTGAAAAGCAATTCAATAGAACACTAGTTATTAGAGGGAACAAGCCTCACAGATGAGGTGGCCAACAAGTCAGCTGCTGCATTCTTAATTCTAGGAATTGATACAATATTAAATGCATGAAAACATTTAAGAAAATCCCATACTTCATTTTGATAAGCTTTTAAATGAGGGGAAATGCAATGTATTTGATTTCAAATACATTGCAATGTTAATTTATTGTTGTCTTTTCTCTCTTCATCATTATCCTCGGTTAATTTGGAATCCAACAGTTGATTCATCACCAACATCATTCAATTTATCCATTAAGGACAATTCTTTTCAGAACGGGGTTGTTGGTGAAAAGTGCAAAAGTTATCCATCCCCACCCTTGTTAAGTTCATTGATGCAGGACTGTGCGGAGGTGGTTGGGCTTGATTGTTATCCTCCTTTTTCTTGTAATAAGGCTTATAAAACTTATGGGCTTCCTTTTCCTTTTCCAAGTCTATTATTCTGTTAGAGAGCTTCTGCATCATCTTTTCCATTCCTTCGAAATCGTAGAATTGCTCCTCTTTAGGCTTAGTAAATAACAAAGATTTTATCCCAACATTTTTTTCTCCTGACTACTCAGGATAATCTTCGATGCTTTCCTTTTCATCCTTGACTCTCTCCACTTCTTCATAAGTCTTTGCTAGCATAGGTTTGGCTTTCATTTTGGAAAACATGGCCAAATCGGGCCCTAGAGATAAAGTATAATACTCAATCAGAACTTTATCCGAGGGTTTGTCAATTTTAGAAAAATTCTTAAGATAAGCTACAAATATTTGGGTAAAACTATGCACCTTCTCTTTTCTTTCTTTCTTTAAAGCGCATAGTCCTTTCATGAGAGCCACATTTTTTTTTGGGGTTGCATATTTGCTTCTAAAAATCCTTTCAAAGGTATCCTTGTCTGGGATAGAGTTTGCAAGAAAACCAAAATACCATGATGCTGCTTCTCCTTTAAGGGTATGCGGATAAAGTCTACAAACTACATCCTCATGTTCCCCAGCCCTTAATCCTTCTATTGCCAAATATAAACTCTTCAAATGGTCATCTAATAAAATCTTCTCATTTGGATCAAACTTGGGTAGCATCTTCTCAAAAGTTTGAGGTAATTCATGCAACGGAGGCGTTAAGTTCAGGGGTGATTTGGCTTTCCAAGCAGGTGGTGGATTTGGTGGATTAAGTGGCTAGTTTGCATTTACACCTGCCATGAGTCTGGGTGGAGAGTGAGGAGTTGAGGGAACAAGAGTATGCACAGGATAATAGTAAGGTGTGTTTGGGCCTACTTGATTCAAGGGATGAACAACTTCCTGTAATGCTTCTTCTACTAACTCTTCCAAATCTCCAACCAACACTGAATCTTCCAATATGGGATGGTCTTTCTTCTTATATTCTCTTCGGGGTAAATCAAGGATAGTGGGTAACCCTCTAATACTCTTTACATAGGCCCCTGTGTGTCTTCTCAAATCATGAACTACTTGGTTGTCCACAGAAAACAAAGGTTCTCTATTCTCTTCAGTATTTGGATCAAGAAATAAATTGCTTTCAAAACTATCACTGGTGGAGTAACTTCGAGGAAATGGATTTCCTCGGCCAGCCATGCACTAGTGGCCCTCTTTCTAGCACCGGAAACTATTGAGGCCTAGAAATTCACAGGCAAGAATAGCAATGGATTCTCCCCAGTAGACATTCCCAACTATCTCATAACTATTTGGTATGGGGAATCCGTCTAGTTTGCGGTCCGGCTACCGTAGGTCAAGTAACAAAAATAAAGGGTTTTAAAAGGTTGCAGCCCGGTCCACCGTGTATATTTTTGTATTTTTTAATTTAAGTATGATATGAAAGTGCCTATCTAACATGCATATTGATAAAGAATACGAGGAGCGGTCACAATGTGATGCGCAGTTTCTTACCTCTCATCTTAGACTCTCTCGCATCTAAATCACACAAAATTGAAAACAAGATTAACTAAGCTATCCCTAGGGAGCAAGATTATCAATTAATGAGTAATGTATTACTGCTCATATGTTAATATAAATCATAGATAGCTGTTCTTAGAATCAAAACACATAAACATGAATAGAGATATGCCCAACAAGATAGCTCGTCGTATGTTAAAACATTCATTACTCATAGTGGAAATTATCACAAAATAAACCAGAGAACATTCATACAAGAACATAGGTTCAAAAAGTTAGAATGATCTCATAGTTAATGAAACACAGCTGAAAACTAAATAGTTCCCCTTCAACATTGTTCATTTCACCACATTTGAACATTCCACACAGCACTTTCTCCAACAGGCAAAATTGTAATTTTATTATTGCAAAATGAAATAGTTCCTCTTACAACAAGTATTTCACAAGTCTCACTGGGGAAAATCCCCCTGTCTTAGACTCTCTCACATCTATTTATACAAGAACCATCTCAAAACCTTTCGGTTGCCCCCCAACCATTTCAATCTCATAGTTTTGTCATTTTGCGAATGCTCATAATTCAACGTTACGTTTCAAATAAAGACTTTGATAAAAATAGGAATAGCTAGGTAACTGACGAACAACCCAAGCCTGGGACTTTTCTCTTTAGTGATTACACTCTACCATTTCTTGGTCCCTCTTCAGACCCTTATTATTTTCTTTTCCTCGAGCAACAACTCTATTTCCTTATGCTTTAACATGCTTTGTCCTCCAGCTGTATCTTCTTCGCCGCAATAATCTTCAAAGGGATCTAAGAAAATCTCCTATGTTTGTCTGTGATCAAACAAAAACTCATCATTTATCCCAAATATCTTCAATAAACATAAACCATAATACCAATAAAATGAGTACTGAAAGAAAAGAAAACCAGAGCTGGGTTTTCACGTGAAAATCTCAACCTAATAAAACAAGGCACACCGGTTATTTACGAAATCAGTTATGAGCTCATAACAATCGACGGGAAAACGATTAAAAAACGGGCATATAAAAACCCCCACTGGTGAATTGGAACACTTGACATAGGTCGGTTAGTGAGCTACGTAGCCACAATGGTGGGTGACCTACAGTCTATGGGTTTTGGAACACAAACCAAAAATTGGTGCGATAAAACATCGAGGGTTGGATCTACTGAAGCATCGGATAGTTAGTGTGCTACATAGCCACAATGGTGGAAGTTATACGGTCAAGAAAATCCGTAGACTAGTCAACATCGGAGAAAAATAGAAAAGGACATCGGTGAAAGGAAAAGCAATTCGATGGGAAATTAGGCTACTCTGGGGCCGCAACAACGGACCTCAATCAGCCCTCGACCTCCGATCAGAAGTCACAACACCTTCCGAAACATCGCAAAGTGAGATCAACAATAAAATGTGGGATAAGCGAAAGGATTTAATCATTGGCGCAATTTCTAACTGACCTCCAAAAGAGCGGCAACTAAAGATCCCACTTTAAACCTCGGCCAAACCTTGGCAACGATAAAACATCATGAAACCTGCTAAGTTCTACAGTCCAAAGCATTCATAGACCAAAACAAATTCCCGAAAATCAAGAAAAACTAGCCTCAAACAATCCAAACGTGTAGCAGAGTGGGAACAAATGGTCTTCAACAAAATCAACAAAGAGGGTCCAAAATTTTAGAAATTTGGGAAAATTTGCAGCTGCAACAAAGTGTAACTTACATGAGCAAGGAAGAGCCAAATGGGGAGTTTCATGGACACTTGGCTAGATTCCCCTTACACTTATGACATCTATGACACCAATGATAGAGATTCTATGAAATTTTTGACACAAGTCAGATATGAAGGCTGAAATCTAACATATATGACATATCAGCTCAAAATAGAGCATCCAATAGAGATCTCATGTGATTTGGAGAAGCCCAATGGGTTCCTACTCAATTTAGGAGAAGATGGAAGGTGAAGAGAGAGGCCACATGGAATAGACCAATTCGACTTGGATTTTGTTTATGGATGTATTTGGAAGTTTAGGAGACCATTAATTTTTATAAAATTCAGGTAGAATCCATCAGAGGGTTATTTTTTATCAGTTGTGAAATTTGTTGTTGTGAAGATAGAGAGCTAGTGAGTGACTAGTTCATGCTTGAGCCAATTTCGAGGGTGAAAGATTCCCATAATAATTGGTGATTGGAGAGAAAAATAAGGTATTTAAAGGATATTCAATGGAGTTATAATATACAGGTGCAGCTATATCTTCTTGTGGACACTTCAGGATTCAGCTCATTCCCCCTCCCATCTCACATTATTTCACCATATTTTAGCCTAGTGGAGTGAGGCGCACTTGGTGAGCCATTTATCTTTTTGAGCGAGGTCATCTTGCTCCAAAATTTTGTATTGTGATTTAAATACTCTTCTCTCTCTGTTCATAAATTTATCAGGTCGAAAGGCCAAGATATTTTATGTATTATTGATCAATAATAAAGAAACAGTGCCATTTCCCACTTCATTGTTGCCAAACTCTTCTAATATTGGTAGATTTGAATGGCTATGTAAACTATTGATTATTAATGAATGAATTTAATTTCACTGATGAATATTTTATTTTTAATATTCATTAACTGAGTGTTTGTTTCCATTGGGTTGAATTCCATAACCATTGGATTAAATTGCATCTCATTTCCCCAAGGGTTCAAAACTAGTTTTTATATATCGGATTGAAGGAAGTGTTAATAACCATGGGAGTTAGATTGGTTAAGAATATGAGTCCATTTTTATTTAATATAAAACTCCCCTGTCTCAATTTTAGAATTAGAGTGGTTTTCAATACATTTGGGAGGCCATTCTGGCAATTACCGAGGGGGGATTTGAGCCCCAAAATTGCTAGTTAAAGCATCTATCTTATTCAGAATTTTATATAGAATTTAAGAAGTAATTTGAAGACCATAATACATACCTGAAAATTATAATTAATATATTATATCACTCATACACCTTCTGGTACAATTCGGGAGCATTTGGAGCTATTTGGAGTCATTTACCATTGGGGGTTGGAACCTCAAAACTACTAGTAAATTCATGGAGTTCTATTGAATACCTATTCGACCCCAAAACCAAATATGATAATGAAAATATTCTTTAATTAATGTTTGATAACATATACAAGTATCATATCCACCATTAGTGAAGTTATTACAGTGCTTGGAAGAGATTTGTTCCAGGACCCAGGAGGGATTTCCACCTCCCAAATTGACTAGCCTTGTCCCGAAACTTCTTCCCTTGAAAATTGCAGACCATGGTTGGGTATATCAGTTGATTATATGTTTTATTGATTTGATCATATGTCCCATCACCCCTCAGGATCTTCCTCACCAACTTTGAAAGAAATTGGAGGAATTTTGGGATCAATTGAATCCATTTAACTATATTTGTAAGAAGTTGAATTTGAGTACATTATGAAATAATTGAAGGATTGGTATTTTGATAAAATTTACAAAAAGGGGACATTACAAATCTCATTTTCATTTATTTTATAAATGAATATAAGATTCTTCTTCAATCCTGGAACATATAGCACATCCTTCATCTTCAAAGATTTCTCGGAGTCAAGCTTGTATGAAGCTTCTCCACTCCCTTTTATGGGGTATTGATAGTCATTCCCAAGTTTCACCTTGTGAGGTGAGTCATTTTTAGACATATTAATTAATGATTCCTTGTATCCCATCATATGTTTAGAATCTCCACTATCCACAAGCCAATCATTGCTTCTATGTCAAATAGTGTCAGTAAGTGATGATATTAGCACATGCTCTTCATCTAAATCATCCTTCTCCCATTTGAATATTTTGTTTGTTGTTTCATCATATTTGACAACATGATAATGGTGTCTCCTTTTCTTGATGGGACAATATCTTGCAAAGTATCTTTTTTTCGTCATAGGTATAGAATAAGTTAAGTATCTCTTTTGGTCTTATTCAGTTTCTTGTCCTTGTTCTTGCTGTGATGAAAGTTATCCTTCTTATTGAAGTTCTTCTTGGTATGAACCATGAGATCTTGATCATCAGTTGATACCATATTTTATTATATTTTCACAATTATAGCTTCTTCTTGTGTACATTCTTCTCAAAGTCTGTTGAAAGAGATCAGCTTCCTTCTTGCACAAATTCCTTGAATAAATGAGTCCCATGATCTAGGGAGCCAATTCAACGTAGTTATTACAATTTCTCCTTCTTCGACATTTTATTCAACCACTTCAAGTTGTTATTTGATTTGAGAAACCCTTGTGAAGTAATACTATATATTCTCAAAGTTTTGTATCTTCACATTCTTCAATTGGTTCCTCAAATTCATCTTCTGGTTGATTTTCTTTCCTTCGAACATATTTTTCAAACCATCATACACTTCCTTCGGTGTCGTAAATGAAGACACATGGTGGAGGAGGTGATCCTTAATAGAATCTACAATGATTCTCTTAGACCTATCCATGCTTCTCTTATGATAATCCTTAGCCTCATATACCTCTCATTCTAGCACCTCCTCAATGATGTACTGATCCAAATGATTTTCTTTAAGGATCAGGGAGATTTTGTACTTCCATGCCCGGAAGTTATCATCCCCTCTAAGCTTGTCCTCAAGATGAGTATAATGAGTCATATTTTCAAATGATAACCTCAAATGGAAATAGAAAATATTTAGATCTTACCGATTTAAGGTGTTTGGCCTAGTTCTGGAGTTGGTTGGCATAGGGTTTGTTAGAGAAACCCTAATTTTCCAAACTTGGAGTTTGGGGATTTTGTTTGGACAGAAACATCTACCTCCTTGAGGCGAGTTTCTTAGCTACATCACTTTCTGAAAACTGAGGTGGGAAGAATCCAAAACTTGATGCCCTAGTTCCTCCCAACACCAGTGACAAGGTAAAAAATGAAACTTCTTCAAATCTGAAACTGCTTCCACCAAAATATGCGCCCTACTAAGGTGAGTTATCCTAGCCCTGTTTTCTTGATGTTCTATGGAAGGAACACCTTGAACTAGGAAGTCCTAGTTTTCTCAGCAGCATCGTACCTTCTTTCAAAGAGGCTCTGATACCATGTTAGTTTTTCTTTAGATATGATTAGTTTATATAGGATCTTTATCTGAAAGAATAACTAGTACAGCAAGATGCATAAGATATAAAAGATACACAAGCCACAAATATTTTCACCAAGGAAACCATAAAGAATGAAACCTAGAAAACTTCTTCATAATAGTAAGATGATCAAAAGAAGTAATAAGAAGTATTTGATTGTTATCTGTCTCTCCTCCCTTTCTCTCTCTCTCTCTCACTCATGCAAACTTGAGAGTGTGAGGTGTGTATAAATGAGGGAGAGGGCCTCCCTATTTATACCCTTTCAAGTCACTAACCAAACAAAATAATGGGGCCCACATGTATTCCCTAACACATCTGAATTCTCCCAGAGAGACTCCAAATACACATTACTTGATGTTACACTGGGGACTATTTCCCTGACTCAAAATGGAGGTTGTACCTCAAGGTCTAGACACAATTAATACATATTTCAAGGGGGTAGACACATCCCCAATGGGGGTACAACAACATACAATGAAAATAAAAATCAAAATATCTTCTGAACTTACAAATAACACTCCCTCTAAGTGAGGGAGACATTCTCTTCCATACCAAGCATATCACATAAGTGTCTAAACTTCATCATAGATAGGGTCTTTGTCATCACATCTACAATATGCTCATTAGTAGTTATTTACTAAATTTTTACAGTTCCTTTCTGGACCATGTATCAAATGGAGTGTTACTTCATTTCTATGTGTTTCAACTTATCATGAAACATAGGATTTTCATAAAGCTTTATACAACTCTGGTTATCACACCTTATCACTATGGCTCTATATTTTCATCGAACAATCCTCCAAGTAGATTTCTCAACCACACTACTTCTGTACAAGTAGTACTAGTAGCAATGTACTCAGCCTTTGTGGTTCTCTGGGAAACTGAACCATGTTTTCTGCGAGACCATGAAATTGTAGTAGAACCCAAGCTAAAACAATATTTGGAAGTTATATTCTGATCAACAATACTTCCACCCCTATTAGAATCAATATATACAAGCAATAGCGCTCCTCCATTGGAGGCATACCTGAGTCCATAAGAAACTGTACCGTGGAGGTATTGTTGGCACACGATATGGATGCACATGGTGTGCAAGCAACCAAAGTCAAAGAATAGTGTGCAAGGCAAAGATGTCGACAAGAGTCGGCTTGGGTGTATTTTCTACTTTTTTTTCTGAGTTAGTTAGGTAGTTGGTTGTATGTGGAACATTTTGTAAAGGAGTAATCCTATATAAATACTTAGGAGTGTAGTAGAAGGAAATTAGTTTTATCAATTCATTGTCAAAGAGATTATGTTTTTGGCAACTGTTGTTTTATCTTATGAGTGGCTATGTCTTGTGAACCTGGAGATGTATTTTGGAAACATGTTTTGACCTGCAGAGTAATATGACATGTGCGGATGATGTTGGAAACTCTGTTTCTTGTGTTTTGTTTTTTTTTTAAGTTTTAATGATGCAATCTGAATGAGAAAATTCTGTAATATAATTTATGATTATGAATGATGAGATGCCTTTGTGTAATGAATGGCTCCATACTTGTCAATCTCTTTGTGGAATGAATAAAATGTTGTGATGACTAATCTAATGTGAATGGTTTTTTATCCAATTGAATATGAATGATTGATTTAAAACCCTCACCTATATTTCTGGTTAACAATGCAACAAAGATAAAATAAATGCGTGAATCCTCCTCCTTACTACGGAAACTTGGTTCCTGCAAATCTCCCTTGAATATCTCGGGTGAGACTTCATCTACTTCGTAGGTGTTGTTGGACAAGGTAAAACTTGTCTGGGTCAGTGCTCAGGGAGATCACGTTGAAAAGGGGTCTCAAGAGTGTGTGAACCCATATAGACATATTTGTTTCAACAAATGGTTCTGTTGTCAGGACCATAGTGCAAGGAAGAGGAAGATATGTTGTGGCATCTGACGAAACCGAATATTTGGGATTAGTTCGATCAGAAGGCTCAAAAATTCCTAGCAAAACAAAACCATGGTTCCATACTAACAATAGAAGAGTAGATGGGAAGGCATATATATTATGATATCCAAAAATAATTCTTTGTCAAGTTTATGATTATCTTGTACAAGTGGTTGGGGCAGTTGACCTATCAGAAAACAAACTTTCAAGGAGGCAGACCTACTTGTCTGACCTTTGAGCTGATCCAGCAACTGAAAGAGGTAGACAAGAGGGCATTAAGGGTTTTCAAAGTGTGGATTGATGGAATTTTGGAAGGATATATCACTTATTTTGTATTCAACACAGTCAAATCATATAGTGCCGCGGAAAAGGAATTCTTCGAAGGACCAAGAGGTAGGTTTCTATTGTCTTTGCGATTGTGGATGAAAATTCTTATTTATGAAAAGGGTGTATTAAAGATGAACTCTGACAAGTAGATCTCTGGTGTGCAGAGGTTACAGGTACTACAAAGATGAGAGTTGGATGGAATGATACAGGGTAGATGGATGGGATTTATGATGACACTGTGAGGGAATTCAAGGAAGAGTGTGGTTTTCTATAAATTGGGGTGAGGCTCTAGAAAGAGAAGACATAGAGGACTAAGGAGAGTCTTGCTATGACTTGAACAAGAAACTACAAGAGAATATCACAAGGGACTAAGAAACCATACAACAATGAAGGAGACGACCAGGATATGCCTGAGCCTGAGAAAGGACAAACCCAGAGAAGCAACATACCTACACATCCATGCACTATGCCACATTTAGGAAGAAACATCACATCATCACAAGAATTATTGGTGTGTCATCACCACAAAAATAGTAGTGGATAGGAAAACAAGGAAGAAGGCCCAAAATGGCGGGCAACGATGTGAAATTACCTTTGTTCCATGGAAACGGGACTAATGATCCTGAACAATATTGATTTCTCTGTGAAGCGGTATGGACTGTGAAGCAAGTCCAAGATGAAGACATTAAGAAGGGTCAGCTAGAGACAACTTTTCGAGGTCACGCATTAAATTGGTATATGAAGTTCGTACAAGTTCCAATAGGAAATTAGCAGAAGAATCTAGATGATATTAGAACTGGGTTATTTCAAGAATTCAGGAAACCCAAATCCCATTCACAGTACATCATAGAATTGAAAGAAATAAAGAAATATCTGAACACGTCATCTAGGATTTTGATCAGCGATTCAAGACGCTGATGGATAAATTCAGTTTCAGAATGAGCGATGTATAACAAAAAGAATGGTTTATCCCAGCATTAGTACCACATATCTGAATTCCATTGATGTAGCAGAAGATTGTGACATAAAGAGAGGCTCTATAGATTGTAATGAAGCTGGAAGCTTCACCGATCGATGAAACTGGAGTTGGAATGAATCAGATCCAATCACAACTGGTGAATCTGACGATTCAATTGCAAGATATCACAAAGGGAAAAGAAATTCATGAAGAAGTATGGTGTACCCAATGTCACTCAGAAGGACATCATGAAGATATATGGCCAAACTTCCATAATTACTTGCTATCGGGAGCTCCAAATATGCTAAGTCAAAGTGGTTTACCATGGTGCTAAATCTATCAAACCCACAGACATCAACAGGAGGAATGTGTGTATATCCAAAAGGTAGTATCGAAACCTACAAATTTGTTCTACTTTTTTCCATTCTATTGGTCATGAAGAGAAAGATTTTCAGGCATATGACCTGCTCCAACAAAGAAAAAAGGATACCTAATACATCAAGGGAGAAGAACATCGATCGACTAAGAGGCCACCACCACGGCATTCACCATAGTTTACACAACTGCAACCGTAGTTTGCTCCATCGTAGTTGTAGTATAATCATATGAAGTATGCTCCACATTATTCGTAGTATACTCAACCGTAGTATGTCCAACCCACAACCGAATCCACTGCAACAACAGTAGTTTAATCAACCACAGTATCAACAACAAGGAGGCTTTCGTGTAGGATTCTAAGGAGGAAAAAATGGAGGTTTCAGTCAAGGAGGAGGACAAGATTGAGGACTCGTGTAGTGCTACAATTGTGGAGTACTGGGGCACTATCAGTGGTATTTCCCAAACCTGCAATTGCAATGTACCTATTGTACCACCACAAATCACATCGTTGAAGATTGTCCATGGCTGATCGCAAAATGGAAAGAAAATAATGTCCACCACTATAGAACTAGAATCAAAATGTAAACCAAAACATAAATCAGGCTGTAAATCCACCACAAAATTAGAGCCAAGTTTCAATATTCAAGAAAAATTTGGCGAAACCTAGGACTCAACCTGCGGACGTTGGAGTCATTACATGCGGAGGTGCGACAATGGGGGATGATGGTGCAATGCCATGGGTTCGATTGGAGGCTCGAAAAAGGTGCAATTCAATGTTGACACTGATAGGGGTACATTCTTTGATGCAAGAGACACCATGAAAAGGGATATGGGTAAGTTTCCTATCTGTGAAATGACGCATGTTTTTTATTCAACATTTGTAGCAGGATCATCATGAAAGTATGATGCATTGTAAATTTTATTCAAAAGTTGTTTGTATCTAGTGAAAGATCCTGATGCACTAGCTAATATTTCAAGGCCGAGAGATCGACCAAGAAAAGGTCGATAAGACTCCGCTGTTAATTTTTTGCACAAGAATAAAACCATAAGGGAGATGAGGATGAATGTCCAAATTGGTGATTACGATGTGGACTCAGTTATTCTGGATCTGAGCTTGGATATCAACATTTTGAAAAAGTATATGTGGGAGAATATGGGGAAATCATAGTTGGTTTGGTCCCCTATGCAACTGCAACTGGCCAATAGGATAGAATGTCTCCAATTGGACGAGTATCGCGCTTACTGGTGGAATTCGAAGGAATGAAGACTTATGCGGATATTGATGTAATCGAAATCATCGATGAAGGAAGCTCATATCCCGCACTGTTGGGGATTGGATGGGATAATGACAACCTAGCAGTGATCAACTTCAAGAAGTGATTGATGACTTTTGAGAACCGTGACATAAGAGCCATAGCTCCATTAGATCCTAGAAAAGGAAGAAGATAGGTTGAACAAGTCAAGCAAGAAGTTGTACGAGGATGGGACCATGCAGACAACATTTCTGAGGATTATGTCCATCCCACTACAGACAGAGAGTTGGGATGGTGAAGTGTGAGCTTTACATCATTGGATTCTGATAATGTGCTGAAAAATTGGTAGAATCGACTACATGAAGTATCCATCCAGAAGTTTGGAAAGGTCACTTAGTCCTGTGTTGGGTCACAATGGAGATTGTTGAGCTACCAACATACGAAGGATTACCCAAATTGGTTGAGTTCATCAGTGAATTTGAAGAGAAGGTATCAGCACCTCAATGATTGTTGGCATTGGAGGAAGTGTTGAAAGCCACTCCAACAAGATGGTGGGAGACAAATAAGAAATCAATCAATGGATGGCCATTGTGTTGTAGGTTGATGGGAATTCACTTCGGTGAAATGAAGCCCTATCAAGTAGAGAAGTATGATGGATGAAATGATCCCAATGATTATTTAATTACATGTCAGACCGTGTGGGTATCATGACCAAAGGATGAGTGGTTACATGCTTTCGTACACACACTAGACGAAATGTTGCGACATTGGTATGTATCAGCCGAACTCTGAAGGGAGATCACGACACGGGAGGATTTGGTGATATTTTTTAGTCACACTTTTAGTTTTGTGGATACTGATCTAGAGATTCATAACGCACTTTAGCATATCTGTGATGTCATCTTGGAGATAGTCCCAGTCTCATTTCCCAAAGAACCGCATGAGATACCAATGATGCAGTCGATGATGGAGTTTTATAATGTAACAGGAGGACCTGGCAATGGGGATGACCCAAGGAATATCAATATTCCAGAATTTGAAGGAAGTCAGAATATCACAGCACCTGAGATGCTGATAGACAAAGTTCACCAGCCATTGAAGATTTGAAATGTCAACATTGGGACAGAGGAAGAACCAAAGTTTGCCAATATTGGAGATTATTGGAATGAAGCGACTATGGCGAATATTACCAATATTTTGCATGAATTTCAAGACTTGTTCTCATCCAAATTCTCTAAAAGGAAAAGGATGCTAGGGGACTTGGGAGAAATTAAAATCCCACTCAAGCCAGACATGAAGCCAGTGAAGAAGCGTCCATATCGATTAAACCTAAGGTAGAAGGAGTAAGTGAAGGTTGAAATCGGTAGAATGTTGGATGCAAGAATCATTGAACCAATTGAAGAATTGGAATGGATCAATCCAATGGTCATTCAAGATAAGAAGATAGGTGAAGTTTGGATCTGTGTCAATCTCTTGAAGTTAAATGACACATGCCTTCATGACCCATTCCCTACTCCATTTACTAACAAAGTGCTAGAAGGTGTAGGTGGTCAGGAGGTCTATTCATTCACTGATAACTTTTTAGGATGCCATAAGATCAAGATTGTGAAGGAAGATTGGCATAAGATGACTTTTGTGATTGAGCGGGGATGCTATCAGTACATGGGTATGTCATTTGGACTAAAAAACACACCTGCAATATTCTCCAGGATCGTAGTTGATGCATTTAAGGACTTCATTTAGAAATTTCTACCAGTATACATGGATAATTGGATGGTGTATGGGCTGGTAAAGGATCACATTGCAAATTTGTGACTAATGTTGGAGCGGTGTCGACAACACCAAATCGCACTAAATTTGTGGAAATGTATATTTTGTGCACCATTCAGGATTTTGTTGGGGCACATTGTATATAAGGAAGGGATGTTGGTCAATCCAGCTAAGATCGTGCTAATTGTTAATATTCCCCCACCAATGAATCTGAAACAACTCAGAGTGACATTAGGACATACGAGGATACACAATGATCTCAGCATCAATGGAGAAGTTGTTCAATAAAGATGCACAATTTGAATGGAGTCACAAGTGTCAAGGGAGTCTCGACACTCTCAAAAAGAAGATGGACACAGCACCAATATTGGTCTTTTTGGACTGGACGAAGCAGTTTCAAGTCCATGTCGATGCATCGTCAGTCATGTTAGGAGTATTTTGGGGAAACCAGGTGAAGGAGATATTAACCATCTGATTACATTTTGAAGACAAAAGTTCTCATCTATCGAACGAAATTACACCACAATGGAACATGAAGGCTTGGCGATGGTGTATGCGCTCCAAAAATTCCGTCATTATCTATTAGGAGGATATTTTAATATGTTCACTAGGGGGGAAGATATGTTGATGGCTGCTACTCTTCCAAGAGTTTGATTTCAAAATCATCATGAAGTCGGGTCACTTGAATGCAAGACCTGATCATTTGTCACGGATTGAGATAGGAAAAGAACCAACCATCATTGATGATGGGTTACCTAATGCGTAGTTATTTAAGGTTGGAATGGTCAATGACCATTATGAGGAAATTATTTAGTTTTTGTTGATAGGGAAAGAACTGGATGATTTCACTATGAGTCAGAAGAAGCAATTGGTTGTTCGAGCTGTGTATTTTCAGCTAATTGTTGGACATCTCTATAATATGGGGACAGATATATATTCTACATCGATATGGCCTACTCCATGAGCAGGAAATGATATTAACTGAAGTGCATGATGGAGTTGTAGGAGGACACTATGGAGGTCACGCAACTTCTAGGAAGATAATTCACACTAGTCTCTAGTGGCCAAATTTGCACAGTGATGTTGCAGATTACACAAAGAGCTGTGACATTTTCCAAAGGATGGGGAATCCATCACGCTGGAATGATATGTCATTAGTACCTCATGTAATGCCACATCCATTTGATAAATGGGTAGTGGATTTTGTGGGACCCATCAACCCACCAAGAAAAGGGGTAGGTGCATGATATATCATCACGGTGATAGACTATCTCACTATTTGGGTGGAAGTAGCACCATTGATGAATTGCACTGTTGCGACTGCAACAAGGTTTCTATTCGACAATTTCGTCACTCGGTTTGGATGTCCAAAAATAATGATGAGCGATAAAGGGTTTCACTTCATCAATTGCATTATCAGTGCAATAACGATGGAGTTCAAGATTCGGCATAAGAGAAGCACCCTCTATCATCCACAAGCTAATGGAATGGTGGAGGAATTTAATAAGGTATTGGAGTATACGCTCACCAAAGTATTCAATGCAAGTTGTGACATTTGGGACTTGAAGATCTTTGTGAGCTTATGGGCCTATCGAAGCACCTGTAAACGTTTGACAGGGAAGGCATCATTCAAGTTAGTATATGGTCAGGAAGCAATAATGTCGATGGAATATATCATTCCAAATCTATATATTGCAGTGACAATAGGGATGGATGTTGAAGGAGCACTGGAAGAATGCTTGACGCCATTGTTGCAGCTTAAAGAAGATCGGTTTGTCATATGATTTCACCAATGACTTGAAAAGGATCATTAGAAGGCATGGCATGATCGACACATCAAGGCCAAGTACTTCCAACAAGGAGATATGGTTCTACTCTATAATAGTAAGTTTGTGAAACACCTAGGTAAGTTGCAAACGCATTGGTTAGGTCTCTGTGTAATAAATTTCATTACGAACAGAGGTGTGGTACAGTTGAAACTGCTAGAAGGCAGAATGTTGACTAAGTTAGTGAATAGAAGTTGGATAAATCCCTATCAGGATAGCCAAGTGCATGTGTGATGCTTAAGGTATTCCATAGAAGTATGAAAAAAAATGTAAGATGTGTTACAAAATAGGATAGCGCACTGGAAGCTAGTGGCAAAGAAAGGGAAAATGTTGAGGTCGTAGAGGGGAAGTAGTTTGGCGACATCCGCGGGGACATGATATGGTTAAATCAGGAATTAAGGGGGCAATTAAACCATATGGGAAATGGTGCAACTGGATAGTACGTGCATTTATGGGAATTCAACCACTGGATTCATAGAATCGATGATGAATTTGGTCGGTCGTTGGCAGATTTGGTCGTGATGATTCAGAATATTTCACACAGGTGCTCTCTAGTTATAAGAATCGATGAGGGTGAGTTGGATGAACCATTTTGATTTTTAAGAGTCGTAGGGAATTAGCTGAGAATAGTTATGACTAGGAGTGTGTCTGACTTGCAGCAATGGCATGGGTGATATCGAGTGGTAGTGTTCACGATTCTTCATCGATCATGATGCCAATTGTGGAGGAGAGGCCCGATCTACACATAGAATCTCCATGTATGTTGTGGAAGAAGAGGGGCACATATCAACCCAAGTCACCATTGAAGAAGAGGCGAACCACAAGAAGCACTAGTAGGGCTGAAGTCGAAGAGAAATCCCAGGTCAAACCATCAACAACTGGTGGAGAGGTATCTATGGGTAGGAAGAGTGTCACTGTCGATGACATCCTCGGGTTTTTCCCACCCGGGAAGGTGGGTTCACCATAATTAAATCTAACTAAGAATCAATGGTATCATATAACAATGGCCACGATACCACAAGTAATGCACCTAACACTCAACATTGTGTCCTTTTTGGAAAAAATGGCCTATACTAATCATGACTTGTTAGCCTATACAGAATCTACAGCTGAGCCATTTGAGTTGCAAGAACAAGGACATGGAGTACCTGTTACTCGAATTTCACAGTAGTGGGCCTTAGGGTTGCAGAAGTCAGTGGTGTTAGACCTCACACATATGCCACATTTTGGTCAACAGACAAAGGCCAATGCCTGTGTAAAGTAGTTATTGGCTTGTTTCCATGGTGGTTATTTATTTCTCGATGCCAAATTCCTAGTTACCATTCAACTAATTTATGAAGTTACAGGGTTGCCTATGAAAGGGGTTGATCCATCGTAGTACTTCCATGGAAAGGACAATGACAAGAGGCTCACGACCAAGTTAAAGAAGAAATATGATGTTGTTCAATACAAGAGGGATTATGTCATTAGCACAATCAATGGTAGGTCTATTTGTGTCACAGCAAAGATATTGGCGGTGAAAGTGGTTAGCAAAAATCGACTGAACCAATGTACATCAAGGGTCATTACTTGCACATAGCAGTGCATAGAAGTTGTACAAATGAATTGGTCACTCTTCTTGTTCAATCAATTGATAGAAGATGTGATGCTCATCCAAGAAGGTAAGCACCCCTTCACTTATTCATGGTTGTTGATTTTGATTGCACCAGTCGCATGGATGGAGCCTAGATATTATCAGGGCATGGAAGTTGAAGTCGCCCACGAATGTAAGGGTGCAAGGTATCATATTTTGTGGTATATCAACTAAAGGGACCGACTGATTGATAATGAAATTCATTTATATCTCTACTGGGATGCCCTACATGATGCAGTTGGGAAGGTTTTGCATATGACTAAGGAAGCAATGGAAAATTACTAAAGGGTTGCATAGTTTGCGATGGTCCCGCATTCTATGTACATTCACGCATGCAGGGATAGTGAGAAGAAATGGATTACTACCCTGTACAAGTTAAAATATTATGATATGGAAGCCATCATTGTTGATTGGCCTATAGACTGGAAAGTCCCTCTGAGTATTGAGGACTTGTCAGATGCTGAGGTAGTTCCCCCACCCAACACACCGATAGAGTAGGCGTAGACACAAGAAAGCGATAAGGAATAACAAGAGAAGTCATCCAACACTCCCACGGATTTTGAGGCCAAAAGAATACTTTAGGAAGGCATAACAAAGAGGAGACATGAGCAGGGTGAAGGAAGCAGCCCCAGAAGAATGGTGGAGGATCAAGTTGATTGCATCATAACTATGATCAAAACTACGACAAGCGCAAGAAAGACATAGCTGAAATACCATTCCATTGGGTTCTTTCACCAGGTGAAAAATTTTCTAACTAATTTGACTAATGCAGTGTTAGACAAGGTGTTGCAAGATGATATAATGCATAGAGAAATGGAGACTGCTACATGAAAAAGGGTTTATATCATGCAGATTACACCAAGGTAACTAGAGTCAGGTAGTGAGGAAGTTGATACCTTGGTACAAAACTTCACTACTATCAACTTAGATTTCAATGAGTTTCCTACTCAAATGCTTTCCATATTGCAGAAGACTATGAGCCAAGAGCTCACCGACCATGAGGCCATTGTCTGTGATCACCTCGCGAAATCACAAGAGCAAGTAGCAGTAGCGAATGAAGAAATAAAGCACATGAGGGAAGCACAGGACACAGATTCAAGGGCAAAGGAAATAGCTTTGGAAGACAGAGCGTGACTGGAAAAAGATATTGCAACCACATGTCAGGAAATCCCTAACGTCATAGATGAAATGTTCATAGAGGAAAATATTATGTGCCTTGGAGAAATCATCATGGATTTGAAGCGAGCAAACGAGGAGCTGCAAGCGTGAGCAGTTCAAAGTATGCCACCAAAACTAATTGTTGTGTGCAAAGGACATATTGAGGATAAGGTGACACAAGCTGAAGATTATGATAATATGGCTAAGAAGTTTGCAAATGAAACCACACAGTTTTGGATGTGTTTGTTTCAAGACAAGAAGTTACAGCAACAGGGTACACAACTCCACGAAGTAGAGGTGTAGTTGAAAATGGTACATGAATAACTCAATATGATGCCACCAATGGTGTAGGTAAGCAAAGCTATGGAGTTGAAGGCATTGTAGTAGAGAGCCAACAAAGAAAGGGAGTGAAACTAGTGTTGGCCAACTCAGCTGGATGAATTCCAGGACTTCGATGAGCAGCTGGAAATGAAGGTTGTGTAGGCACTACAAGTTGTTGATGAGGGCCGCAAGCAAGTGGCAAAGAATATGATAAATCATTTGGTGCCACGGGATGTAAATAATTGCACTAAGATTTGTACCAAGGGAAAGGAAGCAGTTGATGCAATGCAAAAGGAATACGACGATTTCAAGGCACGAATCAACACCCATGCGATTTCCAGTTGACGTGGCTTGAGGGAGAGCCACAAGATTGTGTTGGGGGACTATTGGTAGGCAATATGGATGTGCATGGCATGCAAGAAACCAAAATCAAATAATAGTGTGCAAGGAAAATATGTTGACAAGAGTCTGCTTGAGTGTATTTTGTATGTTTTGGTCCAAGTTAGTTAGGTAGTTGGTTGTATGTGGACCATTTTGTAAAGGTGTAAGCCTATATAAAGACTTAGGAGTGTAGTAGAAATAAATTAGTTTTATTAATTCATTGTCGAAGAGACTATGTTTTTGGCATCTATTGTTTTTTCTTGCGAGTGGTTCTGTCTTGCGAGCGGTTTTGTCTTGTGAACCTCGAGATGTATTTTGGAAACATGTTTTGACCTGCAGAGTAATATGGCATGTACGAATGATGTTATAAACTCTGTGTCTTATGTTTTGTTGTTTTAGGGTTTTAATGATGCGATTTGAATGAGAAAATGTTGCAGTATGATTTATGTTTATGAATGATGAGATTCCTTTGTGTAATGAATGGTTCCATCCTTGTTGATCTCTTTATGGAATGAATAAGATGATGTGATGACTAATCTGATGCGAATGGTTTTTTATGCGACTGAATATGAATGATTGATGTTAAAACCCTCACCTGGATCTTTGGTTTACACTGTAAAAGAGATAAAATAAGTTCACAAATCCTCCTCCTTACTACGAAAACTTAGTTCATGAAGCTCTCCTTCGAACATCTTGGGTGAGACTTCATCTTCTTCACCGGTGTTGCTGGACAGGGTAAAACCTATCTAGGTCAGTGCTTAGGGAGATCATGATGAAAAGGGCTGTTGAAAGTGTGTGAAACCCTGTCAACATATCTGTGTCAATGGGTATCTCAAAATTGTGAGGGTAAACAGGGTACTCCCAAAGGACCGAACACCAAGAACAACTGCTTCACACAAACAGATCATAGATCAATACACCAATGTTTGTCACGTGGTTAAAACCCTCGAGAGGGAAACAGTCCACGGCCCTAGCCAAATAGCTACTTGGAGCAATTTATTATGAAAAATAAAGAAATTTACATGAGCTTCTCATAATCGATCAACTAGCCAAGGACCCTCTATGCTCTTTAAATAGAGATCATAGACCAATCGAGTGTTAAGCCATGGATCAATGG
>LPNX010329741.1:294056-314581 GCA_001517045.1 Pseudotsuga menziesii
CACCCTCATTAAAGACACGAGATTGGACGGATTTATCATACTGTGCCTTAACGCTTTTCTTATGTGCCTCATTATCCAAGGCAGCATCTCTTTGAGTCTCATCAAGTTTAATCAAGTACAAAAATATTTCTTCCTCCGCGGAAGTGTCTCGGAGAAGTTTGACGGCAAGTTGTAAGGATAGAATCTGACATTGAATCGGTAAGACAGCTTCGAGTCCATAGACAAGATGGAATGGTGTGAAACTAGTGGCTGTTTTCATAGAAGTTCGATAAGCCCACAGAGAAGAGAAAAGAATGTGGTGCCAGTTGGATTTATGATCTCCAACCATTCGATGAATCATAGTTTTCAAAACTTTGTTAATGGCCTCTACCTGACCATTAGCTTGTGGATAATATGACGTAGAGTTTTCATGGAGAAAACCTAGCTTGGCACTCAGTTCCTCCATCATTTGATTTGGGAAATGGGATCCGTGATCAGTAACGATGGACTATGAAACTCCAAATATAGCTATGATATGATTGAATAAGAAGAGAGCAACATTCTTACCATCTTTTGCATATGTAGGAATGGCCTCAGCACATTTTGTGAAATAATCAATGGCTACGATGATGTAACCATGCCCCTTGACTAAGGTAGGCTTACAATGCATGAATTCAATCCCCCATTTGGTGAATGGGATAGTGGAAATGATGGGGTGTAGAGGAGTAGGATGGGTGTGCTTTTTAGGATAAAAGTGTTGACAAGGTGGGCATTTCTTGACAGCCTCATGACAGTCTTTGAAGACAGAAGGCCAGAAATAGCCAACGCGAAGTATTTTATGGGCTGTAGCCATCCCAGATAAATGAATTCCACATGCTCCAGAGTGGCAATCATTTAACACATGTTCAACCTCCTCATGGGTGAGGCATTACCAAATAATTGATTCAATCCCACATCTATACAAGGTATCATTCAGGATGAGATAGTACTTCACGTGGTGACGGATACGGTAGAGATCATCATGGGATAAATGCAGCTGAAATCATTGTGTTTGGAGATAAATGAGTAGATGTCCATACCAAGGATTGGTAGTGCTAATCAGGAACAAGAATTCATCCAAAATGAATCACTAGGCTCAAATTCCGTCGAAGCATAGGGAAGATCACACATAAGCTCGACAAAGACCAAGAATTTCTTTGATGTGGCTTTGACAAATTCCATATCAAACTCCTGAAGTATGACTATCCAACGGGAGTACTTGCCCTTGAGCACCTGACGAGTTAGGATGTAATACATCGGGTTCTGGTCTGCCAATATGGTGGTAGTGTGAAGTAGAATGTAGTGACAAAACTTTTGTACAGCAATTACCATGGCCAATGCTAACTTTTCCATATGTGAATAGCGAGTTTTGGAATCCATGAGATTCTTACTGGCATAATAAATCACATGCTCCTGACCATGGAGATTTTCCTACACTAAAACCATGGAAATGGTAGTAGCAAAGGAAGCAATATACAAGAGAAAGTCCTTTGAATAATCTGGGGGGTGTATCACGGGTGAATGAGTCAGAGCATGCTTAATATTATCAAAGGGGAGTTGGGCCTAGTCATCCTAGAAGAATGGAGTGTTCTTCTTGAGGAGATGCATATAACCGTGTGTTTTCTCTATGAAATTGTACATGAAATGACGAAGAAAGTTTTCCTTCCCTTGTAAAATTTGGAGTTCAAGGAGATTAGTTGGGGCTGGTAGATCTAAAATAGCAGCAATCTTCAAAGGATCGATCTGGATGCCATCCTTGGATACCATAAATCCTAGCAGACATCCCATCTCAACACAAAAAACACATTTATGCATATTGAACCATATATTATAATGACAACATCTCAGGAATATGTCTTTAAGATGACCAGGGTGGTCTTCCCATCACTGTGAATGAGAAGGGAGGTCGTCAAGGTACAGTTCAACAATATGTTTAATATTGTGAAACGCATAGGACATTGAACATTGGAACATGGCTCCATAATTTTTCAATCCAAACAGTAACTTATTATATGCAAAGGCTCTCCATGGGAAAATGAATGTTGTCTTATGCTGATCGGAGGGTAATATATCAATATGATTATATCCAGAGAATCCATCCATGAACGAAAAGATGACACTTCCAACATAGTTGTCAACAATCTGATCGATGTGCGGGGTAGGAAAGTTGTTCTTGGGACAAGCTTTATTTAAATCCCTAAAGTCGATACAAACTCTAATGGTGAACTAATTTTTATTGACAGGGACAACGTTCGATACCAATTGCATCAGGGGTACAAGATAAATAGACCCAGCTTTGAGAAGTTTCTCAATTTCAGCTTTAATAGTTGTAGCCTTTCGAGGATGAACTTGCCTTAGTTTTTTCCTAACAGGTTTAGCCATGGGATAGGTTTTAATCTCATGGACCACAATGGATGGGTCAATCCCTAAAATCTCTTCATAGGCCTAGGAAAAGATATCACAGAATTATTTAAAAAGTGACTTGTATGCTTCAGATTTGTCTTCCAAGCAGTTCTGCCCAACATGAATGTGCTCGATAGTATCAGGATTGGCTGATATGTCAATCAGATTCGTCTGACGAATGTTGTAAAGGTTTCCTTAAAAATCAGTATCTTGCAACAATATAGGACTTTGGGGTACATTGACAATATCAGTAGGAAACAAGGATGTAAAATCATGGCTAACCGAATTGGTGTTGGGGAGGAACATGGATCTATGATGGTGATCCTCCGAAATGGCCTCATCCATATTCATGATCTCCATAATTGACTCATTGGAAGGAAAAGTCTCAGAGAGATAATGTAGAACAGGAAGAGAAGGTTCTAACCAGTATGGTAAATGGCAAGGATCCGAAGCTAGTAGATGAAGGTCATCCGTGTGATCATCGAAAAAGGTTTGAATGTTGTCATACATAGCTTCGTGTGGACTCAACGAGGTGGACTCAACAAATTTTTTACCTTTAGGCTCATAATAAAATGAGGCGATCATATGGATTTTCATGATATCCATGCTAGGAGGAGTGGATGGAAAAATCCCCATAAGGGATGAATCCTTCAACATGGATACCTCAATTGACTGGTAAGGAGGAGGGGACTGGCCTAACATGGGTATGTTGTTAGCCATGGAGGTAGTAACATATGGCGTACATAAATCAAGCTGATTAATAGTAACAATTATCCCTAGATGCAAAAATTGGACTATTCAAAATTGTAATGTCCTCTTCTAGCTAGGCCTTAAGGCCCAAAACCGCTAACCTATGTGATTCCTGTGGGTTCGAGCGATTACTGACAGCTAGGGAATCAACTAAGGATTGATGCCAACCATAGAAGATCTAGGCCATCATCAAGTGGTCAAGAAGGACCACTGGAGCCAAAGGCCACCCTCGTGCATGCCATCCCAGCATTATTTTAATGATGCATGCACTATTTAAGTCTCCCTCCGCATGCATGCAAGTCAACGGCAAATTAGAAGATAAAGTGACCTAATTAGGTCAAAGATTAGGGTTTTGCATAGTTGCAGGGCCACGTGTGCAGCCGTAAGAGGGGGTTTTCAGCCAGAAAGCCCTAATAAGCTATTGGGCCTTCAGATCTCAGTTTCCTTCCAAAACTCAGGAACCAATATCATCATCAGCCTCATACTCCGGTACCCAGTGATTTTCATATCTATCAGTGCTCATCCGAAGTAGTTATCAGCCATTTTGGGGTTCCAGAGGTGAGTAGCTGCCTCTCTAAAGTGATTCCCTACCCTACCTGGAGATCTTAGAAACTTCACATGCTCTGGGAATTCTCTCCGACATTGAACCGCTATCAGTCCTGCAAATTCTCAGTCAGATCGGACATCTCCTTCCTTGAGGGCGTCACACTTCTCTACTTGGGCATCTTGTTGCTGGTGGGATTCACCTGAAGCAGAGGAGCTCAGATCCTCTCCGATCCAGCTTGCAGTACTGGTAGACTTTTGTTGGAGTATTTCAGATCAGCTTATCAGTGGTAAGTGTTCATTCTATGTCGCAAACCCTAACCCTAACTTTTCCTATAAAATAGGGATTTTTGCTTGGGAGTTTGTATGACCCATTGTATCAGCATATTTGCTTAGAAATAGAAAATATCAGGATTTGGGATATTACAGTGGTATCAGAGCTATTTTATTGGCCAGCTGTGGGATTAAGAGATGAAAAGTAGATGAATATAGAAGGAGATCCTTTTGTAACCTATAGGATGAGGAAGAGTAGATACACAGAAGAATTTGAAGATATCCAACTAGAAGATACCAATTCAGACATGGAACAGACAGGTATACATACAGATAGGGGAAAAGGAATGGGAGAAGAGGAGGATTGGATGGAGTTTTGCAGCTTGGTCTCTGTATTGCGAGACTTAGCCAAAGGACAAAAAGAAGTACTCAATGCAATCAACAGACTGTCAGTGAAACCGGAACCAGGTATCAGCAGTACACCCCCCTCACCGATAGAGTGGGGATCTTCAAGCGGCAATGGAAAGATGGTGTACACCAACATCCAGAACACTCCCCACATATAAAGTAGACCTACTATCAGGCCTACCATGCCTCACTTCTTGGAAGATACAGTAGGGGGCCTGATCATGCAGGTAGAGCCCAGCGAGCCTTTTGGGGCTTATTTGCAGAAGTACAGGGACTTAGGGGATGAGTTTCATGCTGCCATGTCTTTCTCAGACTTCTACAACATGAAGAGTAGGAACAGGCCTAGGAATTTCAACAAGGGTTTCAATCACAACTATGAGCTGCGGAAGACCTTGGACAAGTTAACCATCCCAAACTTTGATGGGACTCACAGAGGATCAGCGAGAACATGGGTCCAAAAGTTGGATACCTATTTCCAACTCAACCCCATGACAGAGACAGATGACATTAAGTTGGCTACACTTCACCTGGACGGAGAAGCTCACGATTGGTGGTACCACGGATTGGTGACATTGGGTCACAACACCATACATTCTTACGGTGAGTTCACTCAGAAACTCATGGAGAGGTTTGACAGGAAAGATCCAGAGATCCATTTCAGGGAGTTGGCTCAACTCAAGTAGACTGGTAGCGCAGAATATTTCATTTCAAAATTTCAAAGGCTAGCCGTTATGGTAACAGATGTGTCAGAGAGCAGATTGACTATGTTATTCACTGAGGCCCTCATAGAGCCACTACGGGGATGGGTGAAAGCCTACAAACCCCTCACTCTGCAGGATTCTATTAGCCGGGAAAGGGATCTTCAGGATTCAGTCCCTAAACACAAATTCCCTCTGAAAACCAATTTTTCTATTAGGGACAAGGATAGGAAACCTTTCCAATAGGATGTGCCCAAGAAAACCTGGTTAGATGAGGACACTAGGAAAGATTTGAGAAGGAAGAAGTTGTGCTTCACCTGCCAGGAACCATGGGTACCAAGACACAGGTGCGCAGGGAAGGAAAAGGAACACTACATTGAGGTGTATTCAGATAGTGATGAGGATGACGATGAGCAGGAGGCCACAGAAGAGGAATCACTCCAGGGTGATACACCAGAGGGAGTCATTGCTACATTGTCTGGAGTACCGAGATTCCATACTCTCAGAGTCAAGGGAGTAGTGTAGGGTCACAAAGTAGGAGTATTTATTGATGGGGGAGCCACCCACAATTTCATTGAATCTGCTTGGGTAGCCAAGAGAGGTATTCAGACCAAGAAGTTTGAGGGATTCACTATAGAAGTAGCCGGGAACTCTAGCATGGAGTGCAACTACTGGATCCCAAAACTGAATGTTGCCTTAGGTAACTATCAGATGACAGACTCTTTCTATGTAGTGGATGTAGCGGATACTCATGTGGTATTGGGTGTTCAGTGGCTTTACTCTATAGGGAAATACACTACAGACTATAGGGAAATGGAAATGGAGTTCCAGGGGCCAGATGACAAACGGGTATTTTTGAGGGGCATGAAAACCTATCCCCCAAAATCGGTCTCGTCATAGAGAATGGAGGCAGTGCTTCAACAGGATGATATAGAATGGGCTGCAGAATGTTTTGTCACCTTCAAGAAACCCCCAGAGACCATCTCACAACACCCCAGTGACATTCAAGCCTTGCTACAGAAACACAAAAAGGTTTTTCGGGACCTTCCATCAGGCAGACCACCAGACCGGGGCTTTGAACACATCATCGAGCTAGAGGAGGGAACACAAGCAGTCATCACCACTCCTTACAGGCATCCCAAGAGGTACAAGGATGAGATTGAGAAAACCATCAAAGAATTACTGGAGCTTGGTTATATACGACCCAGTTCTAGCCCTTTTGCATCTTCAGTAGTTCTGGTTAAGAAGAAGGATGGCACTCTGTGTATGTGCATCGATTATCCAGCACTTAATAAAAAGACCATCAAGAACAAGTACCCCATTCCTAGAATTGAAAAACTCATGGATGAACTTCGGGAAGCTCAATACTTCTCCAAGATCGATCTTCACTCGGGGTACCATCAGATCAGGGTAAGGGACCAAGACATCTCCAAAACAGCTTTCCGCTATCATTTTGGTCGCTATGAGTTTCTGGTCATGCCCTTCAGACTGACCAATGCTCTGACCACTTTTCAGTCATGCATGAACCATACATTCCGAGCAGAGCTACATAAATTTTTGCTGATATTCTTTGATGACATCCTGATTTACAGCAAAACCTGGGAAGACATCTGAAACACCTGGACAAAACATTGAGTATTTTAGAAGAGCACTCACTATATGCAAAAATGTCTAAGTGTGAGTTTGGCATGAAAGAAATGTTGTACTTAGGACACGTAATCAATGCAGAAGGAGTACAGGTTGACATGGAGAAAATCAGGGCTATTAGAGATTGGCCTGCGCTAAAAATAGTTACAGAGTTGAGAGGATTCCTAGGTCTATGTACTTATTATCGGCGGTACGTTAAGGGATTCTCCCAATTTACAGCACCCCTCACAGATCTCACCAAGAAAGGAGCGTTCACTTGGACAGACTTAGCATAGAAAACTTTCGAGGAGATGAAGGTTATTATGAGTTCTTGTCCAGTTCTGGCATTACCAGATTTCTCACAACCTTTTGTGGTAGAATGTGATGCCTTAGGGGAAGGGTTAGGAGCAGTGTTGATGCAGAATCATCACCCTATTGCATTTGAGAGCCGTAAACTAAAGAACTATGAGCACCATTACTCCATATATGACAAGGAGATGTTGGCCATCTTGCATGCTCTCACAAAATTCAGACAGTACCTGGTGGGCAGTAAGTTCAAAATCAAAACCGATCATAATAGCCTCAAGTATTTCTTGGAACAGAAGGAACTGAATGAGCGACAACAGAAATGGGTCAGCAAGGTACAAGCCTATGATTTTGAGATCGAGTATGTGAAGGGTAAGAATAATGTAGTAGCTGATGCATTATCCAGGTGTCCATCCCCATTATCTCTCAGTAGTATATCCATGGATTGGAGGGCACTTCTCATAGTGGAGTACTCCAAAAATAAATTCGCTTGCGAATTATTGGACGGGCAAATTCAGGATGATCAGTACAGGATTGTGGATGACATCATCTATTACAAGGACAGAATATACCTCGTTCCAAAATCCACATTAATGAAGAAGATCATTCAAGTAGCCCATGATTCTCCTATATTAGGGCATCAAGGTTTCTTAAAGACCTACAGGTAGATCAGAGAGAGGTTCTCTTGGAAGGAACTCAAGGGGGAGATTATGCAGCATGTCCGGGAATGTAGCATCTGTCAGCAGAACAAGGTTGAGAACACCCATCTAGCAGGGTTACTCCAGCCACTACCGATTCCAGAACAGAAGTGGGAGAGCATCTCCATGGACTTCATTACAGGCTTGCCCAACGTCCAAGGGAGAGATTGTTTATATGTAGTAGTTGACAGACTGACCAAGTTTACACATTTCTTCTCGATACCATCAGACTACTCGGCAGCTCAAGTAGCGGAGTTATTTTTCAGGGAGGTTTTTAGGTTACACGGGTTACCTAATACCATTATCAGTGATCGAGATAACAGATTCATGGATTCCTTTTGGTAAGAGCTATTCAGATTGGTAGGGACCAAACTGGCTACCATTACGAGTTATCATCCCCAGAGTGACGGGCAAACATAAATAGTCAACAAGTGGATTGAAGGATATCTAAGGAACTATGTAGCAGGGCAACATCGAACCTGGATAAAATGGCTACATTTAGGGGAGTATTGCTACAACACTACTTATCATATGTCTATTAGGATGACTCCTTTTAAAACACTATATGGTTACGAGGCATTAGACTATGCGGATTTGGCATTTGGAGACAGTAGGTCTCCTAAGGCTAAGGATTGGATACAGGACAGTCAGGACAACCTGAAAATGCTAAAGGAGAATTTGCAGACCACACAGAACCAACAGAAGATGTATGCTGACAAACATAGGATTGAGCGAAGCTTCGAGGTAGGAGATTTAGTATACTTAAGGATCCATCCTTATAGACAGTCCTCACTTAAGAAGAAAGGAGCAGAGAAGTTAAAACCCCACTTCTATGGACCCTACAAGATAATCCGGAAAGTGGGAGAGGTGGCTTATGAACTAGAAATTCCTCAGGAAAGCAAAATTCACAATGTGTTCCATGTATCTAGCCTGAAGAAAACCCTTGGTCAATACATTGCTCCATCTACCGAATTGCCTCCTTTAGATCATGAAGGACTACTGATACTAATTCCCGAACGGATCATTCAGACTAGAGAGAGGAACCTCAGGAATAGGGTAATCAGGGAATACTTATTTCAATGGAAGGAACTACCGCCAGAAGATGCCACCTGGGAAGGTGAACAGGTATTGCAGCATCCCAATTTGAAGTTGCTTGAGGACAAGCAATCTCAAGCGGGGAGGACTATAATGTCCTCTTCCAGCTAGGCCTTAAGGCCCAAAACCGCTAACCTATGTGATTACTGTGGGTTCGAGCGGTTACTGAAAGCTAGGGAATCAACTAATGATTGATTCCAACCATAGAAGATCTAGGGCATCATCAAGTGGTCAAGAAGGGACACCGGGGCCAAAGGCCACCCTCATGCATGCCATCCCAGCATTATTTTAATGATGCATGCATGATTTAAGTCTCCCTCCACATGCATGCAAGTCAACGACAAATTAGAAGATAAAGTGACCTAATTAGGTCAAATATTAGGGTTTTGCACAGTTGAACTTTATAAATAGAGGAGAAGGCAAGAGGAGACTTCAATTTTGGTTTATTATTATTTTGGGAGCTCTTGGATAGCAGCACGGCAGTTGGGGTTGGAGACGGAGTCTTCAGCTAACAGGATTTAGGCAATGAAACATCTGCCCTAGTCTTATTCCGGGTAAGCCATACAGGTTCACCACTTGTTCTTTATTCAGTCATCAGTTACCTAGTACATGGTATAGATCATTGCAGGGACACGTGTGCAACCGTAAGAGGGGGTTTTCAGACAGAAAGCCCTAATCAGCTGTTGGGCCTTCAGATCTCAGTTTCCTTCCAAAAACCAGGCACTAATATCATCATCATCCTCATACTCCGGTACCCAGTGATTTTTAGATCTATCAGTGCTCATCCGAAGCAGTTATCAGCCGTTTCGGGGTTCCATAGGTGAGTAGCTGCCTCTCTAAAGTGATTTGCTACCCTACCTAGAGATCTCAGAACCTTCTCATGCTCCAGGAATTCTCTCTGACATTGAACCACTATTAGTCCTGCAAATTCTCAGTCAGATTGGACATCTCCTTCCTTGAGGGCGTCACACTTCTCTACTTGGGCGTCTTGCTGCTGGGGGGATTCACCTGAAGCAAAGGAGCTCAGATCCTCTCCGATCCAGCTTGCAACACTGGTAGACTTTTGCTGGAGTAGTTCAGATCAGCTTATCAGTGGTAAGTGTTCATTCTATCTCACAAACCCTAACCCTAATTTTTCCTATAAAATAGGTATTTTTGCTTGGCAGTTTGCATGACCTGTTGTATCATCATATTTGCTTAGAAATAGAAAATATCGGGATTTGGGATATTACAAAAATACTGTTGAGGTGACAATAGTCATGGCATAGAACTAATTACTTCCTAGAAGGAGTTTGTAATCTAAAGGGGCATCTACCACTTCTACTTGAATGGAAACAGTTTTTCCCCCCAACTCGACTGCTAGGGCTGATATGAGACCATGGGGTTGGAAAACCCATCCATCAAAGGCCTTGAGGGTCATAGGTGATGTTACAATCTTGGGAGAGCTGACTACCTTCCAACAAGTCAGAGACAAAACCAAGGTCGAAGCTCCTTCATCTAGTACCGTTCAAAAAACTTTCTTTCCCACTACTTTCGTAATGATCTAAAAAGAAAGTTTATGCAGTAATCTAGGCTTATAGTTCTCAACATTGAAATGAATCAAGTTAGTGTTATCTGGTTCTAAAGCTCCTAATGCTGTCAACAAGTTTTTGCACTGTGTAGGGCAAATTTGGAGTACTTCTAAGGTAGACATCGCACAAGGTGCCTGAGTGAGATCTTCAACCACATTATAAAATTGAGCAGCTCAGGCATTGGGATTAAAGACAGCCTTCAAAAGAGTACTCTTAGGTGGATGCAAAATCATGTCGAGAGTAGGATTCTCGATAGATAAGGGGACAATAGATGAGGATTCTGGAGAACTAGTACAAGGAGTTTTCCCTGAAGAAGAATGATCTTCTTTCTTATCTGCGGGTTTGTCATAATTCTAACTTTGAGTTTATAGATTGATGGTATCTAAGGACATCATATGAATTTCCTCTTATGAACTAGAGTTAACCTGATTAGACATGTGGTCTATCAGTTGTTGTTGAGAGGGAAAAGGATCCGTAAGTACTGCAGGTGCGGGATTGGATTTCTGAAATTGGGAGATTTCATCCCAATGAGGACACTCCTTTGAAAAATGGTCACCCCCGCATAGAAAATAGGGATATTTTTACTTCCTTTTCTCTTTATTTTTATCATTGTTGGTTGGTCTTGGAGTCTCCTGTTGGTTTCCAATTTTTTTATTTCTATTTTTACCTTTCTTTTTATTATTACCCAAGGTTTGAGTACTTTGAATAGAGTTAAAACCTCACTGAAAACTTTAGGATTCAAAGGAGTAGGGGTGGTAGTTTGGGGTTACTTGGCAGGTTTCGTTGCAGATGGGGAATGGATTGAACTAACAATCCCATCATTAGGTACTTATGCTGGTGGCTTGGCAGGTTCGGTGCTGGGGCAAGGAGCTTGAGCAATCAGGTCATAAAGAGTTCCAGACTGGGAATAAACCAAGTCTAGGTACTGAGCACAACTAATATCCTGCTCTTCAGTAATGACACTACCCATAGCCACATCTCAGGCAATAGGAGGCAACAAGGATTTGGTAAACCAATCAGTTAATAACTGATCCAGAATAGGGGCCTTAATAAGCCTTCTCTGCCTTCTCCACTCATGAATGTGATTAGATATGTGGGTGGAGGTGTTCTGTCACAGAGAAGTTAAAATATTAGTGCCCATTTCATAATGAATAGGGAGTTGAAAGTGTGTAAGAAACACGGTTGCCAACAAGCCAAAATCCACAAACGAATGTTGTGGGAGTTCAATGTACCACTTCACGGCTATACTAGTCAAAGTTTTCTCAAAGAGTCGTAATAGAATGGAGTCATCCATGAGGGAGTTTGAAGAACACCACAAATGGAATGTCATAACATGGTTCTTCATATCGTCTCCCTGCTTCCCATCTAATTTTGGAATGTCCGATGTTAACTTTACCGGAATGAGAGGCCATGAGGGATTGTGTCGAACGGGGTCATTAATCAACTTGGACAAGTTGGGTAAGTCGAAAGTTGCTAGGAAAGGTAATTTTCAGTTGGGTTACACATACTGGTAATATTGATATGGCATATAATTACCAATAGGACCATAAGTTGACTAAAAAATAGGTTGCTATGACGAAGAACTAACAAAAAATATACCTGCAGGGGATTGATTTTTAGGATCAGGACCGCTAGGAACACTAGGGTCTCCCAGAGGAGGACCACCAGGGCCACCGAAACCACCAGGACCACTAGGACCACCAGGAGGTGGACCACCAGACCCTCTAAAGCCACCAAGAGGTAAACCTCCAGAGCCTTTGGAACCACTAGGCAGAGGGCCACCAGACCCTCCAGATCCATATGGAGGAAAGCCACCAGGCCTCCTAGGACCACTAGGACCAAAAGGAGGAAAGTTGCTAGATCCTCTAGGACCATTAGGGCCCCCAGGGGGAGGACCTCCATAAGGCAGTCCTCCGGCACCTCCCGCAGTATGTATTGGTATCCCTCCCATAGCTAGCATGTAAGACCAGTTGGGTTTCCCCCATGGTGTAAAAGTTTTACTAGGGTATGGAATTATAGCATAAGGAATTCCTGTAGGATTGGGTGGATGATTACCTATAGGTATTTGATAACCATAGCCTTCAGAAGTTTGAACGGTTACAGACTGTGCCCCCAAGGGCTGACCTAAACTTGATGGGGGATTAACCACATTAGTATGGGTGGGAGGGACATAAACTGTAGATGGTTCTATGTTAGAGGTATGCCCTTGAATAGGTACAATTCTGGTGCCAGATAACATAGTTCATTTTGGGGGTTGCCCCCCGGCACTAGAAGGTATTGACGAAACAGGAATTGAAGGTTGGGCCCCAGGTGCAGAAGACCTGGGAGGATTAGGAACATACATAACATGAGAGGTGATAGGGGTGGTAATTTGACCTGGGTTGTGTGGTATCACTGCATGATCTATAATTACTTCAATGGGTCTCATAGAATCAGCAAGTGAACGATATCCCAAAGGAACAGATGTGGAAATATTTCACCTTCTGCGGATAGTAAGGTGTTCCACTGGTCTGAATGGTTCAGATCCAGAACAAATGAAGGACAGAGAATGAAGACCCTCCTGAGACATCATAGATACCCAAAATGTGATTCTTCTATAGTAACCCTGTGTACCTGCAATAAGCTTAAACACCCAAACACATCAAAGATGCTAGAATATAATCTACTGATCCATGTTAGTGATTAAGGAATCTAAAAACATACATGTGAAATCAAACAACAACAATAATGTGGGATGGAAATCAACTTGCATTAAGATAAAAATGGAGAAGTTTACAACCAATCCTTAGTGTTGACATTCATCTCCATGAAACCAAGCACTCTCATCCCCATAAGCTCCAACTCTAGCTCTCTATGCTCTCCAATAGCTTGGGCCAAGTAATCAATCCAACAGCATAACAATACCTTAAGAGTTCTCCCCTCAACCATGGATATGAGCTTGTATTTATAAGGCTTAATAGATAGGGATGGTTGAGATATTAGTGGATGAGGTGGCCTCTAATATCCTAGGATGAAGGATCTTGAGCTCAACTGACCCACGATGATAGGGATAAGGGAGGACACGAGGCTCATCATCTATAAGCCTTGAGAAACTTCTCTTTTCCCTTTTTACCTAGGGTACTGCATTTATCCTTCAATGATAGAGAAGTTCTAGTAAGAAATGCTTATGGACTAAGGGCCATAAGTGATGGCACTGCTTGTGGACAATAAGGGATAGGTGGTTCAAACAAGGTGCCACTCTTGGACAACAGGGAAAGTACGGTGTTGAGCATTTTTTCTAAAAGATTGACACATGGTATGAATTTCCGCTCCAATTGTTGGGATTCAAGGAAAGTATGTATGTCAAAGGTCTTATCACATGATGGTGACAGGATTTTGGTATAACAAGATGCCCCCCAAAGCATGATTCTTAGAGGGATATGATAAATGAGAGGTTTGAGAGAACAAGTCGTCGCTACGAGGTGAAAATGTCGGCTTGATCAGAACATGTTGTCAAGTAGGCATCTGTAGTACATCGGTATGTTGATTCATAGACACAAGTAACCAAACTCATGGTTGTAGACCAATACAAGGCAAATCCATGAGAGGAATAAAGAAGCATGGCTACTAGAATACACCGTAGATCCATGTGACAGAGGACTCAAACTTGGACATAGCTACAAAACATGCAACATAGATCTATGTCATACAAATGCAAATTTGAGCATAGACACAACCATACAAATGTCGATCCATGATAGATATACAAAACTACATTGCAACCTGAGGAAAAGCAATGAGTGCTTTAAACAAATACCCAGGGTCTTTGTCTCGTCTTCCTCAAAGTAAGATTCTATCCATGTGATTACAATTATCTGAAGTCAAACATGGTAGAAACCACTTGATTACCATCCAATGATGTGAACCGTTAACAAGTACGAGGGAGATCACCATTAATGTCAATGATTCCCAAGGTACTCTAGTACAATCTACTGAGTGTGAATAGATGTCCTAATGTCGAACACACAGTCAATTCTATCAATCAAAGGTTAATGATGTGAACCTATGTCAAGAGCGAGAGAATTTGTCATTAATTCATACTGATCTCAAGGTACTAAATATTGTTTCGAAGACTATTTCCCAGATGATGAGCTGATGTCGATGAGAAAAGTGTCGTTGAAGGAGGGCCATGATGAGTCCCACATCAACGACACGAAACTTGGAACATAATTCTGGAATGATGTGAATGTAGTAACCATATGACTGACTCAAATATACTGACATAAAGACTGTGTATACTGTAGAAGTAAAACTTCTTCAAATCCCCTTTGAACATTGGGCAGCATGACAAAAAGACTTGGTAGCATGACTGAATGGGACAAACACACAATGCGACAGTGGACAATGCATTCTTTTGAAAGACTCAAAGGAGTGACATGACTCATGAAAGTGGATCGTCGCGGGGATCAACTGAATACCCAATTGAATAACATGATGTGCAGACAAGTGCCATGTTCAAAGGTAACGACAAACAACTGCAATTTATTTGCAAAATGATTCCCTTCCCGTTTCCCCCATCATGATCGATGAGTGCCTCTTTTCAGTTTTACGAGTTTAGAGAGGGTAACAAAACTCGATATAGCTTATCAGAAGACAAGTCCAGACTCATATGTTTTACGAACCTGAGAGAGGAGGGGTTCATTCCCAAAATGGGTCCCTCAATGTTTAATTTAACGAGTCCACTGAAAGAAAACTCGGTATCGTTCATGTTTGGAGAGTGAACGAATACAGAAGAAGACTCCAAAGGGGTCCTTTTTCGTATGATTTAGTCTCTAAGGCCCAAAAAAGTGTAAAATCATACCTTAGAGAACTCTTCCAGTCATGATTGGCTAGAGTGTTCCTTTTTCGTAAATAGTCCTATCTGAACCGAAAAAGAGATAACCTACCGTCGGACGGATGACTCTTCAAATACTTTAATGAGCGTGAAGAAGACAAGATTGCTCAAAGATATTTTTGTATTTAGGGAGCCTAAAAATATTTTAAAGAGAACTCCATGAGGTTTCTTTACACAATGTCATATTTTACGATCCTGGAAAGAATAGAAAACAGACTCGATGATCTTTTCATGTTTAAGGATCCTAAAAAAGAGGTGAAAAGAAGACTCCATGACACTTCTTTACACAATGTCAATTTTTTTCAAGCCTGGAAAGAAACTGAAATGGACTAGGAACTTTGATACTAGGTTTAAAGAGCGTGATCAAAGAGTCATAATGAACACTCATCGACCTTTTCCGTTTTATGAACGTGCAGAAAAAGCCATAAACAAACTTCCAAAGCTTCTTACTATGGTTCCCTTATCCTGCAATCGACTCAGAAACAAATGTTAAATGCATTTATAACTAGAATTAAGGGATTACGACAGATAAACTTTGACTAAAATATGATTTTATATCAAAACTATAGTATGTCAGACCCAAAAATGCCTATATAAGTAATGTAAATAGTAAAAAATCAAATCTTTTCACTATTTTCCCATAGCGAAGAGCATTTGGAGCATTTTCTTAGCCGGATCTTCTGCAGCTGATACCAGGAGTTTCCACCATCTGTTTTGAGCATCATCAGTTGCAGGTAATAGCTAACACCCTATTCTTTCATTTCATGGTGTTTATTTTGAGTTTTGGGCTCATATGGCAAGCCCTAAAACCTTAAAAGCGGGCACTACAGCTACCCCTTGCGGGATACGTGGTACCACCCGAGAACCATTCCTATAACATTGTTGACAGGTGGTGGCGGTGCCACCACCTGTCTCCAATGATGCACAGGCGATGCCAGCTATGGAGACTTTAAACCCATAGAATGAGCAATAATAAGTCATTCTTTTGATTTTTAATGATAAGGAATGATTCTAATGCATACTATGATTGTTTTTTGCAGGTCTTGGTTGCTCAAAACATGGTGATATGGAAAGAAATAACACATGACAATGATGATTCCTTTACAGAGAGAAATGTGGGTTGTATTTCTGCATTACGGGACTATGGGCTGCTGAAGTTATTTTGGACCCCAAGCATGGTGTCACATGAGTAGTTACTGGAACACAAACTGTGGATGTGGAATCCAAAGCAATAGTATTTTGAGTTGGGGGGCCATATTCTTACATTGGAAGTAGAGGATATCTACTTCTTAACTGGTCTCTCGAGACAAGGTGCCCCCATCTCACTGACACGTTCCCATGGGGGGGACATTACCACTCGAGAGCTTATAGATCGTCACTATGCTCTAGGGACAAGCACATCAGGGAAGATGGTTCCTATCAGAGTAGTGATGGATGGGCCCCTATGGACCGTCCTATTTACTATGTAGAGAGTGGTAGGGAGTTAGGCTGTGCACCAGGCTTGTAGGGCACACATGTTGTATGCCATAGATACCATGGCACCCATGGTGTTCAACTGGGTGGAAGCCATGCTTCCAATATTCAAAGATTAGCTGACTAATTTTCAGTAGGGAGAGCTAAAGCAGTTTGGCTTTGGCTCCATTTTAGCATGCTCCTTCTTCCAGTAGGTTCCACAGATGAGACCTCAGGTGGTCTTTCGGAGTATGAGAGCATGGGACCCCCATATGCTGAGGTGGGTCCAGGTCATGGCTCGTACAAGAGAAGGTAGGGTAAGGGTGAAGTTCTATGATTCGTTCTTCAAATGGCTTTGAGATTAGATCCTCATGGTTGAGGATTATGCTTACGTAGGTACAGACTTCACCGGAGATCCTGACCTACCACTCCCACCTGGCGTACAGTGGGGCGACATCGGTAAGAAGCAAGAAACCCTAAAATTGATGAAATGTTTTTATGTTTTTTGATGTTTTATATCTTTTATGTTAAGTGACAAGACCTGTATATTCTCATGCAGATGTTGGAGCAGCGCGACCTGGAGGAGAATCTCCATTGGATAGACTAGCCAGAGCATGCTTTGTACCATGGGGTGATGATATCACTGGAGAGCTAGAGGAAAACCTAGAGAGGTTGACCTTGAACACCCTAGATGCTAACATTGATGACCTCCCAATGAGATATCATAGATCCACAGTGGGAGTACCGGGTCCATTCGGTAGGTTACTAAGTAGGGTAGCTCGAGCAGTGATGTGCTATCACGAGCACCACTAGTGTATGAGATATGCACTGAAAGCTGACAGCTTCAAAATTTTGTATGATGATTTTTCCTGAAAGCCTACATGCTTCAGATGAGGTATAGAGACCTATTTTTTTTAAACTTTTTTCGTATATATATATACAGACTTTTACACGGTGTTTATTTGTTTCAAATGGCAAATGCATTTTCTATGATTTTTATGTGTCTTTAAATGTTTATTTACAATGTACCATGTTTGATTTCAAATCATTGTAATCACATGGATAGAATCGTACTTTATGGAAGACGAGATGAAGACCCTAGGTATTTGTTTAAAGTGCTCATTGATTTTCCCCAGGTTACAATGGAGTTTTGTATATCTAGCATGGATCCACATTTGTATGGTCATGGCTATGCTCAAATTTGCATATGTATGACATAGATCTACGTTGTATTCTAGTAGCCATGCTTGTTTATTCCTCTCATGGATCTGCCTTGTGTTGGTATGTAGCCATGAGTTTGGTTACTTGTGTCTATGAGTCAACATACTGATGTACTACAGATGCTATCAAAACCCCAATTTTTCACAAAAATTTAAAATTTTGAAATAATGTAAAATGTTGAGTTTACAGTTTATTAACAGTTAACGGTTAGAAAAAGGAAAGGTAGTTAATAAATTAATTTGCATAAACTTGGTTATGTTAACTCAACAGTTTTCTTATTAACACAATATTAAGTTCATCTTCCGCATTAATTCTATATTTGGTTTACTGATGAGTTCTATTTATGACAGTAGGTGGAATCTGACTTTGAATTTCTGAGCTTACTTAGAATTTATGCTAACACAGATGGATTATTTGTTCTTACAGGCTTACAGGAATAAATGACCGAGTATCGTCTTTAATTTATAAACATCCTGCAATAATTCTATTTGCAAATAATAAGCTTAGATTATAAGCTGTTGTAATTCAACCTACTTCCGTAAGGTAACATAGTTTATTTTCATCTGTCGCTATTGTTAACGAAGTTCCGATGATTGTATTTCTTCCTGTAGAGTATGTAGCGACAGTACTGCTTCCTTGATTCTGAACAGTTTATTTTATCTGCTTGATATTCTTTCTTTTCAAAAAGGCATATCCTAGTAATTCTATATTACATTTATTATATTTGGTTCTGTCTAAGAAATTCTAGGGTTGATGTTTTTCTTATCGAATCAATCTTTATCCTCTTATGTTAGCAAAATGTAAAACCATATTCCAAGTATTGAGAAACTGCCACATCATCTAATATGAGATCTCATGGATCTGTATTAAGTAACAAAGTTCATAGGAAAATTGTTCTTACCTTTCAATTTACTATTACATAGTTTGCTATTAAAACTTGGCTAGTTTCTAAGACTTAAAAGTGTGCATAAACTATTTGTTTAGTGACATAAAAGGTTTTATTAGTGTTATATTTGCATAATGCTTATGATCCTACCCAAACGACACTATGAAAAATTACATAAGTTGAAAGTTGTGTAATTATTTACATCAACATGAGAAGGACTGGAACTAAAAGATAGCTATTTTTACTCCATTCATTAAACTATTTATAAGTCAATGACTGTTAGTTTTTCAACATTTAAGCTAGCATTATGTTAAGATCTTTTCACTGAGAGAATAACAAGCATAGAAATCACATAAGCACATCACAAGAGACAAGAGACACAAAGATTTTAGGAGGGGAAACCATAAATGGAGAAAACCCCTCAACTTCCTCTAAGATAGTATCACCACAAGATGTGATCCCAAAACAGTAAGATGACTTCCCAACACAACAGTAGCCTTCTGTCTTTTGTCAAGCCAAATTATTTCCTTCTCCAAAGGTGCGCCACACTTGAGAGAGCAAGTGATGTATTTCACAAGTGATAAATAGAGAGACTCTCACTCTCTATTTATATTATTCCGTTGACTTGAAGTGCAATCAACCATTTACAATTACTTACTCACGCCTACACCTTAATTAGTGTATAATAACCCAAGTGCCCCGAAACTGTGGGGACTTACCTAATGACTTGACAAGACTTTTTTACATTAATAATCCTCCCGATCGGAACATCGGGGTAAGACAATATGACTCAAATACATAATAGAAACATCCCGGAATAAACATCGGGTTACAATATATAAAATACATATAAGAATACATTCCGAAGTTACATATACATCAACACTCCCTCTTAACTAGGAAGGTATTCTTTCGACACAATTTTCAGCATTGGTCTTCTTCTCTGTTTCACTAGATCATGTTCGTCTTCAAGTCATCTTCATCTTCAAGTCATCTGGATCTGGATCATCTCTCGATCTGGATCATCATAGGACATCATCACAGGATCTAGATCATCACTCGATCTGGATCATCATCACTGAATCTAGATCATCACTCGATTTGGATCATCATCACTGGACTGGATCTAGATCATCACTCGATCTAGATCATCACTATTGGATCTGGATCATAGCTCGATCTGGATCTCCACTGGTCATCATCATGTGTGTACTATCTCGTCATAGGAATTTCTATAGAGCCAGCCCTTTTTCATGCTGGTTGTAGGCCTACTCTCATGTAGGTCTTCGCCCAGCACTTACATCTGACCTGCTTGTCAGAAAGGCATGCCCAGCACTCACATTCACCAGCATGATAGGACACATCAACTATCATCTGTGAAATGGCTCAGCACTTATATTCACCAGCATGGTAGGACACCTCAACTACCATCTGTGAAATGGCTCTGCACTTATATCTGACCTACTCGTCAGAAGGGCACAATCCCATCCAGGCAGGAGCCACCTCCGCCACAATGATGGAAGACTCTCACCCACAATGAGGAGAGATTTCTGCACTTACATCTGACCTACTCGTCAGAAGGGAACAATCCCATCCAGGTAAGAGCCACCTCCGCCACAATGATGGAAGACTCTCACCCACAATGAGGAGAGATTTCTACACTTACATCTGACCTACTCGTCAGAAGGGCACAATCCCATCCAG
>LPNX010329741.1:319463-345656 GCA_001517045.1 Pseudotsuga menziesii
TCGAAACATCAGGGTAAGACAATATGACTCAAATACATAATAGAAACATCCAAGAATAAACATCGGGTTACAATATATAAAATACATATAAGAATACATTCTGAAGTTACATATACATCAACAATGACTTCATAATTTATCATGAAATACTATAAGTAATAACTTAGTTATTACACAACCTATAAAGGGGATTTGCCTATTACTAAGTTAAAAGTTTACATAACCTTTTATTATCTCCATAAGTCAATTATTTATGCAACTTACAATAGAGAAACGTGATTCTCATGAGATTAATAATATGATCTCGTATCATTGCTTACCCATACAATAATGTAAGATTTCTTTTGGTTCAAGAGGATATAGGCTATGATTGTGTTAAGTCAACTATTATCATAATGTTGTAACCAACTTATAAAGGGTTTAAGCTCACATGTATACTATACATATCATTAACGATAATGTTTAAATCACTTTGTAATGTTTTCCCAAGATATATATTACTATAACTTACTATGCAAACATAAAAATTAACCTCCCTAGATTATACTAGGGATAACTCATAACATTGTATTATTGATATATTACATAGGGTATTTCTTTGGGTTACGAGGCTAAGGTTTATGTTGTGTAATAAGTCAACGTTATACAATGTTGCACCCCATGCCAGTGATGAGATATATGTTACGTTAAACAAATATCATTATTTTGTAAACCTGTGCCAAAACGAGCCTTGAACTAAGCGTTGAAACGACCATTGTTTGATTGGAAACCCATGCAAACTGTAATGTGGTTTTTGATGAAATCATTGGTTGAATAAATTGGTTTTTGAAATGCAGGTGACTATAGAAAGTCAACCCACTGCATGATGAAAACATTGCAACCCTGTGGATGTTTCTTGGCCATGCACCGGTTGCTTATAAAGTCATCAAACTTAACCTTTGGGTCATTCGACCTCCGCCATTTGTGTTGGCTCTGTGGGCTACTCTGCAGGCTCCCATGGCGGCCGTGAGTTGCAGATAGCTTTAGGGGCTCCAACGCTGTCTTTTAACATGGCTTCCTCCCTTGAGTTAGATTCCATCACTCACCTCCTCTGTGATTTCTTTCCTTTGCTCAGAGTTTACTACCTTCCTTGTGTATGGCGTTATGGCCACTTGAAAACTCATTTCTGTTCCTCTGTCGTGGTCTTCCATTGATAAAAGCTTGAGCCTTATTGTGTGTAATGGCATTGCTCCTTCATCTTAGGGTTCTAGAGTTTGGTTTAATTATTTGCTTGTAGTGACAGTCCGGCTCCATGCTTACAGACTCCTTGCAGCCATTGCTCCGGCTTACCCACATCTCCGATAATAGTGTGAAAAGCTCCAAACCTTAGCATATTATTCCTCGGCGAGAATGAGGGTTCGGCTCTTCTTGATGCTGGTTGTGGTGTTACTGTTCGTCTGGGTCTCCATCATTTTTGTTTCCATCTTGGACAAGTTATCCTTTAACTGTCATTACTAGCCTACAATTTCAATCTGCAAAAAGGGTTTTGAATTTTTATTAACTCTGTTTCTTTTAGAATGCAGGTTAACATGTCTTCAAGGTTGACAGTCGTGCTGCACTGTATAGATGGCTCCACGAGCATTCACGGTAAGCTCTGGTTTCAAATAGAGTTTCCTCTACTTGTACAGACTCTTGCAGTTGGAGATGGTTTCGGTCATGTTGCACCTAGTATTGGGTTGTTGTCCTTCATTTTTATGGTTTTTATTTTGGTTAAAACCCTTGTTGTTCACAAGGTGACTACAGCTTTAAGCTGTGGCTTGTAAAGCTCCTATCGTAGTTGTAATGAACTTATAGTTTTGTAATAAGTTGTTAATACTTGAATATAATCCATATCTGAATATGGGTGCTCAGCTCCTCGCTGAGGTTTTGTACTCTGTTAAAGTTTTTGTCTTACACTCAGTCTTCGGATTTCTTGATATAATGTGAATATTTTTAATACTGTCTATCTTAAGCTTAATTTCATTCTCCATTATATATTTATATGTTTATCTCAGTGTTAATAAATTAAATTTTCTTTAAATGTTTATATTAAAAGATAAATATAATGTTTATCATAGATTACTAATGTAATGGATTTGCATACAAAAGAATACTGGTAGTTTTCTGCTCAGAAATAAGAGCTAGGGTTTTTACCCTATTATCTTTTATAATGATAATTTCTATATTGTTATTTTGTTAAGTTTGATTACTGTAAGAAGAAATTAAAATTATTTTAGTGGCTCAAGGAATTCTAGATTAGGGTTTATGGAAATAATATTTGTTTCTTTCTTTAAAGATTCATTCAGTTTGTTAAAAGAATTTAATTTATAAACGATATTGTTTATGTTAATAATATTCTCTATGAATTTACTATATTTTCTTAAGTATATATTTGCACATATACTTTATTAATAGAGACTAAGAATAGTCTATAATAGTTTGGTTTATGCAGTAGGATTATTTATGTAAGCTTGGTAAAAGAAATGAAGATTTTCAACCCTGTCATTACTCCTTTACATATATAATTTGTCTGTAAAAGTAAAGGACAGTTCCTCGTTAATAATACTTAAAGCATAGGTTATTAATGTATTTTAGTTGTTTTAATTGTAAGGAAAAGAATACTATGAGAGTTAATTAGTTCTTTATTAATATATTCCTTATCTTGAATTAGTTTGTCTTTAGAATTTAATTAGATTACCAATCCATACTTAGGGTTCGAATAGTTGTAGGTTAAGTTAGCTGTTAATATTAGGAAATGATATAAACTAACAGAACCATATTTAAACCCTTACTTAACATAAGTAAATAAGCATTATAACTGAGATATTTATATTTCCTATATTTCAGGTTAGAAGTATAGTTTGTAAAAGAAAGTATTGTGTAAAGAATAACTTACCTACTTGAACACATTGCTATTAGTAAAGTAATATGACTATTTTTTTTCTAGCATTCTTAATACACAATCTGGTTTTAACAATAACCTAACTAGGCAGATTAATATTCTTTTTTGGAAGCAAGTATCTACAGCAAGAAAAAATTCCAATACTTTGAAAAACATAAATAAATCTATTCATTTCAGATTCCTATCATAACTTCATAACACACTACCTGTGCTAGAGTACGGTCTGGTTTATTCCAGACGGGGGAAAACACGTGTTGGGTTATTTTTTATTAAATACATATTCAGTATTCTAATAACTAAAATATTACAAGCTTTAACAGTTCACTACAAAACATTTAAATCATTCATTATTCATTTTCTCAGATATAAACTTTTAACATAGTAATAAAATACTGTAGAACCTATTTTAAAGTTGGATGACAACAGCGTTGGGAGGCCATTCCTCCCTACCTACTCCTGGAGAGTGCTCAAACAACATATTCTCAGGACCCCTGAGCATGTTCCTAGTCTCCTTGGATGGGAACTGGTGGAGCAAGAAACAAAATACTAGTCCAATGACTCAGTACTAACTCTACACTCAGCAGCTAGATCCTTCAACTGAATAGCTGTACTAGATCATTTTCTACAGTTTACCTCTCAAACACCTTCCAAAAATTCCCTTCCTAATGAAATCCTTCGAAGTACATTCACCTGAATGATTCTCCTCTTGGAAAATAAGCAGCCTCAGCTCTCTTCAATGGGATTTTTTATTAAGATTGCCTAGGTCTTTTTTGGGTTAGTTGTCATTAATTGAGCCACCTACTCTGATCCCACTTTCTTAGGGGATCATGACCACAAATGTAGGGAGGTTGCCACCTACAACATTGGAAGTGTTTGAGGATGCTGCCACTTGTCTATTTTCTCTCCACCCAGTCTCCTCCACTAAATTGACCAGTAACACTCTTTTTTATAGCTCTCCCAAGCTGTTGTCTCCACTTTTATTTATTTATAATTAAATATTCAGAATTACATTCAATATCCTTGACTCTGCGGAGTCATCATTTACAACTTAGCATATAATTTAACATAATGTCTTGGAATAAAATAAAATAAAATAAGATAATATTATTTTACAAAATTGGGGCATGTGACATACACACCCCCTTAGAATATAACATCGTCCTCGATGTTATTTATTCTTCATCCTCAAAATTCCCCTGGAAGAGAATTGGATATGCATCTCGTATTTTACTTTCCAATTCCTAGATGGCTTCCTCTGGACTAAGGTTCTTCCATTGCACCTTCACCTATCCAATGGTGCAGTTCCAAAGTGTAATCTCCCTCCTCCCGAGGATGCAGTTCGGTTCCACCAAAAAATTCCCTTCTGGTTCCACTTGTACATCATTCTAGTTAACGACATGAGTAGCATCATGAACATATTTCTTTAAAACGGAAATATGAAAAACATTATGTACTCTTAAATTAGGTGGTAATGCTAATTGATAAGCTACTTGTCCAATCCTAGACAGAATTTTAAATGGGCCACAGTAACGAGGTGCCAATTTTGCACAACTCCCCAATCTTAGAGAGCTCTTTTTGGGCCTTACCTTGATGAACACATGTTCACCTACCTGAAACTCATTTGGAGTTCTTTTTAAGTTTGCTTGACTTTTCTGCTAATCCTGTGCCACTTTCATATTTCCCTGCACTTGTTTTACAATTTCTTCCATTTCTTTTAACAGTTCTGGACCTAATACCAATCTATCTACTGGGTTACTCCAAGATATAGGAGTATTAAATTTCCGTCCATATAAAATTTCTAAAGGACTAAATCGGGCAGATGTTTGATAATTATTATTATAAGCAAATTCTACCAGATGTAAATAGTCCTCCCATTTACCAGGATGGTCTTTCACATACATTCTTAATAGGTCTTCTAATACTTGGTTTACCCTTTCAGTTTGTCCATCTGTTTGAGGATGGAAAGAAGTACTAAAATTTAATGTGGTGTTTAACCCTTTAAACAAAGACTTCCAAAAGTTTCCTATAAACCTAGTATCTCTATCTGAGATAATGACTTTTTCTACTCCATGTAATCAGAAAATCTGTTTTAGAAAAATATCACCTATGTTTGCAGCTTTATAAGTAGCTTTAACAGGTATAAAGTGAGCTGATTTGCTTAACTTATCAACTACTACCAGGATAGAATCATTCTGGTTTTGATTTCTAGGCAGCCCAGTAATAAAATCTAGACTAATTATCTCCCATTTCCAGCTAGGAATGGGTAATGGCTGTAGCAAACCATCTGGGTGTTGGTGTTCAGTTTTTACCTGTTGACATTCTAAACATCTAGCAATATATTTTGTTACTTCAATTTTCATATTTGGCCAGAAATACTCTTTTCTTAACATGGTTATAGTATTTTGATAACATGGATGACCTAAATATGGTGTTTTATGAATTTCATCGAGAATTAACAGCTTAAATTTGGGTATGTTAGGTACATACATCCTATCTTTATACAATAAAAATTCTTTTTCATTTAAACTATAACCCTCAATTAAGTTTTCTGTTGGATTTTCTTTAGCTTTAGCTTGTAAATTCTGGTAGATTTTATCTTGTTCTATTCCTTCTTTAAGCTATTCATCTAAGTCTGAAACATAGGTGCTGATAGTGGCTGCAAAATTCAGCCTTGCATTCCTACTTAATGCATTAGCAACTTTATTTTATTTACCTTTTATATGCTGAATTTCGAAATCATACTCACTTAAGAAAGCTAACCACCTAGCTTGTCTAGCATTTAAATTTGGCTGATCTAAAAGATACTTCAATCATTTATTGTCAGTCATTAAAATAAATTTTCTGCTAATTAGGCGACGTCGGCACATTTTTAAGGCATGTATTACAGCTGCTAAATTCAGATCATATGTTGCATAATTATTTTCATGAACTTTTAAGTTTCTAGACTCATAGGCAATAACATGCCCTTCTTGAGTCAAAGCACCGCCGAAGCCATCATTGCAGGCATTAGTGCACACTACAAATTCTTTATTAGGATCAGTTATTCTTAAAATAGGTGCGCTAGTTAATAAAGTTTTTAACTTTTTAAATCTTTCTTCACATTTTTATTCCAGTCAAACTTCTTTCCCTTCTTCTGTAAGGAATTTATTGGATTTGTTATCCTCGAAAAACCTTCAATGAACCTCTGGTATTAACCGGTAATTCTCATGAAAGATCGAACATCCGTCACATCCTTAGGAACCGGTCAATATTCGATTGCCCTTATCTTTTCAAGATCTATGGAAATTCCTTCCTTCGTCACTACGTGACCTAAATACTGAATCTTATCCTTGAAGAAATCAGACTTACTAAACTTTGCGAAGAGTTGATGTTCTCGCAACTCTTGCAAAACAATTTTAGGTGTTCTTTATGTTCTTCTTCATTTTTTGAATAGATTAGAATGTTGTCGATAAATACGAACACAAAATTATCTAAATACTTATGCATAACATTGTTCATTAAACACATGAAAACAACTGGGGCATTAGTAAGCCTGAATGGCATTACGACAAATTCGTAATGACCATATCTAGTTCTGAAAGTTGTCTTAAAGATGTCTTCATCTTTAATCCTTACTTGATGATATCCAAACCTTAAATATATTTTCAAAAACGCCGTGGCTCCACGTAGTTGATCAAACAGATCATCTATGCAGGGTAACAGATATCGATTTTTGATGGTCATCTTGTTTAACTGACGTTAATCTATGCAAAGTCGCATAGTTCCGTCCTTCTTCTTGACAAAGATGACAGGTGCCCCCGAAGGAGACACTAGGTCGAATATACTTTTTATCAATTAATTCTTTTAATTGAGATTTTAATCCATTAAGTTTGAGTATGTTCATTCGATAAGGGGCCTTTGAGCTAGGTACTGCACCTAGTACCAGATCAATGGTGAAATCCAATTCCCTTTTTGGAGGTAATCCTGGAATTTCTTCTAGGAATACATCAACATATTTTTTTAAGACTGGTATGTCTTCCAAGTTTAACTTATATGTTTTAATTAAACTTTCATCATCAGTTTTTGTTACTACATAAGCTTTACATCCATTTCTAACAACTCTCTTAAGCTGTAGGGCATGAATCTGCCTTATGGTAGTTTTTCTAGGGATTCCTTTAACACTTACTAGTTTTTCATCGTTGTTTAAGCATGTGAAATTTTTATCATAACAATTTAGAATTACTCTATGTTGTTCTAACCAGTCCATACCAATCAACAAATCATAAGAACCAAGAGGAAAAACATTAAGTTTAACAACAGCTTCAAATTCATCCATAACTATTGCACATTCTTTGACAAAACAAGTTACTTTTTTTTAGCACCAGTGGTTAACTGAACTAACCATGAATTCTCAAACTTATCAATAGATAACTTACATTTTTCTAATATTTGGGGTGCAATATAACTGATACTAGCTCCTAGATCAATCAAAATAGTTACAGGGGTCTCATTTATCATACCTTCTACTTCCACCATGGAAGTCTGATATTCAGCTTGTCGGTTCTCTAAGGCTGCGTTGATTCTAGGTATGCTCCTTGCTAGTTTCCCAACGGTCATCTCCTCCTGTATAGTATGAATATTGTTAACAGTCTTCTTCCGATTTGGACAGATTGAAGCATAGTGTGGGCCATTACACTCCCAACACTTGATAGGCTCTTTGCACTCAAGATTCTTGGTAAAGTTTCCATGATTATTTGCAAATTCCTTACCTTTAGAATTATTTTTATTGTTGGGTATATTGCTCTTGTTTCCTTGGAAATTATTGTTATTAGGATAGTTTTTGGCCTTATTGTTTTTTAAATTTATTTTAGGCACAAAATCCTTCTTCTTTTGTTCAAATTGATTATTATTTTTCTTAGCTTTCCAATTGGCCAAGCTTTCTTTCTTTCGATTCTTCTCAAAACAAAAGTTAGCTTTTCTCATGGCTTCCTCCAAGGTCTTTGGGTTATCATATTCAATTCTATATTTAATATGATAAGGTAGATAGCTCAAGAATTGTTGTGCTTTTGGTTTCTCATCTACAAGGTATGGTACATACCTAAGTAGACTTAAGAACTTGTTGTTCAGATCCTTCATTGTCATTGATCCTAACTTCAGCTCATAAAACTCTTTGGCTCTCTCCTCATAATACTGCTCGGATAGGAATTTATTTTTGAAATACCTTTTAAAGGTACTCCAGTTTACATTTTTCTCTTTTATTCCCTTAACTCTTTTCAAGTCTTGCCACCAAATGTCAGCCTTTCCTGAGAGGTTATATATAGCCATTCTAGCATTTAACTGGTTAGAATAGTTATATATTTGGAAGTACTTCTTCATCCCAGATAACCAGGATTCAGCTTCCTCCCCCTTCTCAGTCTCTCCATTAAAGGTTGGTGGTTTTAGCTTTTTGAATTCCCCGGAAATCTCCTCATAAGGTTTGTATTTCCTCTTTTTAGTATACTGATTATCATCACTACCGTCACTGGTATTCTGATAGTTTTGTTGTTCACCAAACACTTCCGAAGATGAACTACTTTCAGTTCTAGTATGTTTCATCTTTTTAGATTTACATTGATGACTGGTATCTTCAGATTCGGTTCTTCTACCCCTACCCTCAGTTTGAAACTTCTCAATTAGGATCTAGTTAAGCTCTTCTTGAGCCCTCAGAATCCTTTCATTTTCTTGCTTTACAGGCTCCATTTCAGTTTTTAGGTCCTTTATAGTTTGTAACAATTCTGAGGAATTGGTAGTTAAATCCTCTGGTATAGGATCTCTTGGTAGATTTCATGTTTCAATAACTGGAGGCTCCTCCTCTACATCCTCTTCCATCCTTTCCATACCTACCTGTTAAACTTCAGAAAACAATTCTCTGTTGAATAACATTTAAAATAAAGTACGTCAGCATAATAATTTAATTTACTGTTTCATGAAAGCTAGTTGGGCTTCATCAAGGCCTAGTGTTTGAACCTTGAGCTCTGATACCACATGTCAAAACCCCAAATTTTCACAAAATTTTAAAATTTTGAAATAATATAAAATGTTGAGTTTGCAGTTTATTAACAGTTAAGGGTTAGCAAAAGGAAAGGCAGTTAATAAATTAATTTGCATAAACTTGATTATGTTAACTCAACAATTTTCAATCTTAAGTTCATCTTATGCATTAATTCTATATCTGGTTTACTGATGAGTTCTATTTATGATAGTAGGTGGAATATGACTTTAAATTTCAGAGCTTACTTAGCATTTATGCTAACACAGATGGATTATTTGTTCTTACAGGTTTACAGGTATAAATGAGTGAGTATCATCTTTAAATTCATAAACATCCTGCAATAATTCTATTTGCAAATAATGAGCTTAGATTATAAGTTTTTTTAATTCAACCTACTTCTGTAAGGTAACATGGTTTATTTTCTTCTATCGCTATTGTTAACAAAGTTTCGATGATTGTATTTCTTCCTGTAGAGTATGTAGCAACAGTACTGCTTCCTTGATTCCGAACAGTTTATTTGATCTGCTTGATATTCTTTGTTTTCAGAAAGGCATATCCTAGTAATTCTATATTACTTTTCTTATATTTGGATCTGTCTAAGAACAACTTCTAGGGTTGATGTTTTTCTTATCGAATAAATATTTATCCTCTTATGTTAACAGAATGTAAAAGCATATTCCAAGTATTGAGAAACTGCCACAACGTCTAAGATGAGATCTCATGGATCTGTATTAAGTAACAGAGTTCGTAGGAAAACTGTTCTTACCTTTCACTTTACTATTACATAGTTTGCTATCAAAACTTGGCTAGTTTATAAGATTTAAAAGTATCCATAAACTATTTGTTTAGTGACATAAAAGGTTTTACTAGTGTTATATTTGCATAATGCTTATGATCCTACCCAAACGACACTATGCAAAATTACATAAGTTGAAAGTTGTGTAATTATTTACATCAACGTGAAAAGGACTGGAACTAAAAGATAGTTATTTTTACTTCATTCATGAAACTGTTTATAAGTCGATAACTTCATAATTTATCATGAAATACTATAAGTAATAACTTAGTTATTACACAACCTATAAAGGGGATTTTCCTATTACTAAGTTAAAAGTTTACATAACCTTTTATTATCTCCATAAGTCAATTAGTTATGCAACTTACAATAGAGAAACATGATTCTGACGAGATTACTAATATGATCTCATATCATTGCTTACCCATATAATAATGTAAGATTTTTTTTGGGTCATGAGGATATAGCCTATGATTGTGTTAATTCAACTATTATCATAATGTTGTAACCAATTTATAAAGGGTTTAAGCTCACATGTATACTATACACATCATTAACGATAATGTTTAAATAACTTTGTAACATTTTCCCACGATACATATTACTATAACTTACTATGCAAACATAAAAATTAACCTTCCTAGATTATACTAGGGATAACTCATAACATTGTATTATTGATATATTACATAGGGTATTTCTTTGGGTTACGAGGCTAAGGTTTATGTTTTGTAATAAGTAAACATTATACAACGTTGCACCCCACACCACCGATGAGCTATATGTTAGATTAAACAAATATAATTATGTTGTAAACTCGTGCCAAAACGAGCCTTGCACTAAGCGTTGAAACGATCATTGTTTTATTGGAAACCCATGCAAACTATAATGTGGTTTTTGATGAAATCATTGGTTGAATAAATTGATTTTTGAAACGCAGGTGCCTATAGAGAGTCAACCCACTGCATGATGAAAATATTGCGACCATGTGGATGTTTCTTGTCCATGCATTGGTTGCTTATAAAGTCGTCAACCCTAACCTTTGGCTCATTCGACCTCCATCATTTGCGTTGGCTCTGTGGGCTGCTCTGCAGGCTCCCATGGTGGCCGTGAGTTGTAGACAGCTTTATGGGCTCCAACGCTGGCTTTTAACGTGGCTTCCTCCCTTGAGTTAGATTCCATTACTTGCCTCCTCTGTGATTTCTTTCCTTCGCTCAGAGTTTATTGCCTTCCTTGTGTATGGCATTATAGCTGCTTGAAAACTTTGTTTTTCTCCTCTGTCATGGTCTGCCATTGATAAAAGCTTGAGCCTTATTGTGTGTAATGGAAATGCTCCTTTGTCTTAGGGTTCTGGAGTTTGGTTTACTTATTTTCTTGTAGTGACAGTATGACTCCATGCTTTCAGACTCCTTGCAGCCATTTCTCTAGCTTACCCACACCTCCGCTATTAGTGTGAAAAGCTCCAAACCCTAGTGTCTTCTTCCTCAACGAAAATGAGGATTCGACTCTTCTTGATGTTGGATCTAGTGTTACTATTTTCCCGGGGCTCCATCATTTTAGTTTCCAGCTTGGGTAGGTTATCCTTTAACTGTCATTACTAGCTTACAATTTCAATCTGCAAAAAGGGTTTTGAATTTTTATTAACTCTATTTCTTTTAAAATGCAGGTTAACATGTCTTCAAGGTTGACAGTCGTGTTGCACTGTATATATGGCTCCATGAGTGATCACGATAAGTTCCGGTTTCAAATAAAGTTTCCTCTACTTGTACAGACTCTTGCAGTTGGAAATGGTTTCGGCCATGTTCCACCCAGTATTAGGTTGTTGTCCTTCATTTTTATGGTTTTTATTTTGGTTAAAACCCTTGTTGTTCGCAAGGTGACTACAGCTTTAAGTTGTGGCTTGTAAATCTCCTCTCGTAGTTGTAATGATCTTATAGTTTTGTAATAATTTCTTAATACTTGAATATACTCCATATCTGAATATGGGTGCTCAACTCCTCGCTGAGGTTTTGTACTCTGTTAAATTTTTTGGCTTATACTCAGTCTTCGAACTTGTTGATATAATGTGAATATTTTTGATACTGTCTGTCTTAAGCTTAATTTCATTCTCCATTATATATTTATATGTTTATCTCTGTATTAATAAATTAATTTTTTTTTTAAATTTTTATATTAAAATAATAAATATAATGTTTATCATAGATTACTAATGTAATGGATTTGCATATAAAAGAATACTAGTAGTTTTTTGCTCAGAAATAAGAGCTAGGATTTTTACCCTATTATATTTTATAAATGAAAATTTTTGTATTGTTATTTTGTTAAGTTTGATTACTATCAGAAGAAATTAAAATTATTTTAGTGGCTCAAGGAATTCTAGATTAGGGTTTATGGAAATAATCTTTGTTTCTTTCTTTAAAGATTCTTTCAGTTTGTTAAAAGAATTTAATTTATAAACAATATTGTTTATGTTAATAATATTCTCTGTGAATTTACTATATTTTCTTAAGTATATATTTGCAAATATACTTTATTAATAGAGACTAAGAATAGTCTATAATAGTTTAGTTTATGCAGTAGGATTATTTTTGTAAGCTTGGTAAAAGAAATGAGGATTTTCAATCTTGTCATTACTCCTTTACATATATAATTTGTCTGTAAAAGTAAAGGACAGTTCCTCGTTAATAATACTTAAAGCATATGTTATTAATGTATTCTAGTTGTTTCAATTCCAAGGAAAAGAATACTGTGAGAGTTAATTAGTTCTTTATTAATATATTCCTTATCTTGAATTAGTTTGTCTTTAGAATTTAATTAGATTACCAATCCATACTTAGGGTTTGAATAGTTGCAGGTTAAGTTAGCTGTTAATATTAGGAAATGATATAAACTAACAGAACCATATTTAAACCCTTACTTAACATAAGTAAATAAGCACTATAACTGAGATATTTCTATTTCGTCTATTTCAGGTTAGAAGTATAGTTTGTAAAAGAAAGTACTATGTAAAGAATAACTTACCTACTTGAACACATTGCTATTAGTAAAGTAATATGACTATTTTTTTTCTATCATTCTTAATACACGGTCTGGTTTTAACAATAACCTAACTAGGTAGATTAATATTCTTTTCTGGAAGCAACTATCTACAGCAAGAAAAGAATCCAATACTCTGAAAAACATAAATAACTCTATTCATTCCAGATTCCTACGATATCTTTATCTATTTTAAACACACTACATGTGCTACAGTATGGTCTGGTTTATTCCAGATGGGAAAAAACACAGGTAGGGTTATTTTTCATTAAATACAGATTCAACATTCAAATAACTAAAAGATTACAAGCTTTAACAGTTCACTACAAAACATTTAAACCATTCATTATTCATTCATTCTCAGATATAAACTTTTAACACAGTAATAAAAGACTATATAACCTATTTTAAAGTTGGATGACAACAGTGTTGGGAGGCCGTTCCTCCCTACCAACTCCTGGAGAGTGCTCAAATAGCGTCTTCTCAGGACCCTCGAGCCTGTTCCTGGTCTCCTTGGCTGGGAACTGGTGGAGAAATCAACAAAATACTAGTCCAATGACTCAGTACTAACCATGCACTCAGCAGTTAGATCCTTTAGCTGAATAGTTGTACTAGATCATTTTATGCACTTTACCCCTCAAACACCTTCCATAAATTCCCTTCCCAATAAACCCCTTTGAAGTACATTCACCTAAATGATTCTCCTCTTGGAAAATGAGCAGCCTCATCTCTCTTCAATGGTATTTTTTATTAAGATTGCCTAGGTATTTTTTGGGTTAGTTGTCATTAATTGAGCCACCTTCTCTGATCCCACTTTCTTAGGGGATCATGACCCCAAATGTAGGGAGGTTGCCACCTGCAACATTGGAAGTGTTTAAGGATGCTGCCACTTGTCTATTTTCTCTCCACCTAGACTCCTCCACCAACTTGACCAGTAACACTTTTTTTAACAGCTCTCCCAAGCTTTTGTCTGCACTTTTATTTATTTATAATTAAATATTCAGAATTACATTCAATATCCTTGACTCTGTTGAGTCATCATTTAAAACTTAGCATATAATTTAACATAATTTCTTGGAATAAAATAAAATAAGATAATATTATTTTACAAAATTGGGGCATGTGATAGATTCCTACTTGACAACATGCTCCGATCGAGGCGACATTTTCACCTCATAGCGACGACTTGTTCTCTCAAATATCTCATTTATCGTATCCCTCTAAGACTCATGCTTTGGGTGGCATCATGTTATACCAAAATCATGTCACCATCATGTGATAAGACCTTTGACATACCTACTTGCCCTGAATCCTAGCACTTGGAGTGGAAATTCATACCATTTGTCAATCTTTCACAAAAAATGCTCAGCACCGCGCTTTCCCTGTTGTCCAAGAGCGGTACCTTTTTCACACTGCCTATCCCTTATTGTCCACAAGTGGTGCCACTGCTTATGGCCCTTAGTCCATAAGCGTTTCTTACCAGAATCACTCTGTCATTGAAGGAGAAACGTGGTACCCTGGGTAAAAAGGGAAAAATAGAAGTTTCTGAAGGCTTCTAGATGATGAGCCTCGTGTCCTCCCTTATCCCTATCATTGTGGGTCAGTTGAGCTCGATATCACTCATCCTAGGATCTTAGAGGCCACCTCATCCACTAATATCTCAACCATCCCTATCCATTGAGCCTTATAAATACAAGCTCATATCCATGGTTGAGGGGAGAACTCTTAAGGTATTGTTATGTTGTTGGATTGATTACTTGGCCCAAGCTATTGGAGAGCATAGAGAGATAAAGTCAAAGCTTATGCGGATGAGAGTGCTCAAAGCTGCCAGAATATAATCTATTGATCCATGTTAGTGACTAAGGAATCTAACAACATACATGTGAAATCAAACAACAACAATAATGTGGGACGGAAATCAACTTGCATTAAGATAAAAATGGAGAAGTTTACAACCAAGCCTTAGTGTTGACATGCATCTCCATGAAACCAAGCACTCTCATCCCCATAAGCTTTGAATCTAGCTCTCTATGCTCTCCAATAGCTTGGGCCAAGTGATAAATCCAACAGCATAACAATACCTTAAGAGTTCTCCCCTCAACCATGGATATGAGCTTGTATTTATAAGGCTCAATGGATAGGGATGGTTGAGAGATTAGTGGATGGGGTGGCCTCTAAGATCCTAGGATGAGGGATCTCAAGTTCAACTTACCCACAATGATAGGGATAAGGGAGAACATGAGGCTCATCATCTAGAATCCTCGATAAAATTCTCTTTTTCCCTTTTAACCTAAGGTACCACATTTCTCTTTCAATGACAGAGCGGTTCTGGTAAGAAACGCTTATGGACTAAGGGCCATAAGCGGTGGCACCGCTTGCGGAAAACAAGGGATAGGTGGTGTGAACAAGGTACCGCTCTTGGACAATAGGGAAAGCGCGGTGCTAAGCATTTTCTGTGAAATATTGACAAATGGTATGAATTTCCACTCCACGTGATGGGATTCAAGGCAAGTAGTTATGTCAAAAGTCTTATCACATGATGGTGACAGGATTTTGGTATAACAGCAACCTAGTCTTTGTGTCTATGATCAGACATGAACTGACTCGAAATTATAAGTACATAGAAAATGTATGGCCTTGAATGTATTAAGTACATTAACGAGCCAATCAAGTGTATTTATAATGTGAGGTCCACTAGATCCAATCCAGTATCAATATCATGGTGTTTCCTCAAATTGGAATCCACTAGAGTATTTATAGATTTAAAATCCACTGTGACATATCTACGCAAGATGTCCATAGTGTACTTCCCTTGAGATATTAATATCACATCATTCCTCTTCCAAATCTCAAGGCCTAGAAAGTAGTGCATAAGACCTATGTATTTCATCTCAAACTCTTGGGTAGTATCCATCTGACACTTAGCAATCAATATTTCCTCTCCAATGAGGAAAAAATCATCCATGTATAGGACTAGTACCAAAGATTGGTTCTCCACTACTTTGAAGTACAAGTTTCAATCTACATCACTCTTCAATAAATCTAGTTTTTCAAGATAATTGTTTATTCTGGCATACCAAGCTCAAGGATATTGTTTTAACCCATACATGGCTTTCTTCAACTTACACACATGGGAATCCTTTCCATGTATCAAAAAACCCTCAAGTTTCTCAATGTAAACCTATGCCTCGACCTCACCATTGAGGAAGGCAATATTCGTATCCATATGGTGAAGCTTCCAGCCCAATACTGATGCAAGTGAAATAATAGATCTAATGGTGGTATATGTTACGGAGAAAACTTCCTATGGCTTGGTGTGTACCACAAAAGACAAAGAAACCACAGAAATAAATCCCTTCCCAATATATAAGAGAAATAAAATATCTAACACTAAAGGATCTCGAATCATACCTTATTCCAGACGGTTGAAGTAGATCCCTGTTGAGATTTTTCCAATCCCGCTTGCTTTAGCAATTTACTCTCAACAACAGTAAACAAGGAAAACATGCTATATAATATAGTGTTAGGCCTACTATAGCATATATAATCAGTAATGCATAATAAATTAAACGCATCCATGGATTCAATATTCATTTAAATGCACATCATTAGACAAGAAAAGATATTTCTATTAATAAAATCAGAGATTATATAAGTGACAACCTCTATCGACACGTCTGCGAACCAGAGAAACTGAGTCCTCCACCTGGGCCTCCACCACCTCAATCCTCCATCTCTCAATAGCAAGCTCACAAACAAAGGAAATCTTGGGAAGAACACTAAGTGCTCCAAGGGACAAAGGGATGTAGACTCAAGTACAAGAAAGTTATGGCAACAATGGACTATAGTTTTCTTGCTTTTCAATTCCTCCCCTTTAATGTACCCAAGGGGTTCCTTATATAGTGATTCAATGGGTTAATGGAAGTTCAAATATAAGAAATCTCGAGGCATATGGAAGGACAAGAGACAAGTGACTTAGATCCACATCAAGGAAAACTCCAAAAATATTTGGACTTATGCACACATCCCTATGTACGTAGGTTTAAGGGTAATATCCGTGTATATACGAGAGAAAGGGATTAAAATTCATGTACAACAAATAATAGCTATTTTTAGTGATGATATTGGAAACATCAAAGGGGTCCATGGGGTTCAAAGAGTCTATAGAGGGACAGGGAAGGCCATAAAAGTGTGGTCAACCATGTGTGGTAAAATCAGCTGTAACAGATGCCCCCTAATGTGTGAGGTCAGAGGGGTAACATGATGGCTGAAATACATTATAAATCCATCCCAGAAGTGGATTAATGAAGAACGAGGTGGAAGAAGAAGCCATCCATCAATATAGTACAATAATCAATATCTACATATGTCTGCAAATACATATAGCAGTCTTAGATACATAAGAGTACAATGGCCATGAATAGGAATGATATACAAAATGTGACATGTGTGGTCATCACCACGTACAATATATAATAGATCATAATCTCTATGATGAAGATATACAAAGGATCAAGACCTCCATGAAATTTGAGGATATACAATGAATCAAGATCTCCATCATGGCTGAAGATATTTGACATACACTGGAATCAAGTCACGAGAGCTGAAATCTCATGAACACTAGCACGATCAAGGAGGTAGCATATGTGGAATTCCACCAATCTAGAAAGTCTTCTACACAAACCTCTATGATTACATGTCCTACTATGTGAATAGAGGTGTTGAGGTCAAACATAGTAGTCCATCATCTGATTATCGGTCATTGATGTATATCGTTAACATACGTGAGATCACCCATCGATAATGAAAATGGGAATCAAGGTACTAGAATGCAATCTAACAAGTGTGAATAGATGTGTTTAGGTTGAACACTTTAAATAATCCATTGATTAGGGGACATTGATGTATTCCCAAAAATGTCAATGGTGAGAGAACCTACCACTGATGACTGTAAGTCTCAAGGCACTCAAATGACTCTAACTCCTATCCCAAAATAAATGATCTGAATTCAATGGGATGGAATCCACAAGAAGGAGGGCATTAAGGCATCCCCCATCAACCAACACGAGGTACTCAGCAATGTTGTACAATGTGGAAGAACTAAAAAAATGTGTGCCTGAACCAGTAATAGTACCGGGAATGGCCGACATGCAAAGTCAAGATAACTGAGGAATGGTCGAATCAGGTTTCAACTTCCTTCGAACAAGAGAATAAAGGCAAATGGTGACTGAATGGAGGTAGCATAGACTCAATATACAAAACTAGGACATCTATGTGTCATAGGAGGCATCAACAGAGGCTCCATAAGGACTAGAAGCTTAATCAGTCGGTGAAGATAAACTCAGAGAAATGAGTATAGCTCCTAAAGTCAAATTACTAACCCAACCAATGGATGTGATATACAGTGCTCTGTTTGAAGGTGACATGACTCGACTGCTGCCAAAGATAACATCTTTTCCTGTCCATCTTTTTGGTTTTTTTATTTTTTTTTTACTTTTTCAAATAATTTGAAAATCTTGAAACAAAATAAAAGTGCTTTATAGTTACAATTCTAAGAGGAGACGAGTGTCAAGGAGAAAACAAACTAGTTCTAAGAAATGGAACATACCTATGCTCAATGCAAGGAAACATGTGCAGGATAGTGACACTCGGGGGGAAGTCCCCTCCCGATAAAAAAAAATGGGGAATCAAGCTACAACAGATATATAAAGAGGCTCTTCTTGGCTAGATATGAGACAAGCTCGGGCTATATGGCTGATAATCAAAGTCAGGAAAGCTGGCGTAAGGCTCAAGAAGGCAAGCAAAACTCATGATAATGCAATTACAACTTGACATATACAAGGGAGTCCTGAGGAAATGGCCAGCATAAAGGTCAAGAGGAGTATGCAGCTCTTGCTCAAAGTCATTGTGGTACTATACAAAGGAATCCCACACCTTAAAGGAGAAATGTCGGCATGGGAACCAAATGTAAAACAAGATCTATCTCGGGTACCCATGTATGGTAAAGCTCTACCATTCACAATATGTCACTTATAAAAGCAGCAAGAAGGTTTCGTGACAAGATGGAATGCGTTCGTACCTAAGGTTACGATGAAACGGTCATAAGGTTATGAAAAGTGCAAACAAGTGTGAAACCTAACCTATATGCTAGTTCAGACATAATACCTGTAATAGGCATGAACGGGTCAAATCCATAGTCAAACCGCACTTAAAACGGATTCCTACAACATCAAATTAGTTCAAACAGTCCAAAACGGTAAAAAATGGTCAAAAACTATAGAAAGTGGGTAAAAATTTCAAATTTTTTCTATAAATAGTGAAAAATTTAAAAAATTTCATCCCATTTAAATTTTTTACCCAACATAGTGCATTTGAGCTCAGAACTTCAAAAGAAAATTACGGGAGCATCGTCCAGCGAAATCCCTCCCCGTTTGATCCAGGTAGATTGGCATGCTCCTCCCTTTCATTTTGATGGAATTTTTTTCAAATTTCATGGTATATTTGATTTTTTGAGCCATCCAAACTTATGCATTTTAGCCCACGCAGAAATCAGGCCTTTTTTCGCATATAGCGCTCACCATATGCAGAAAATGCACTAAAATCCATGTACATACATGGCTATTTTCAAAACAGTCGCGTACAGGGCCGCAAACAAGGTTTTAAACGGTAAATCTTGATTAAAAAAAACTTGGTTTTTTTGCAGGATGGTGCTAGAGTGGAGAGAAAGAGATCATGGTGATGTTGATGAAGTTGTGCAAGGTGATCTCATTGCCCAACAAGCATTATGGCCATGTGGCTTGTACAAATTTTGGCGTCTTGGCAGCCTGAGGGCCAAACCAAGAATACTCCAGCTACTGGTGGACTATTGGGATCGAGAGTCTAAAAAATTTTAGATAGATGGGATGTCACTCAGCATTGAGGTTGAGGACATATATTTCATCATAGGTTTGTCCTAACAAGGGGAGATGGTGAACCTCTGATCTCGTGGGACAGGAGGAAGGCTGACCATAGATGAGTACATCACGGTGTACTGCTTTCGAGAGACGAAAAAGCTTGGGAGTCAAATCTCGACAAACTCTATTCATATTCTGGGGCTGAAGGCCATACTTTTGGCACTAGGCAGGATTGTAGGGTTGTATTTACTCCACCAGAACTCACAGCCAAAGATGTTCTATGCGGTAGAGTACATGCGACCTATAGTGTATGACTGGAGTACTACGCTGCTGAGCAACATGAAACAGTATCTCAGTGACTGCATTATGGGTAGGGTTCAAAAATTTGGGTTCGACAGTATATTGAGCACATTTTTCTTTGAGCGGGTGCGAGGGCTAAGCCCTAGGGTAGACATTTCTCCACATGGAGTCTAGGATCCAACCCATCAACGCTAGGTGAATATCATGCATAGACTAGGTGGAGGTAGGGTGGCTAACCCCTACCCAGCAGATGTATTTCCATAGTGGCAGAGACAGATCATCACCATAGATGACTACCCCTATGCAGGGATAGACTTCCACAAAGACCTAGATATGCCCCTACCACTAGGAGTAGCTTATGGTGACATAGGTATAGAATCCTAAACCCACTTTTTAAGTTTTGAATTATTTATTTATTTTTCGTATTTTTTGATATATTGACTCAAAAGACATGTTTTTTGGTGTGATGACACATAGTGACAATTTGTCATGTATATGCAGATGTAGGACCACGATGGCCATATGGTTTCCCTCGTCATCGACAGAGGGGAAGAGGAGATGAAATTTTGGGTGTGGATGCGAAGCGGACACTCAAAAGCATCCACATGAAATTTGTTTGTTTGACACATAGGGTACCCATGGCGCAAGTCGAGGACTTTCCTGAGGCCATGTAGCACCAGGTGGTTGGTGTACCACGAGCATGGGTTCAACTATTTTGATGGCTAGCTATAGCTGTAGTGCTCTATCATGTTCAGAACCCCCCTCCACCTCAGGCTTAGAGACCTGAGTGTATTTATTTTTGTATGATCATGTGGTATATTTTGGTGGCTCGGAAGCCCCAATTTTGTATATGACATTTATGGATTATGACATCACTTTTTGAAGTTAATGAAAAACTTTAATGATGATCGATTTTATTTTATTTACATGTGTGTAAAATGTTTGTTTGTGATATGCTTATGGTCTATGAAACAAATGCCAATCTAACACATAGTTAGAATATGAGTTAGCAACTTGATTAAAAATTCTTGGAACATGAATGTATGTTATATTCTCAAATTTCCATTCTAATGATCTAACACGTAAGAATATTTGTAATAATGTCGGATCCCTAATGCAATACAAGCCATTAAGATGTGAAACCACTAACTGTGAATCAATACGTACCTCAAGAGAATGAACACCATGTGCAATGGCATCACACAATAACTCAATGACGGCACTATATTCAGCAACATTGTTCAAAGAAGGTCGTAAACATACACCTCCTGATGACAATACTTGACCCGTAGGAGTATACATCAACCAAGCAACCGAAGCTGAGATTTGAGTGTGGCGGTTAGCAACATCAACAAATCCTATGAACACAGAAGAATCCATTGACATCTACCATAAGAAAGGAAATATAATCAACAAACCCGATCACCACAAGAAAACCTAACTATGCAATGCAAAACTATACAATAATATACAAAAATCAGCCCTGGCTGAAGATCATGCATAGTATTTCTTGAGATAGATTCCATTTCTAGGCTCTGCCAAGGCTGTCCCTTCACACTACTACATTTCGACCAAAAATCCGACGACCGTCATGTCGGATTTTTGACACTTCTTTGTCGCATGTACAACACTTTGGTTTTTTTATAAGCGTCGGAAACTTGTCGTCGGTTATCCGACACCTAAGTAACAGTTGGTTAAGCAACACTTAACTAACCGTCGATTGAATGTACATCATCAGTTATCCAACACTTATTAAGTGACGGTGACGAAAATTGTTAGCATCATTGACCCATTTAGGCGTCGCTTAACCGACACCTCCAGGACATATGTGTCGCATAACCGACAGATCTAGGCATTGCTTAAGCGACGGTAATGTATTTTTAAAATATACAGGCGTCGCTTAACCGACAACTATAGGCGTCGGTTAAGCAACGCCTGTGTATATTTAAAAAAAAATATATATTGTGAAAATTACCTTATTTTCCCTAATGTTTTGTGCTAGTAAGAGTCTACTAAGAACAACATTATTATTCTCCCCATCATGGTATCCCCTAATGTTTTGTGCTAGTAAGAGTCTACTAAGAACAACATTATTATTCTCCCCATCATGGTATAGACTGTGGTTTTGGTCTACAATTGAACCTCATCCCATTATACCAACTTCTAGGATTTCAAAATTAGGCTTTTCTTCAAGTCCCATCCTTCAAACCAAGATCTTTCAAACCACCAAAAGAACTAGGTTTTCGCAGCCTAGGCCAAAAAATGCAGACATTCTCAATAACATGATATATCCAACTTTCATAACAAGTACTGAATAGACCTAATCTTACATAATATGACATGAATGGAGAAATTACATACCAAATGTGTACTTAACAGGTTTGCGGTCCCGACGGGAACGACCAATAGTCTCTCCTTGTACAACAAAAAAGCTATCTAGAAGCGTGGCATGCCAAGGCCAAAAAATGTAGACATTCTCAATAACATGATATATCCAACTTTCATAACAAGTACTGAATAGACCTAATCTTACATAATATGACATGAATGGAGAAATTGCATATCTTCTATTACCATGTTGCTGTAGTGCTAGGATAGACACCAGCAGTTGCTAGCAAAAAGAAATTCTTTTGGATAGCAGAAGAATTAACCATAGAAGTCGTGATGCATGAAGTAGAGGTTGCTTGAAGTGATTTTTCAATACCACAATATCAAGAATCCTGGAACACACTTAGTTCAATAGAAAAAGGTATGCAATCCCAGTCACACTATACTCTTTTCTGGTGCAGAACCTAAATTGTTGTCGATGAAGTTGACAAGAAAAATCAAATCAAAAGTATAATTACACAGAGAAACTATGAAAAAACTACCATTGTTAAAGAAAGTTAACACTAAAACAATGACATTTTTCACATACAAATCTCACAGTTTCTAATAAATAAATCATGTAAAGGGACAACTGTAAGAATGAACCATACCAGGCGCCCTCCTGCAATAATACCGGTTATTGCAACTATTGCTTTGACTGCAGCGATGCCAAGAGCTTCAGCGATGGCTTGAAATCTAACCTGCAAAATAAGTCCTTCAGTCTCACAATATCATAGTCCATCTAAAACCATGTATGTGGACCCCAAAGTATGTCAAATCTGTGAATTCTAAAGATTGACAATGTTCATGCAATGCTATTATTTCATGAATGTGTATTCATTCCCCTGGTCAAAAATACGGGAGAATGCTACAGTATGCTACAATGTTGTCTAATTAGCCAATGGCCACATTTGTTGATGTACATAGTGTCACTATGATAGTTGTTGCATTAGGAGCCTTCATTTGTGGGGAAGTTATATACATGTAACAGGACATCATTAGACATATTGGAGTCCTTTAATGGGACATTTGTGTCTGGTGGCCGCATTTCTTCATGTACTTAAAGCCTAAATCCATTCTAGAGACAATTGTTGCATTTGAAGCCATAATTTGTGAAACATATTAAATGCTACAACTCACAACACAATGGCACTAAGTACATCGACAAATATCGCCACTAGACATACTAACAACATATTCTAACAGACAAATGTATGCCATAAATATGAGAGCATGCATATAACATAACAAAATTGAAAAATCCAAAAGAAACTAACAGAGCAGATACAGATGAAAAGTATTATTAGATTTTTAAAAAATCAAAAATATAAAATGATCTTGTATGAGAGAGCTTTCCTTCGTGAAGTCGATGCCTTGAAATTTGGAAAGTACTAACAAACTTTATTAATAAAGGGTATTCCATAGATGAACAGTAATGATCTTTACAGAACTTGAGTATCTTGTCACTGCACAAGGCAAAGATTGATAGCACAAAATATTTTTAATGTAGTTATAGATTGCATGAATACACTCCAATCAGTCACGACATACTAGCATCAACAAAGAAAGGCAAGAAATTCAAATTTTATATCAATGCCCTTGATCATAAGAAAGGTCAACAAAACTAGCCACAGTGTACTACATTGAGTCACTAGTGTACTCAACCATTGAGTCACTAGTGACTCACTAGAATAGTGTAGAAAACATAGCAACAATGAAATAATACCTGATTGAGGTTGGGGGTCTCCAATATCTTCCCCCACCCCACCCTCATTGAGGTTGGGGGTCTCCAATATCTTCCCCCACCCTGCTGAGCCTGAGAATACATTGTGGAATTTCATCAGTACCTCGTAAAGTTAGGAATACCTGATGACAAGGGACAGATTGTACTGAAGACTATCAATGGATTCCACACCCTAGTTCAAAAGCAACTAACAATTTTCGACATTTGAACCATAAAGGATACATATATAAAAGCAATCGATAAAGTGTCCAAGAACAGTTGGGGAAAGAAAAAGAATTCCACTAGAGTAAGAGAAGAAGCTATTCTTCAACAAACAAATGGATAATTTGTAGCAGCTATTATCTTTTCTCACAAGACCTCAATGTTTCTAACTCAAACTCAGAATGCAATACTGATAGTCTGATATAAGTAGGAACACTATAAGCACAACCTGCACATGGCTGTAAGGATAGAGATTCTAACGCATTTTTTATAAAGTAATTAAAGAACACAAACACTATTAATTTCAAAATTCAAAAACTAACCTCAATAGGGTAAAGCTTTGGAAGACCTTTTGGAAATCGCTTTTCCAGTTCTTGCACAGCCATAAGTACACTCTGCCTTACCTCTGCTGGTCGTAGATCTTGCGGGATTGCAACTCTAAGATTACTAAGAGAACAAATAAGGGGCAGTTGAATAGGTACCTAAAAAGAAAAAATGCAGGAAATGAAAACATATTCAGCCTAACAAGTACAAGAGAAATATTTAGAAAATAGAACAGATAAATTGAAAGAAATTAAAGGGTTAGAAAAGAACGAAACTTAATTAACAAAAAAACAGTATTCAACATTTGCAATGCTCAAGATCAAATGTAAATAAGAAATTGCGAATTACAGTTCAAGAATCCAACTCACCACATGCATTTCACCTTTTTGTCTAGGAAGGGCAGGACATGGCTTTGGGCAATGCTTTTTTAACAATAACCACATAAATTTCCAGTTTTTTGAGGGGCTTTGCATCTGGAAAGGGGACTGGGTTGAAATGGATGGAACTAGGAAGTTGCCATGGACAACCATGGCGGTGCCACATATACCCAACAATAAGCATTGACAAGTACCGACAAAAAGAGAATAGTCATATATACATGTAAAGAGATATCCTTCATCTTCTTTACTTGGAGAGGAAGCAAAGTCGAAATGACCATAAGCACCATACAAAATGAAAAAATGGGAAATTCAGAAACCAAATGACAGGGGAGCGCATATATTGAGTTGGGTTTCAATAATAGGAAGAGAATTGAATTGAACTGTATTTGCAGCAAGTATTCAAATGAATCCCACGGACTTCTCCTCCTCGAAAGCTCAATCACATGTGGGCATAACAGTGCCTCAATAGAGAAGGCCCATTACCATAAATCCTGGTGCCCCCATCTTCCCCAGCAATCCAAATTTACAATTTATATCATTCGAATTTGGGTCCACCTCTTCTTCTTCGATATCCTATGGCCTCCCACCTCCCGTGTCTGGCCATGGAAGGGCTGCTTTTGGTATTTTTGAGGAGGAGCCCCCGCTGTTGGAAGAGCTGGGAATAAATACCCACTTGATAATGAATAAGACTCTTAATATTCTGAATCCCATCATAGTAAGTTCTCATTTGCATGAAGATGCAGACCTGTCTGGACCCTTTGTTTTGTGCATGATGATGGGCATGTTTCAGCTGCTGGCAGGGAAGCTTCAGTTTAGAGTGATATTGGGATGGATATGTGTGGCTTCGTTTTTTCTCTATGTGGTGTTCAATATGTTGGCTGGCAGACATGGGAATTTGGACTTGTACATGTGCCTTAGCATGGTGGGCTATTCTATGGTGCCCATGGTGATATTTTCTGCTATCTCACTCTTTGTCCCACATAGAGGAATTGGCACTTTCATCATGGCAAGATTGACTGTGTTGTGGTGCACTAGAGCGTGTACCAAAAGCTCACCTAGACCTCTAAGATATACATTATACAGAAACCACGCCTCTTGCATTCAATTTATAACCGGTGAAGCATCATCATAGACATGTACCCTCTTTATCTCTAGATCAATTGCACACTTTAATAAAAAAGAATAACAAAAAAATCTAATAATTATTTGATTCAGGACC
>LPNX010329741.1:348494-364119 GCA_001517045.1 Pseudotsuga menziesii
GGTAAGGGCCTAAGACTTACTGGCAACAGAGGTAGCATTAAAAATAATAAATAGATTGGTTGAACCACCTGGTAATTTAATACATCCAGCAATCTACCTTTGCAATTAAAGTGAGTTGGATTTTGGTTGGGATTAGACTATGAGCTAACCTTCAGCAATCTATGGGAGTTGGTGATAACCTGATTACTGAACTTAGGAAATTGTTAAAGCACTAGGACTTTTTTGTTATGGATTCTTAGGGGATCTATAGTGGTTTAATAACAGGTTGGAATACTCCCTTGATTAATTCCTTATATGTGTGTACAGGCCTTTGTACAAATTTGTGGAGCAAAGGGATGGATAGAACACTACAAATCATTAACTTATACATCCATTGATAAAAAAACAGTTTGGTTGTATGATCGATCACCTAGTATTTCTTTTTTTCTCTCATTTTAAAAATAAATCTTAAGGATTGACATTGTTCTGAAGACCAATGCTTCCTTTAAAGCCTTAAGTGCTGAGCATCTACCACATATAAAGAGGTGGGATACCATTTACACTGGATGTGTATACCACCTGGCCTTATTTTATAGCCTTGACAGCTCAACCACAGATACAATGGCCCTCTTGCCAGCATGCACTAGCCCCTCTTGAGCAAACAGCCACATAATGTAAGATTAACCGAACCCCGGTGGCTAAGGTAATGGATAAAATCCATCCATGATGATGATGATGGTCAAAGACAAAAAATACTAATAGTCACTAACCTGGTGGTTGAGTCAAAAGAATTCGAGAACAAACAGTGACCAAATTTGACACATATTTGATATACTCTAGCCTCTTGAGAAACACATACATGGTGTAGCCAGTGGTGTTGTTCTATATTTGACAGTTTATTCCAAACTTACACCGTGCTTGTTTGTTTTCAGTATACACTAGCCACAAAAATGGAAAAAAAAGCACCATAGTGCTTCAGCTCATCTAAACAACAATGAATGTATCAACCACAAATGGAACAGAGGAAATTGCAAAAGAATGTATAAGATGGTATTGATGGGTTGAAGGATAAGATTGGGAGAGTGGAAGCATAAAATACTAGCTAGCTAATGAAGCTGTCCACTAAGCCTCTGTCAATGAGCTCGGGAAGAAGCTGGCCCTCTTAAAGCATACAACAACTGGTTATTTTACAAATATCAGATTTGAAAAGAAGACTATGATGCCTTGTTCTACGACTGACTGCGAAAGAGACTATTAAGGGATTGCAGGATTGCAAGAAAAGTATAAAACAGGAGGTCTGTCAATTGCAGATTGTTGAGCCAAAGAATACTGAGTAGTGATCTGTTGAGAATAATACTATTGAGACGCAGACTATTGAGTATAAACATGCTATTGAGCTTCCAAGCCTCCCCCCCCAGTTCCACCTTTGATGCTCTGTATGTGCAGTGCATACTTTACTAAATATCTTTTACAAAATGTCCATCTAGTAACTAATGCCAATCAAAATAATGTGAATATTGACGATGCAATTGTGTGTGCATAATGTTACCCATATCCAAGTATAAGGAGTACATTGATTAGCTATAACCATGCAATTTGATACAAGTAAATAACATATGTCAAATACTACAGGTATAGTTAGTGTTGTAATGTATGGAGAAGCTTACTATTATGTTCTATCATTACTACTATAACAAGGATATCAGATAAGTAATGGTGATACTACATCAGTATTGATAAGGTTGATCAAGCATGATACCTATCCAAATCTCAGCTCATAATTATACGGAACCATTGGGAAATAAGAACTAAATCCCTAGATGTTAAAAGAAAAGGTTAAAAGTAAAATTAGCTAGAAAACAGAACATCAAGATTTCCAACAATCTCTTGCAAATCAGATGTTAATCCTGAGGTTGATCGTTTGATAAAATATTTTTTTAGAAGAACAGTAGCCTAATTTCCTATTATTTGTAATTTCCATGCAACCCAAGAAAAAGCCTTATATTCAGCCATATAAAAGGGAATAGAAAAAATATCACAAACATAACACTTAAAACCTCCTCTGACAATTGAAAATTGCAAGAAAACCACAATAAGCCCATTGAACAGTATCAGACTTCACATGCCTAACATATAGAATACCCAGTGCTAAGGTAATATGTAACATCAAATCAAAACTCTATCATTCATTTGGAAGGAAAAAAGAAAAGAAAAACATTTTATTGGTTCAAAAATATTTGTATTTCTACAAATGAATGAGCCAATAATATGAGCCCTTACATTTGCATGAAAACTCCTCAGAGTGTATATAGCATGAGTTTTGAGAATGCAATCCAACTAATTGCCTTCAGTTCAATCAACAAACTTTTTAGTGAGCTACTAATGTGAAGCTGAAAATTTTAAATATCACGTGTTACAGGAAACTTACAGCAATAGCAAAGACTTCAACTATATCTTAGTGATTCTTTGAGTATTTGAGGTAACAGACGCATGCTGCTGCAATTAAAGTGCTAGTTGATCCTGCCACAACAGGCCATGCAAGACTGCTTCCTTTTCGTTTTTCAAGAATTTGAAGCTCAGACATCAACTGCTCGATATCACTATTCTTGTCTTCAAGGGTCTTTTGAGCAGATTCCAAAGTTATTTCCAAATCCCTTATCATTGTTTTGAGTTGGTCTTGTTCATCTACAACAGAACCTAAGGTCAGCCTCATCGTGTCACTTTCTAGAGAGCGGTTAATATCCTCCAGACCATTTTTGTCCGAAGCAATGGTCAAAACCTGATTCTCTTAATCACTGGTATGCTGTATGTCCCTGCTAGTAGTTTCTGATTGTTTAGGAACTTCTTCTAGCTTCTTTGCAAGAATATCCATCTCCTTCTCAATGCAGGACTTCTGCACCTGCAAAAATACAATCTCCTTGTTTTGTTCATCCTCGTCCTCTATTAATTTAAGGTTTTCCTCCTGCAACACATCAATTTTTCTCCCTAATATTGCAATTGAAGAGCCCATATCATCTACCTTTTGCTGTAGAATCACATTTTCTGATTTCAGCTTCGAATTTTCGTCTGAAAGATCTTCACCGGCCTTATTAAGCCCACCCTTCAGTTCTGATAACTGTTTAACAGCTTCATCCAACTGGCCTTGGAGACTACCATTTTCTTCTTTCATTTTCAATAGCTTTTTAACCGCTTCATCCAACTGACTCAGGAGACTATCATTTTCTCCTTTTATCTGCTGGTTTGCAACCTGTACAGTCTAGAATTCTTCCTTTGTGTTCACCAAATCTACATACAGAGCCTCTTTCTCATTTTCCAAAGAAAATAAAACATCATCTTTCAACCTCAACTCACCCTTCAAAGAAGTAATCTCGTGCCCTAGCTCTTCATTTTCCCTGCACAATATTTCGACATTTTTATTCACTCCATCAACCTCTGTTTCAAGCTCCTCTTTCTCTCTTGTCATCTCATCCACAACCCTCCTCGTCTCCAACAGAGACTCACTTAATTACGCAATCTCGGCATTCAATTGGCTTCGCATCGCCTCCATCTGATCAGACAAATGTTTATTCTCAGCCTCTAGACCTTCAACAGTATCCTCCAATCCCTGAGTTTTTCTGGAAGAATCTGCAAGAGAAGAACCCAATTCCTCCTTTTCATTTTTCCACCCTAACTCTGCCTCCTCCTTGTGTTTAATGATTGCTTCATTGCTTCTTTTCGCTTCCAAAACTACGGCCAAGAGTTCCTGCTTCTCGCCATTTAAAGCTCTCTCTGCTATTGCTTTATCATCTAATGCACCTTGCAAGTTATCCCTCTCCTCTACAAGTTTCTCCAACTGGGCTTCTTTCATTTCCATATTAGTTCTCAGCTCCTTAGCAAAATTTTATACAAATGAAAAACACCCACCACAAATTCCACAAATGGGCTTCATAAAAACCTGTAAGTGCCCTAGCCCCAGCCAAAGTACTCCAAGTCCATATTCCCCATACACAACAGTCTGTGAGAAGGGGGCTTCAAGTCAAATAAAAAATGAAATGGGTTCAGATGAACTTACTGCTCTGAAATCCACCATAGAGTCCGAGCAAGAATACCAATGGAACGAGCATGGATAGTAGCACCAAACCCACAACTGCAACTCCAAATTTCCTCCATCCCTTCTTCATAGACATAATTTCCTTACGAAAACGCTAATCACTGGGTGCTATTTTCCCTCCTTGCCTGCACCATCAGATCTGGAGGTTTAATGCCCACAAACTCATGAGCGGGTGAACAGAAATTTATCACAGGCAGTGGTACACCCAAATCAGCAAAAGACATTCTATCCTAGAAATTGTAATTCGCTCGAAATCCAGTACTATGGTTAATTTGAGCAAACTATGCATAGGGCAGAGCGCTAGAGTCGAGGAGGGCATTCTGTGGAGCGAAGCGAACCCCCAGTGAAGCATAGATAAAAAGCACAAGGGCTCAAATTAGTCACAAATCTATTATATCAAATTGGAATGGATGGTACACTTCATCAATGTGTACCATCATATAATATGGAGCATTTTATAGTAGAATCTCATGCAAGAAATACTAGAGGACATTTCCCCGCACTAAAATGACATGTTGATATTGTGTTTGGGCCTTTGGTAGCCAACATTATTGAAAATTTATTTCAAATGGTTCAATATATGTGCATAGTGCTAAAAGGAAAGCATGAAACTACAAATTTTTATTTGGGTCAATTATAATGAACTACACCCAATCCTTCCTATTTATCTTTTAAGCATTTGAGTGGGCCTATCTGAAGCAACAACTACATGTTTTTTTTTAGGATGTGCTTTGTAGGTTCAAATCACCCGTTTCATAGGGAAGGTTGTCATTAGTTTGATGAAAATTTTCTAGATCATGAATGAAAAGAGTAGTCATTACTACCCTAGGGACCATGGATAAGTTAGAAGCAAAAGCAAATCTTTGGTTTCTATTCTCATGAAAAAATATGACATAAAGAGACATGTTGGGCACATAATTCATGCAACACTTTGGGCATATTTAATGGCATGGAAGTAGTGATTGAAACAAACATCATTTTGATTAGAATTGGAAAAGGGAACCACCATGCCAATCGAATATTGGGTAGCAATAGAGGCTACCACCAAAACAATCATTCAAAGAATGTTTAAAGGGAAGGTTGTTGTTGGATGAAGAACACATATGGGCCACATATGGCCAAGCAGATCATGACCAATAGGTACCTTGATGGTAATTTCCATCCTTGCAACTTTCAATAAGGAGCAATCATCCTTTTAACCAATTAAGTGTATTTTTTAAAATAATTGATCAATTTATGCGCCATCGCTTAAGCGACGCTTGCTAGGCTAGCCGTCGCTTAAGCGACGCTTATGACCACAGTTTTAAAAAAAAAATTTAACTTTGTGATTTTTGGTAGGTTTAAAACAAAAAATCCACACGCCGTCGGAAGTAATCGTCAGATTTTGGATCGAAATTTAGTAGTGTCATAATAAACCAGCTCGTAGGTGCCTTTTTCTAAGACTCATTTAACCATGTAAGGACCATGCCACATGGGATTAAATTTCCCTTCCCCCAATGGTTCTTTTGCTTGATCCAAAAAAAGGACTAAGTCACCTTCACTAAACTTCCTCGGATGGGCAGACTTATCATATTGGACCTTGACGCAATGCTTGTTAACCTCTAGATCCATTAAGGCATCTCAGCGCTACTCATCAAGCTGCTCTAAGTGGACCAAACGCTCTTCCAATGCAGAAGTGTCAGGTAAAAGCTCCATAGCTAGCTTCAGAGAATGGATTTTTCATTCAACTGGTAAAACTGACTCCACCCCATGCACAATATGATAAGGAGAAAAACCGGTGGTAGTCTTAACTGCAGCTCTATAGGCCCACAAAGCAGGATATAATATGATATGCCAATTAGTCTTGCTTTGTGCGATGGTTCGTTGGAGAATAGAATTAAGTGATTTGTTCACTGCTTCAAATTGTCCATTCTCCTGAGGGTAATAAGAAGAAGAGTGCTCTTGCTTATATCCTAACTTGGAAGCTAACTCTTCCATCATTTTATTCTGAAAGTGCCTGCCATGGTTAGTGACAAGCTCTTTTGGAATGCCGAACCAGATGATAATCTAGTTAAAAATGAAATGCACGGATGTCTCACCATCATATTTAATTATGGGCATATCCTCTACCAATTTCATGAAGTAATCGATAGCCACAATAATATGATGATGCCCCCTAGCTGAAGTTGGGTTGCAATCCATAAGATCAAGCCCCCACTTGGTGAAGGGACCGATGGTGACAATAGGATGTAATGGGACTGGACGCGAGTGCATATTACGTGCAAACACATGGAAAGGGTGGCACTTCTTGACCGCATTAATGCAATATTTTAAGATGGACGACCAAAAATAGCCCACTCTCAAGATTTTTTAGGCTGTAGAAAGCCTAGATAAATGACCACCACATGCCCCTTCGTGGCAATCATTCAGCACAACCTCATTTTCATCATGGGTTAAACAATGATGCAAAATGGAATCTACCCCATGGTGATACAAAGTGTTATCCACTGTAAGGTAGTTCTTAGATACATGACATAATCATCGTCGATCATCTCGTGAGAGGTGAGTAGGGACATTCAATGTTTGCAAATATACGATGATATCCCTATACCAAGGGTCCATAGTTGAGATGAGGAAAATACATTCATCGACAAAAGAATCCTCATAAACCTCCTCCTCCTCCAAACTTGGAAAATTGGATATAAGCTCCGCAAAGATTAATGATTTCTTTGATTTCACCGAAACGAATTCGAGATCAAACTCTTGCAAAATGACAATCCATTTACTGTATTTTCCCCCAATCATCCTTCTAGTGAGCACAAACTAAAATGGATTGATATGAGCTGCAACCAAGGTTTGGAGAAGGATAATGTAATTTCTCAAATGCTGGATCGCATGAACAATAGACAAGGCTAGCTTCTCCACATGGGAATAGTGAAGTTTTGCATTTATTAGGTTTTGACTCAAATAATATATGACATGCTTATGGAGCTCCTCATCCTCTTGAAGAAAAACCATACCAACCGTCTCCATAGACGTGACCGCATAAATCAAGAAATCATGGCTATAGTCTGGTGGACTAAGCATAGGGGCCATTGCTAAGGCTCGCTTAAGAGAATCGAAAGACTCCTAGGTTCACTCATCCTAGTAAAATGGGGTGTCCTTCTTCAAAAGATGCATAAAGCCTTTAGTCAAGTTGGAAAAATTAACCACGAATCTTCACAAGAAGTTCGCCATGCCTTGTAAACATTAAAGGTGTCTAATATTACACAGGGGAGACAACTGAAGTATTGCCTCAACCTTTAAGGGATCGACTCTTATACCCTCCTTGGATACGATGAATCCTAGTAAATGACCAACAGCCATGCAAAAGATGCACTTTTGAGGATTTAAATGAACTTGATAATGACGGCATCTTTCGAACACTAATCTCAAATTATATGGATGACACACTCTCAAATGAGAGTGAGCAGCAAGATCATCCAAATATACTTCGATAATCTTTTTAAGATCATGAAATATTAAGGTCATGGCCTGTTGAAATGTGGCTCTGGCATTTTTAAGGCCGAAGGGAATCTTATGATATGCAAAAGTACCCCAAGGACAAATAAATGCAGTCTTATGTTGATCCTCGAGCTTAATCTGAATCTGATTATATCAAAAAAAACCGTCCATAAAGGAAAATACTTCACTTCTCGCACACTCATCCAAAATCTAATCAATAAATGGTGTGGGGAGATTATCCTTAGGACAGGCATGATTGAAGTCATGGAAATCAGTGCATATACGGATCGCTCCCTGCTTCTTATCCATCAGAATGGGATTTGAAACCCACTCCGTCAAGGTAATGGGATAGATAAAACCATCTTTTAGTAGTTTCTCTATCTTAGCTTTAATGGTGGGTGCTTTTCTAGGATTCACTGTATGCAAACGCTGTCGAACCGGTTTTATATCCAGATACGTTTTGATCTCATATTCAATAATACAAGGGTCTATAATCGACATTTCTTCATATGAACAAGAGAAAATGTCATGAAACTCTTTAAACAGCTCGATATACTCCTTGATCTCATTGGGGGAACAACCCACCCCAATGTAGACATTCTCAACCTTGCCAAGATCACAAGAAATATTGATAGGAATTGTTGGTGACAAATTGGCCATGTTTCCATCAGCCATCTGACCAGGAGAGATTAATGGAACCACGGGGCTACCAATATTTTCACTAAGAATCTCCCTAAATTCATCACACTCAATACAACCAAGTTTAGGAATAAAATATGATCGATGATGCAACTCTTCCCAAGGTTGATCAACCCCAGACATGGCCTCAAGAATAGCTTCATCCGATGGAAAATCCTCATCAAGGAAATCATGTGAGTGAGATGACTTTACTGCCCATGTAGGCAGCACATACGGGTCCTCCTCGTCAATCTATGAAGAGGAAGGACTAGGCTCTGCAACCTGATCAAGTTTCGCTTGATACGCCACCATTGTTGCAGGCAACAGCACGTCTGTCTCGACAGGAATACCCGAAGTACACGATGAAGGAAGAATCCAAGGATCTTCCATATGGGTAGTGCGAAAAGACACTGAATTTGATGAGGATGAAGCCCCACCAAAACTAGACCCAATCATAAGAACGGGCATAGGATAACTAAAGGTTCGCATAAGAGAAGGATACATACCTATGCCCACACTCCCAGTTGTCAGCTGAGAATGATCGATAATCAGGATAGAAGCTCCCAATGATGCATTGACACTCAGATTATGGAATGAATTTTGATCAATTGTAACAATATTCCCATTAAACGGAAAGCATATCACTCGAAATAGGGAAGAAGCTACGACTTGCATACTATACATCCAATTCCTACCCAGTAAAATATTGTAATCAAGGGGCACATCAACCACCTTGACCTCGATCATGTCGGTATTCCCTCCAATTGGACCTCTAGAGAAGGAAGAATCTCATGTGGTTGAAACGAACTACCATCGAAAGTTATCAACATAGTGGTGGATTGAGACAACGTGGGAGAACCCAAACCCTTCCAACATGACAAAGACATCACGCAAGCAGCAGCACCTTCATTAATGACAGTATGCATGATGGTGTTGTTAAGAAACTCTACATGAATCAAAAGAGACACGTAGTAAGGCAAGCGAGGTTGTACTCCCATGGTTTCAAATTTGATCATGGAAGAAGAGCTATCATCACTAACCCCAAGAGTAGACAACAAGGCTTTCCTCTGTGGAGGACAAGTCTAAAGCACTTCTACTGTGGACATCGCATAAGGAGTCTGACCCAAATCCTCAACAACTGAATAGTTCTAGGTGGCTTGGGAATTAGGATTGTGCGCTGAATTCTTTAAGAATCCATTAGAAATGTGAGGTGGAGCTTCAGGTTTATCCATAGGCTTTTCAATTCGCAAAGGCCTCTCAGGTGGGAAAGGTTCTTTCCCAAGGTCTGGTTGTGACAAACCATAATCTTTTGCATGAGTCATAACTTTAGTAGTATGCACCATGTTGATGCAACCATGACCACTAGAGGCCTCCGGTGGATTTTTATTTCCGCCAAATGCACAACCAAGATCAACGGTCCTCAAGTTCATATTTTGATTATTGGTTAAAGGATTAGTTAGCACAGCTGGGCCCTGTGCTATGAACCTCGAGGCATCCTCCATACAAGGGCACAAGTGAGTGAGGTGGGCGTCCTTACACAACTTACAAGGAAACTTCACCTTACATTTATACTTCTTCTCCCCCCCAGCATTTTGAGTGTTCCTGTCATTATTATTAGCATTTTTGTTCTTGTTCTCACCCTTACAAATATTTTTTCCTTTTTTCTCATTCCTTTCAGGGTATTGGTTGCCTTTCGGGTTCGACGATTGCATGGAAAGTACACTCGTCGATTGGGTAGGTTGAGACGAAATCATAGCTTGTCCCAACATAGACTGGTTAATCGAAAACTGACTCACTTGTTTCGTAACCGAGTGCGCAGGTTTGGTACTATTAGATCCAACAATACCATTGGCATGTGGCCTAGGCTTGATCTTGGGGTCGAAATTGGATCTTGGAGCATTTGGTATAATCTCATACAAAATTCAAGATTGAGCATAGATCAAATCCAACTCTTGTGCCCTAAAGATAGCTTGTTCCTTGTTTTAAACTCCGGATGTAGAAACATCCTTCGCGATGTAAGGTAAAAATGATTTGAGGAACCATTCAAGAAGAAACTATGGTGGTATAAAGGCTTTGATTAACTATTTTTGTCTATGCCACTCTTGAATATGATCTAAAATGTGTGTGGCTTTGTCTTGCCAGAAGGTCGACCAGAGTTCGGTACTGACGTCATAACGTACAGGTAGCTGGAAATGATTAAGAAAGGTCATGGAAATGTCATCAAATGTAGTATAAACCTCACCCAGTAACTCTATGTACCATTTCTTTGTGGGGCCCATGAGGGTGCATTGAAATAGCCTCAAATGGATAGAATCATCGTGTAAGGAATTGGAAGAGCACCAAACGTGGAAAGTGGTGACATGCTCACCAGGATCTTCACCAGCCTTACCTTTGAACTTGGGAATGTCCAAAGGAAGCTTGGTAGGGACTGCTGGCCATGTTGGGTTATGAGACACAGGATCGTTCATCAATCTCGATAAGTTAGTTAAGTTCAATGTCGCAAGGAAAGGGAGCCTAGGTTGAGCCAGTCGATTCCATGCTCCCTGGTATTTTTTATTCATGTACGGTTGATTGCTATAAATACCATGGCCTTAGCCATAATAACCTCCTCCCATTTGACGCATGTAGGGATGCATGGAAGCATTGTGATGTGGGGTACCTTGATTATGAGGTACTATAAAGTCATAATTAGAAGAGTAAGTGGGTTGTTGATACTCACACCCATAGGGTTGGTATTTTTGTCCATACTACAGTCCATAAGAATGTCCATGAGAAGATCCATAAGGTGTTCCCTACGATGTACCATGAGAAGGTCCATAGTTTGGTATATGGGGAGCTCCATAAGGTGGAACATGAGATGATCCAAAAATAGGTACGTGACCTACTGACACAACAAGAGGTACTTGGCTCTAAGATACAATCGTGTTAGCAGTCGCATAACAAACATGGCTAGTAGCAACATTATGGCCTGAAGGCCCACGTGAATTAGGGGGAGGATGAGTCGTTAAAAATGCATTCAAAGGAATGGGGTTCGAATACAAAGGGATATGTGAAGGTATATAAGTGTTCTTCCCAATGTTCACTCGTTCCGGTCCTGGTATCTTAATAGGATTACTAACACTAGGCCTAGGAGGAGCATGTGAAGACGCCCACAAGGATGGAAGGTGCAATGTGACTAGTGACCCCAAACCTCTCTGGATGGAAAATACTGGGAGTGCCCCTAGGCATAGTTCCAAGGTCAATTTATGACTCATCATGATATGTCAAATTGGTCTTAGGGATATCAGGTATGTCATATCTAACATTACTAGTGCTTGTGGGTTCATAGTGAGTCTTGTCACCCGGAAACCAATACCAGCGACCTGTGAATGAGGGATCATAACCAGATCATGAAGGCTGCTCATGTGAAGGATCATATGTGCTAGTAGGATCTTCCTCCCCAACCTCATGAGGTGGAGAAGACATCTCTAGAATCTCATCCTCATGATCTCCCATGGTGTGTGAATCAAAGTGAGAAGCAGTCCACCCAGACTGTCTGGTTCTCTCTCCCAAAGGAGGAGGAGACGTGGAAGGTGGAATTCCTCCTAAACAAAGAGAATGGTAGGATGTCATGCTTGAATCCATAATGAATCAAAAAATAAAAAGACTCGATCTAATTATGCAAACCCTAGGTAAACTAGCATGCACAGAGCATACACCTACAAATGTAAAGCCAAATCACAAGCAAACCAAGGGTAGGATATGTGAGCTCCTGAATGATGTAGGTATGTCTCACCTAGGAGAGGCTTGAGACTCCCATACACAACAAGCGTAGGTCCATAAACAATTATAGTGGCCCTCATCTTCAACGCATATAGTGACTATGTTGTCCGATCCCTACCTGGCCAAGACACTTGCAGAATAACCTCTGCAAATACCCCCTCTATAACCTAGGCAAGGAAACTAAGGTCACCTCGATATAATCAATCCTTGGGAAGACAGTCGTAGGTGGGATTGACTGTATGGGTAGGGTAACAAAGCCTGAATCCTAAAAGCACAACTAGTACCCTAGGGGTGCACTAGCCAATACCTCAAAGGCCCCCAGATACAAATACAATCCTGGAAATATCTCTGGTGCTAATCAATCACAATTATGGATCATCCCAATCATAATTCCTCACACTACCTCATTCTTAACTCCCTTGTAAGAGGAGGATCCTGAGAAACACTAATTATAGAAAGGATTTCACACTCTCACCTGGACAGACACCTAATTGTTTTGTTCTGTGGTCTTGGAGAATTAACTCACAATGAAATATTCCAACACCCTAAAACCTATTCTTGTTGGTGCACTCTAGAAAAGAAAAGAGTGTAATTCATTTTATTATGTGTTGATTTTAATTGGCTTTATTACTCAAAGGGTAAATGGACGTGCAACTAATGATGTTATGACACAACAAGAAGTAAAATGCACACCTAACAATCAATGCAAACGCACTGTGTTGAATCAAAAATAGGGTATGCTACTACATGAAGTGCAAAATGTTTCCTTCAAATGTATATGCAATCATTCCTATATGAAAATATGACTAATATTCACCAAGCAAACCTAATGCAAGTACCATGCTAATGCAAAATGAAAAGAATGCATAACCATGCAAAAAGAAAAATGTTTTTTGTATTTTTGAATTAAATGAGATAAAAAGCAACAATATGACTCTACAACCCTCACACTCTGCAACCACTCACAGACAGTAGCCAAGAAAATTACTAAGGTAAAAGAGACCTAATGCACTAATCTCAAAACAAAAAAATAGAAAATGAAATGACAAGAACATTTTCAAAAACAAATCAAAAAGATTCTTTGGTTAGAAACAGAGGGGAGATACAGACTCCAGAAGCATCAAAGAAGACTCAACAATCATCGAAACTCACCAAGAAACACTTAATCTTCCCAAAAAAGAAAAAAATCAAGGCATACATGAATGTTCTCAGTAAACTTGCATACATACACGACTATTCTAGGAAAACTCACGTGTACACGCGACTGTGAAAGAAAAACCCACGTACAGGAATAAAAATAGAGAAAAATAAGGTAAATGGACAAGCTCAGACAAAATTTACTCCTACGAGACACTACTAGGAAATCATTCCCCCAGACCTGACATAGAGACAAAGAAATCAGAGCAATTCAAGCACATTGAATACCAAAAAACCCCAAAAAGAAAAACAACTAGGAACCTCCCCAGTATGGTCACCAATTCTGTTACGAAGAAAACTTCCTATGGCCTGGGGTGTACCACAACAAATAGAGAAACCGCGAAAATCAATCCCTTCTGAATATGCAAGAGAAATTAAACATCTAACACTAAAGGATCTTGAATCATACCTTATTCCAGAAAGTTGAAGTAGATCCCCGCTGAGCTTTTTCCAATCCTGCTTGCTTTAGAAATTTACTCTCAACAACAGTAAACAAGGAAAGCATGCTATATAATATAGTGTTAGGCCTACTCTAGCATATATAGTCAATAATGCATAAGCAATTAAATGCATCCATGGATTCAATATTCATTTAAATGCACATCATTGGATAGGAAAAGATATTTCTATTAATAAAATCATAGATTATATAAGTGACAACCTCTGTTAGCACATCTACAAACCAGAGAAACTAAGTCCTCCACCATCTCAATCCTCCATCTCTCGATAGCAAGCTCACAAATAAAGGAAATATTGGGAAGAACACTAAGTGCTCTAAGGGACAAAAGGATGCAGACTCAAGTACAAGCAAGTTATGGCAACAATGGACTATAGTTTTCTTTCTCTTCAATTCCTCCCCTTCAATGTATCCAAGAGGTTCCTTATATAGTGCTTCAATGGGGTAATGAAAGGTAAAATCCGAGCGATATCGAGGCATATGGAAGGCTAAGAGACAAGTGACTCAGATCCACATCAAGGAAAACTCCAAAAATATTTGGACTTATGCACACATCCCGATGTACATGGGTTTAAGGGTAATATCTACATATATACACAAGAAATGGATTAAAAGTCGCGTACAACAAATAATAGGTGTTTTTAGGGATGATATTTGAAACATCAAAGGTACAATAATGGTCCATGGGGTCCAAAGAGTCTACAGAGGGATAGGGAAGGCCATAAAAGTGTGATCAACCATGTGTGCTAAAATCAGCTATAACAGTATACCTAGACACGAGCAAAATTTTGCTCATAATCAATACTCTCTTTCTTAGAAAATCCACGGGAAACAAAACTAGATTTGTACTTGTCCACGCTTCCATTTGTAACATTCTTTATCTTGTAAATCCATCTAGAAGTTATAATTGACTTCCTCTCAGGTCTGGGAACAATATACCAAACATCATTCTTCATAATAGAATGATATTCCTCTCTCATAGCATATTTCCACACTTGCTTCTCTACAGCCTCTTCATATGATGAAGGCTCTGAGTCACTAATGTTGCTCATCAATGCAACATATCCGGAATACCTATGTTATAGCTGATTTTACCACTCCAGGTGAATCAGACTTGCATGTCCTTCCCCTGTCCCTCTACAGACTCCTTAGACCCCTTGGACCATCTTTTGTCCTTTGATGTTTCCTTGACCATCCCTAAAAACATGTGAAAAATGATACACGTGACTTTTAAACCCTTAATCATGTATATACGTGGGTTTGACCCCTAAAACTGTGTACATCGAGATGTGTGCATAATCCAAATACTTTTGGAGTTTTCCTTGACATGGATCCAACTCACTCGACTCCTAGCCTTCCCTATGCCTTGAGATCGCTCAGATTCAACCTTTCATTTCCCCTTTGAAAAGCTATGTAAGGAACTCTATGGTACATTGAAGGCATATGAGAGAATTGAGAGCAAAGAAACTATAGTCCATTGTTGCCAGAACTTATGCTTGAGTCTGTATCCCTTTTTCCCTTGGAGAACTTTTGTGTTCTTCCCAAGCTTGCCTTTTGCTTGTGAGCTTGCTATCGAGAGATGGAGGATTGAGGTGGTGGAGGCCCAAGTGGGGGATTCAGTTTCTCCAATATATAGACATGCCAAGAGAGGCTGTATCCATTGTAATCTTTGATTTTATATTAATAGAAATATCTTTTCCTGTCCAATAATGTATGTTTGAATGAATATTTTATCTATGGATGTTTTCAATTGCTTATACATTGTTGATTATATATGCTAGAATAGAACTAACACCAATATATATAGTATGCTTGTATTGTTTACTTGTTGTTGAGGAAGTAATCTATCAATTCAAGATGAAGTTGGAAAGCTCAACGGCGATCTACTTCAACCATCCATAATAAGGTACGAGGTCTGATCCTTTAGTGTTAGATATTTAATTTCTATTGCATATTGGAAAGGATTGATTTCTGGAGTC
>LPNX010329741.1:369180-398632 GCA_001517045.1 Pseudotsuga menziesii
TATTTCTTTAGCAATTTCTCCATTGGTGTTGTAATATTTGCGTAGCCCTTGATGAACTTTCTGTAGTACCCCATATGACCAAGTACTGTCCTCAGTTTCTTAACTGAGTTGGGTGCTAGAAGGTTTACAATGATGGCAATCTTCGCGGGATCTACCATCAAGCCTTGTCTGCAAACAAAGTGCCCCAACAAAATACCAAATGGTGCACAAAATATACATTTCTTCAAGTTTAGAGAAATCTGGTACTGCCTACATTTCTCTAACATCAGTCTTAAGTCTCCTATATGCTTTTCGATTAGTCCAAATACAGTCCAATCATCAAAATATACTTCTAAGAATTTATGGATGTATTCTTTAAATACAGCAACGACTACTCTAGAAAATATAGCTGGTGCATTCTTAAGACCAAAGGGCATTACCGTATACTGGAACGAGCCCCATTCTGTTGCAAAGGTGGTCTTGGATCAATCTTCTGGATGTATTCTGATCTGATGGTAGCCTGAAAAGCCATCAGTGAAGGAGTAGACCTCCTGTCCTCCCACGTTGTCTAATACCTCATCAGTGAACGGTGTCAGAAATGGATCGTGAAGCGATACATCGTTGAGCTTGCGCAGATCGACATAGATCCTGATGTCTCCTTTTGTTTTCTTTTCTTATATGACCATGGGGCTAACCCATTCGATTTCTTCTACCGTCCCAATGATGCCTACTGCTAGCATCTTATCGATTTCGTCCTTTACTTTTTCTTTGTAGCGCGGATTCAATCTATATGGGCACTGCTTAACTGGTCTAGCATCCTCCTTAAATGGTATCCTCATAACTCCCAGGTCTCCAACTATTCTCTTCATCTCTATGAACTTGGTGGGAAATAGGTCCTGATAGTCATGTAACAAATCTACAATCTGTCCTACCGTTTCATCATTCCAATAGTCTCCAATAGAGGCAAACTTAGGTTCTGCGTCTGTGCCAATATTGATCTTTTTAATCTTGATGGGTTCGATGATTGCTGGAATATCTAACTGTGGTCCCCCAACATCGCAAGTCCCTTCTGACTCTGGAATGTTGGTGTTGCAAGGATCCTCATCCTCATCCTTATCTTCATTGTCTGGCTTTGTTGCGAAATTATAGCACTCAAGCGCGTCTTGCAACTGGATGGCCCACTCAGGTTGAGCCTGCACTGAGATGGTACAGTCCTCAAATATCTTGATCTTGATTATTTCTAGGGACTGAGCAACACTTGGATGTTCTGATTCAAACGCAAAGGTGAGTGGGAAACTATCTGTCATAAGTGACCATGTGGTCGTCCCCTTGCGCAACTCGGTCTCTGTGTACCAGTTCCTTGGAACTATGTCCAATGTGTGAATGAATCTGTGAATCCATTCATCCTCAGGAATGTCCAACCAGTTCTGTTCACATGTCTGAATGTGTGCCCTAGGATCAGTTTCTCCTGTGTACTTCTACTGGAAATACTCTCTGTCGACAGAAAACCTGATCGCCATCAGTATTTTAATATCATCCCATGATGCGATATTCTCTTTATGCGCATACCACCATCTTGCAGGTGTGGCTCATACTATAAGGTCCATAGCTGCGTTCCTCTGCTCGTAAGGAATCTGTTGCTCAAACTGCTCAAGGAAATCCTAGATATCTGTCAGACCATGATATGATGGAATCTCAGTGATCTCTGCGCCAATCCATCGCAGTGACTTACTCATAAACACACATCTGCGCACTGAGACTTCGTAAAGTCTATTCTGCTAGTTCTCTAGACCAATATTGGAATCCGATGCGCATGAACTGTCGCATCACCAACTAATGTTTCCTTCTGTGGTTGGATTGATGTAGTCGCTCTGGTTCATAGTCATCTGGTAGAGACTATCCACGTTATGTGCCTTCTCCTCTGCTCAGATAGGTTCAATGTATCGAGGACCTTGGTGAGGATCCAACAGCGTAATGACCCAGATCTGCGCATCCTCGAAGGTCATTTGTCTTCTCTTTAGGTCAATTATAGCCTTGCTACCAATCCCCCAATCAATCTTTAATAATGCTAGATACGGTTGACTGTCGCCAATGATTTCTATAACCTCTAAGTCCGCAAAACTACGAACTCCGTCAATGTCAACTGTTACCTGCAGTAGTCGACCCAAGGGTGATACTTGCTGCTGATTAGCTAATCTCAGGTGGATAGGTGATGTGACTAACTGAGGGCTACCCATCTGTTCCCATGTCTGTTTAGTTAGAACATTCACCTCTGATCCCAGATCTAAGACAACTTCGTTCATTTCAAACTCTCCAATCTGTGCTATGAGCTTCATCTCTCTTCCGGTCCTTGTATGTCCTGTAATATTATGAACAGCGTGGTGTGCACTGCCTGAGAGAGAAGGTTGTTGACACTGATCTATGATGCACTGTAGCTCATCGATAGCTTTTTCATTTCTCATGAGTTTCAAGCAACTGCGTAGGAAGGATTGTACACTTCCTGTCGATTCATCCTCATCGCATCTTCCCGATGTGGTAGCCTGCGGTATCTATTCTGGGCTATCGCCACAAGGTGCTTGCTGCGGTACGCCCCTAGAGGGCGGTACCTGGGATCCTGATTGTGTAGGTTCATCAAAGGAAGCCTTGGCTTCATGAAATGTCTCTTTATTCTTCTATAGGTCGAGTGCTGTTGCTTTACTAGGAGCTCTGCGCACCCACTCCTGACTTGTGTTCTTTCTGGTCTCCTGCGATGTCCCACTAGTAGAAACACTGCTATGAGTCACAATATTGACTCTTGGTTCTAGTTCTGCCTGCTCAGCAACAATAAGCTGGATGTTTTAGTGTACTGCTGGCTTAGGGTCTTTGATCTTAGCTATCAAGGTAGGACACTCCTCTATGGTATGATCATAATATTTGCAGTAGTTACAAGTAGTAGTGGGGCTTTGGCAGTCCCTAGCATAGTGTCCTACAATTCCATAGTTATAACAAGTGATTGGTCTGTGACCACAGCCAAATCCCTCTCCTCTGCCGAAGCCTTCTCCTCGTGCAAAGCCTCCTCCACAGCCTCGTCCTCTGAATCCTCCTCCACGGCCACCATAAGTCGGATCAAGCTATGGACCTGCTGCTGGACTCTGTATACATCATGTTTTCTATCTAACATGAGATCATAGGCTCAGAAATCTTGTTCATCATGTCCGACAGAGTTGCAAAAGACACAGTATAGGTTCTTAGGTGTCTGTACATACTTCTAAAGCAAAGGGCATTGCTGAGGCGGATGTCCTTGTGTTTTGCATATTTCACACCATGGCCCTTGCGTTCATGGTAAGGGGTTAGGTGCCCTTGACACTAAATATTCTACAAAGACTGGACAGTTGTCTTTGGTATGACCCTGTGCTCTACATCATAAGCACCATATGTCTTGCATAACCTCTTTTCCTTTCTTAAGTTCATGTATCTATAACGTGAGGTTGGCCAACTGGTTCTGTAGAGTTGTCATGCCTGCACTGGTTTCTGCTAAAGGTGAAGCTTCTAGCTTCATCACCATCTCCAACGCATCATCCTGTGTCTGGAGTTTCTGTTGCATTAGTGGCAATCTGATGTGAGGGAGCAGCACTGCAATAAACCATTCCTTATGCTGCTCCGGCACAAACTCAAAGCTTACTTAGTCTATAAGAGCTTTGAATTTCTAGTCAAAGTCCCATACTGATTTTGATGGTAGCTGCTTAATATCCTTGAGCTCTGTAATGCACTGAGATTCAGACTTAGGTTTCTTGAACTCTTTAATCATGGCATTCTTGACCTGGGCAAGTGTCTTGGGTACTGTGGTATACTTTATGTACCATGTTAAAGCTCGATCTCTGAGTGTAGTGACCAACTGTACAAGTTTAAGGTTATCGTCGTTGATTGTTTTAATGGTCCACATGGCTTCACATAGAAACCAATGCTGTTTCGGGTCCTCTGATCCTGTACCCTTAAAGGTAGGTAGCTTCATATCATCTCCCATTCTATTTCTCTGTGGTAGGTTCTGATTGACTGGATTACTACCACTCGGTGGTGTAGGTGAAGGTGATGTAGTGGTAGTAGGTACTGTCTGTGAGCTACTGGATGGAGTACTTACGGGATTACTCTGAGTCCCGGTCTGTTTCTGTGGGGTACAGGGCTAGTAAGGGATACCCCCCTCTAGTTCTTCTGTGGTACTAGGACTTGGTTGCCTAATATTGTCTGAACTATCTCCAAATATAGGAGAGCCGAAAGCTACTTTATATTTCTTGCCACTACGTGTTCGTCCAATGTCATCAAAATCACTTTCAAACTCTTGTGACATTACTATCTTTACTTATTCATTTGAAATCATGTCCATTACTCCTTTTTCATGTAGTAGCATCTTAATGGACAAGTTTAGAGATTTTAGGTACTTACCACGATATCCTTTGAAGAAGTACCGCTCAGCCTCGCTGAAGCTTTTTCTCTGGTCAACTGCAAATTCTGTGACGAAGCCTCATAGCACACTCGCAAGCCAGAAGTCCACTGCTCTTGTAATGGGATTGTTGAGTCTCTGCACGGTCTGAATCAGCTCCGATGTCCATACAATGTTTCTTTTCTTCTTGAATATGTTCCTATCTGTCAACTTTGATAACCAGTCGTAAAGCTCGTTTCCATAGGTTGCAAAAAATATCGCGTGTATATCTGAAGCTATATGCTTTTGTAACCAGTCCTCTGTGCTCAATTTAGGGCTCTGATTTTCTTTCTTGGCAAACTCCCTTAAGTTTGAATCCAACCACTGGTGAAACTCTTCTCTAGTGGGATGCCAACAGAACATTAGCGCTCAGTTGTTCAAAACCAGCAACGGAACCATTTGTTGGCTGCTATGGGCAGACCCGGGTTTACTATAATCAACCAACAACACCCCTAGATCACTGGCCCTTTCGGCAACAGATCATAAAGCGGCCTGAAGTCTCACCTAAAGTGACTCTAATGGGTTGGCCAAGGACTCAAGTGTCTTGGACCAGGTTCTGTGGCGATCCTACTAGTGGCTCGCAGTTCCCCTAGCTGCGAGGTCTCTCTCTCTGCGCGTCACGTGATCTCCTGCTCGCGTCACGCAATCTCCTTGTCTCATAGCTCTTCTAGCCACAAGATATTCCTTTACACCAATGTGCGGTCCTTCTCTATGTCGCGCACTTTCCCTGACTCGCGATATCTCCGGCCTTATCGCATCGCCGTGCACTGTGCAACACGCAGCTCCTACCCAACGCTAAGTCCTGAACCAGCGGTATCGCGCACCACAGCTCCTCTGCCGATGTGGTATCACCTCTTTGTGATATCCTACCTCCGCGGTTTAGCACACTTAGCGTTGCTCGTGTCGACGTGCAAGACTTAACATACACGGCTATTCGATACTGCAATGGTGACTGTTTTACGCAAAGCATAAATGAACCATATACAACATGACAAGGACTTTAACTTATGTTTATCCTTCTATATTGCTGTGAACTGATTAACACATTCATTCATTAAACTGTAAACAAAGTCCATGAAATGATTGAGAATTTCATAAGTAAACATAACAAATAAACCAATCACATAACACTTGATTTTAACATGGTTCACCTCCAGAATGAAGTCACGTCCACAGAACTGTGTTTTTATTATAGCTCAGGGGAAGGTAAAACACAGTTCTGCTGCACCACATATGCAGCTCAAGATCTTCTCTCTTAGATCTCTTTTCTCTTCTATAATGCTCTCCTACAATATACTCTTCCCTCTTTGTTGAGCCCTGCGGATCGTTACATGCATTCTCTATAAGCCAGCTACTGGTTACAGTAAGATTGCTACCGCTAATAACAGAACCAGAGCTAGGCTTTTACAACAGTCTAACAATATACAAATACTAACAACTGAATGAACCAACTAACTAACCAACCAACCAACCCTTTTACAATACAAAATATATCCCTTTATAGGCAGCCTGAAGGTCTCGCCATTACAACACTGTGGGCCTGTCCCAAGAGTAACTCAAAACCCTAAATAGTGACAGTCGGCCATATCTGTACTTGAGGTAGCCGCTTTCCATCACACCACAGCTCTCTGCAGTCTTCCATGCTTCCCGGCACTGATCATGGGTATTATGCACTGCTTCGCTTTTCTATCCTTTGTCTTCAATGCTTCAGCCTCGTTGCTCCTTCTCCTTTATGAGGGTCGCTGAGCCCTCCTTTCTTCCACCGCTGCCTTCAATGCAGTGGTTGAGCTCTCTCTTCTTGGTTGCTCAGGTACCGTTGCCTTTCTTGACTTTTCTATCTTAAAAGTCATGGTTTCCGGCTCTGCTCTCCAGCTAGAAACGTGCTACAGCGTCGTAGCTCTGTCGTATCTTCTTTCCACCAAAACTTATCTCTCCGCTAAACTAGCAGCTTCTTCTGTAGCTGCGGGACCCAGATCCAACAGGCACCATGCTTACATCATCTATGTAGTATTTATATCAACCAGTTCAACTGGTTGATCAATGGTAGGTAGCTCTGCATGCTCTGCTAGATTCTCCCTCTGAACATCAGAAGGGAAAGAATCATGATCCTCTGATATAGGATCCTCATCCTCCTCTATCTATGGATCACATTCAAGCTCTTTTGACCACTTGAATGTTTCCTCCTTGTGGAAAGTCACATCCTGACTAACCTCAATATGTATCTCACGAGGTACATATATTCTGAATTCCTTGGAGGTCTCATTATAGCCAAAAAAGTTCCCTTCTTTCTAGAAGGTTCCATCTTGGTTCTCTTTTCTTTTGGAATGTGAATATACATAGGACATCCAAAAATCTGGAGATGTGATATGTCTGGTTTCTCGCTAGTGAACACCTCTTTAGGTGTTTTCTCATTAAGAATTGTATTCAGACTTATGTCTTGTACGTACATTGTTGTACTAGTAGATTTTTCCCACAAATAACCATATATATCTTGATCATGTAACATGGCTTTTGCAGCCTCACAGATAGTTATTTCTTTCTCTATGCAACCCCAGTCTATTGTGGGTTGTAAGGAACTATTAATTGTCTACATCTCCCTGCATCACTACAAAGCTCATTAAAGGCATTTGATTCGAATTCTCCACCATAACTAGACCTTAGGGAACATATATGCCTACTTGTCTAATTCTCAACTAAGGCTTTACATTCTTGGAATTTACTGAAGGTTTCACTTTTGGATTTCATGAAGTAAATCTAGGCCTTACAGGAGAAATCATCAATGAATAAAACATAGTAAAGATGCCCATTGAGGGATAGGGAAGACATGGGTCCACACACATCTGAGTGCACTAAATCTAAGATGCCTTTAGTTCTAGTATGGATTCTAGAAAAATATTTTTAACATTCTTTCCTAAAGCACAACCTTGAAAAACAGTATCATGTATAGAATCAAAACTAGGTAGTACCTTTCACCATTCACTACAAACCAGGTAGTACTATGAAGTGAATGTGTCCAAGCCTCCTATTCCATAGCTCGCATGGGATGATAGTATGATGTTTCAGCGTTGAAATATACTTTCCTAGTACCTTGTAAATTCCTCCTTCTCGAACTCTAATAACAGTAGCAGTATCGATGTTTTGGTTCTTCAGCCACAAGTATGCTTGATTCTCCATGAAGTTGACTCGAAATCCTTTATCTTCAAGGAAAAATAAAGAGAGTGGGTTCTTTTTCAATCCAGGTACATAAATAATGTCCTCCACATGTAGTGTTTCTCTCGAAACCAACTGTAAGGATGTGGATCTAGCTCCTTGGATTGAGTATATGGAATTGTCTCCCAATTCTACCATGCATGCAAATTGTTTCTCTTTTAAGTTGTGTTATCAGAAGTTCTCAATCAATGCAGACAAATATTGTTTCCCTAGTCTACATGGGGCAGATCTAGAACAAAAAGTCATAGCAATGAATCCTTTCCCTAGATCATGGAACTACTTGAATGTGAATATTTCTTAGCTCAATGATGAAGGTGATCCTTGCCATGTAATTCTCCTATGATTAGTTATACCTGCAAAAGAATATGAAGAACACGATACAATAGTGAAATCAACAAGACAATTCAATTATCTATACTAATGATCAAGGAGAAAAGTAATGAACAATCAATATTAACACAAATCATTCATGGGAAAGGGGAACATGTTTGCATTAATAATATAAGAGAATAAAACTACAACCAAATCCTTAACGTTGAATATTTGTTCTCATAATTCCTTTGACATAACATTCACACACACTCTACAAGACCTACAAACCTCACTCACAAACACACTCTTTTCGTCTATACCGACAATGATTCTAGCAGCATAAAGGTGCTCCCTTGGTTCTCTTACATCTCTCTATCCATGAAGGGAATCTTGTATATATATGCCAAAGAGGGCCCAAAGGGGTTGAGATCTTTTGGGAGGAAGGTGAGTAATGATCCCTAGAGGCTAGGGGTATGAATGCCACCTACTCCAAGAAGTTGGGATAAGCCTCCATGAGGACTTTCGTCTAGAAGGTTCTCAAAGTATTCTATTTTTACCTTTTTGATGGTGTTGATGATCCTTGTACATGGGAAAGTTGTGTCGATGTAGTTTGTCTTGAGGAAACAAGTGTCATTGGTACACATTGTCAGTAGGAAAGAGGCGTTAGGATAGTCAGACGTCCTATGTCAGGAAGTAAGGTGCATCAGACATCCTATATTTGAGCAAAAAGGATCATTAAAAGATGGTTTGTCCAAATCACTTTAGGGGATTGAGCATAGAGAAAAAATTGAGATGTAATAGAATGCCCCCAAAAGTATGAAGCTAGAAGGATATGATAGGTGAAATGCTTTGCTAGATGTGATACGGAATTAGAGGCAAAAGAGTGGTGAGTGAAGACTTGACATAAGATCAGTTACAAACCATTTAACTCAAATCATGGTTGTTTACCAATACACTGAATATCCATACATAATGCCCATGTCATGGCTACCAACAATACATTGTATATACATGATACAAAAGACTCAAATATGGACATAGATACGGAATATACACTATATATCTCTATCATCCTGACTGAAACCTGAGCATAGCCACCAGAAATACAATGTGGATCCATGCAACGACTCAATAAATACTCCATCTCAACATGAAGATAGGCACATGTTCAATCAAATACCTAACCATTAAGGGTATTCATTCCAATCCCAAATAGTACGATTCTATCCATGTGAATAGATGTCTTGATGTCAAACATGGTAGAAACCACTTTATTACATGTCATTGATGTATACATTTAATAAGTGCAAGGAAAATCACCATTAATGTCAATGATTCCCAAGGTACCCTAGTACATTCCTCTAAATGTGAATAGATAATTTTAAGTCGAACAATTAGTGAAATCTCCCAATCAGAGGCCAATGATGAAATCCTATTTTCCAAAGCAAGGAAACCTGCCATTGAGGCATTTAGGGTTCAAGGTACTTGACTGGTTTCTAAGACTAATTCTCGGATGATGTGCTGGTGTCAATGGGAATAGACTTGTAATACCTCGGTTTTGACCCCAATTGCATTAAATTGTGAATGATGTAAATACCATATTAAATCATGGTGTGAAGCTTAAGTCCAAGGCCCCACCATGGATTTAGCATTTTATGGTTCAGAAAGTAAAATCGATGCATATGGTTACTATGCTAGCCAAGCACATTATATTTTGGAAATCATGTAAATATGCAAATTAATAAAAATAACCACAACTAGATATGTCAATGCAACAAAAGAGATGGGGGCATGATTTCACAAGGAATAAGGAAGGAAAATATTTAAACCATTGAGCCAATAGAGTAAAGCCATATGTCAATGGGAGAACCCATAAAGCTATCAACCACCTTTTTTGTCTTATTCACCCAATCATTTATTTCTTCCATAAATTGGTTGAGGAAGTTAATGCATGGGGAATGGAAGAGTGTGGCAGTCAAATTCCATGTCATCATGTGTTAGCCAATGAAATTGCTTTAAATTTGAAATACCATATAGGTCTTAAATACTTTTTTAATATAAATTTGGGGATAGCTATCATAAAAAAAAAACTACTTTTTTTGTTTGTAATTTTGACATATCTCCCCATGTTTTCACTCAAATTTCAATCGGGAGAGCTCGTTGGATGTGGAATTAAATTCCGCATCCAACGAGTACCTGCTCGGCATACTTTTGACAGACCATGCTACCCCAAAAACAAGAAATACCTGAAAAATTGGAATGATGATGTCATCATTTTGTTTTTCCAGGTATTTCTTGTTTTTTGGGTAGCAGGGTCCGTCAAAAGTATGCTGAGTGAGTACTCGTTGGATGCGGCATTTAATTCCACATCCAACGACCTCTCCCAATAAAAATTTGAGTAAAAAAACGGGGAGATATGTCAAAAATACAAACAAAAAAGTAGTTTTTTTCTTTTCTTCCTCCAAAATTAATAAATATTATTTTATTANTTGAGTTGAAATTTCCTCTAATGCAAGCCATCATTTTTGAAAATCATGTTTTTGACTTATGGGGCAAGTAAATTCTTAGAAGTGCATGCCCAATCCATTTATTCACACAAATGTTTTTCTCTCTCATGCAACGGGAGCTACCTGTGTGTTTCCCTTCACATTTTTTATAGTTTCTTCCATTTTCTCTAGGGTTGGGAATTCATTTTTGTAATTCTCAATGATTGGTTCCTCTCCTTCATGTTTTTCCTGCATTCCTTCATTTCCATGCCTAGGGAAACCCATTTTTGTATTGTTGAGTGAATGTGGAGTAGAGAACCACTATTTTGGGGGTTTTAAGAGGTTGTTTTTCCTTTCCCCATGCAGTGGGAGATCCTAGTCGTTTTTCCCTCATGACTTCTACATTTTTTCCTAATTTTTCCAAGATGGGAGAACCATTTTTTTATTATTCAGTGAATGGGCAGCAGAGAACCATGATTTGGTGGTTTATAGAGGCCATATTTTCTCCTGTAATTCCCATAGGCATTTTCTGAATTCGGATACACAATTTGGGTGTGAATGGAGGTCATTTTTGCTCCTGTAATGTCCATGAGTGTTTCCTAAAAATGGATTTGCCTCCCAGGGTGATTTTCCCACTTTACCGTTTTCATTTTTGGCTCCCGTGAATGTTTTGTTCATTACCAGCATTTGTATGTTGTTTTTCTATAAATCCTTGTGTTGTTCTGAACTGGTTAGGAGTTGAAGAGGCCCGGAATTGGATTAATAAACATACTGAGGAGAGGAACCTCACATATATATCAAGATGGGATGGTTATCTTTCCATGCACACCCTGAAGAGAACTAGAAGGGAAGGTATGGCCTAAAGGACTGTGTAGCAGAGAAAGGGATACTTCCTTGTGTTGGGTGTGTAGGAATTATGGAGGCTAAGCTAGATCTTGTGAAGGTGTCCATAGCTCTATGGTTGAGCTCACTAGAATAGCAATTTAACCTTTTGACATCCTTGGCCGCATGATAAACCCAAATGTAGTTTTGGCTTGGCTGGATTTTGATATGTCCTTGGCTATGTGTGAGGATGTTGTTGCTCCCTTATTCCTTGTGGGAATCATTCCTAGATCGGGGGTCGTAGTGGTGCCAAGAGATTGATGAGCACACTAGCCTATGGTTGGGTGGAACATTGTAGTGACATAGCTAGTTGTGGGACAACCCCTTTTCAAGATAAGTATTTCTCGTGTATTTAATTTATGCAACTGTATTTGTTTATGAATTAATATGAACATGTTGAATGCTTGAATGAATATATTTCTTTCGTTGTATATTGCATTACGCATCTATGTATGTTTTATTTCCTATGCATTTTTATTATTATGTTCATGGGGCTAGATGCCAGGTTAAGATGGTAGAGCAGTAGTAGTTGTGCCCTCTCCATTGGAGAGATGAGGGGAGGGAAAGTGACAAGACTCATCAAAGGAGGGCCATAATTTTTCCCCCATCATCGACATGAAAATTGGAACAAAAGTGATTTTGAAGTGATCATGATAATGGAATAACCATAGGACTGGATTGGATAGGATCGAATCGAAGGAAGGTAAAGTAACTGCAGGAGTAGACTATAGTAAAGACTCCCTTTGAAAATTGAATGACACGACAAGTGATTTGGAAGAATTGACTTGATCGAGGCAGAGATCATATGTCATAATGGAAAGATAGGATGATGCATTATTTGAATTGACTCAAAGGAGTTAAATGACTCATGAAAGTCGATCAACTCGATGACATGATGAATACCCAATTGTTTTTATAAAAATACAAGCAGGTGTCATGTTCAAATGTAGACTAAGCTTCCATTAATACAAATTAAATATATTCCCCATTCCCTTAATTTCTTGATCACGGTGTATGAGTACCTCTTTGATTTTTAATGAGATTGAAAAGGGTAAAAAACACTCGATATATCTCATCAAATGATGATTCCATCCTCATATATTTTATGAACCTGAGAAAGGAGGGGTTCATTCCCAAAAAGGGTCCTTCAATGTTTAATTTTACAAGTCTAAAGAAGGTAAACTCGGTCATCATTTCATATTTAGAGAGTCTGAATTGAGTACTAAGAAGACTCCAAGATGGACTTTTTCATAGATCTAGTCTAAAAGGTCTGAAAAAATATAAATCAATACCTAAGAGAACTCTTCTAGTCACAATGAACTAGAGTATATTTTATTTGTAAATGAGTATAACTGGCCCAAAAAAGGGCTAATCTATGACCGAATAGATGACCTTTCAAGTACTTTTACAAGTGTGAAAGAATCAAGTTCACTTGGAAATATTTTCGGGTTTAGGGAGCCTGTAAAGAGATTAAATATGACTCCACGGAGGATTCTTTTTTCTTTGTCCATTTTAGTGAGTCCGAAAAGGTGGTAAAATCACACTCAATACCTTTACACTGAATTTTTAACGAGCATGGAGAGGGTATAAAAGGCGCTCAAAACTTTTTTTCAACTTGAACTAGAGCGTAAAAAAAGTAAAAAAGAAGCTCGATCGCAGCCAAAAACAACCAATAAGGTCCTGAAATATTTAAAAACAACATTAGAAAAAATTCTCCATGAAAACTATAAAAAAAATCATAACAAACCCCCATATTATTTAAATATTTCACTAATTATTTTTAATTAAAAAATCAAAAACTAATATAAAATAGTGAAATAGTCAAAATTGCTTACCATTGTGATTTTTACCATAGAAATAGGGTGAAAATTGTGTTTGATAGATGAATTTATAATGAAGTTTCTGGGAGCTATGGGAAAGCAATCAACAAACCGTCAGAAGTAGGTAAGACCTATCATCCCCACCTTCCCTTTCATGGTTTAAATTCCACTTTTTATCATGATTTTTGGTATTTTTAGGATATTTGTTCCAATGAGAAGAGTGCTCCCTAGGTGACTCTCTTCTCCCTTTCAGGAGGTGTGCCAGTGCACTACCCAAAAGGGGAAAGAGAATCAAGGGTGGTTTGTCCTCTAGGAGAGACTGCATCGTCACTCTGTTCCCATAGGGAAATAGCATCAATAGCCATGACTCACCAAAAAATATGAAACAAACATGAAATTCAAGTTTTATCTCAATAAATAGAGTCTAATGGTTACCCTATGGATGTCCCATGGGTGTTTGCCTAAAAAAACGGTTATTTGGAAGGAGAGAGCATGAAATGGATGATTCCCAAGTAGAAAATGACCATGAGGAAACTAAGGGAGTGTGGAATCCTAAAATACTTCCGGGTGTTGGGCATTAGAGCCCATTTTCACCTCCTAGACTATTTGATACGGATGTGGTATCTAAATCAACAACATTTTTAGGTTGGGACCCATATTCTGATGATTGATTCGAGCACATCTACTTTTTGGATGGGATATCTAGGAGAGAAAGTCCAGTATCGCTCACACGTCTTAGAGGATGGGACATGTCCATCGATGACCTTATTAATGATTATTGTGGAGTTAGAACAAGGCCCTAAGGGGGAAAGATTCTAATAAAACACATTGTATATCATCCATTGAGAACTATAGCCTTCACCATAGAGAAGGTAGCAAGAAATATAGTTTCTCATTAGACTACTCGGGCACACATGTTGCATGCGTTGGATTGCATCGATCCAACCATATTAAAATAGAGTGAGGGGATATTGGTAAGCCTCAAGAGCCAGCTCATAAAATGTCGATGAGGTGAGATAAAATGGTTCGACTATGGGATGATAGTAGTATCAGTCTTCTTTGAGAGGGTTCCTTTGTTAATTCCATGGGTTCCTCTCAATAGGTTGGTGACCAAGGATCCATGGTTGTTTCAGCGCATCGAGGTTGTGGCGCGTCACGGAGATGGTGGAGGTCCTACCATGACCTATGGTTTCATATTTTTTCACTGGCTATGAGGCCAATTGTTGATGGTTAAGTACTATGCATATGCAGGGACTAACTTCAAGGGTGACCTTGATCTTTCGTTTCCCGAGTACAAGCAGTGGGATGACCGATGTAAGAAGGATACTACCTCATTTTGGTTTTTGTTTTATATCATATCTCATTTTTTTGTATTTTTGGTGATACTAACACATCCTATAGTTTTGCAGACATTGTTCCATCCATACCTGCTGGGGCCTCACCTATCGAAAGGCAAGGGGTGGTTAGAGATATAGCCATTAGGAATGTAGAGGCAGAGGAGGAGATTCAAGAAATTAAAGACAACCTCCAGAGGCTTACTATGAGGGTTTCTAATATTTCTATTAACAACCTTCCCAGGTGTTATCAACACCATACTAAAGGAGTGTCAAGGATTTTTGGGAGGCTACTCCATAGAATGGCTTGTGTTGTTATTTTTTATCTTGAGCTCAAGGGTTAGTCCAAAGTGACTCCTATTTTTGTATTGTATACATGCTAAAAGATTTGAAGCTTTCGCTTTTGAACTCTTGATGTACTAGAAACTTGATGATTCTAGATTTTGGGTACACTATAAGCTTATGGCTCCAGTTTTTGTCTCAATATCAGTTATATATAAAACACTCTTTTTACAAACATGTGTGTGTATGTCATGTGTTATGTGCATGAATAGATACCTACATGTGTTTTCTTTTATGATCTTTTTATATGCAATCAAATTAAAAATAAACATTAGAAATGAGCTATGTACCAATCCAAAACATAATTTTCTAATGAATTAGCCACTGCGTTCAAATGTCTTTGGATGTGATGGTAGGAGACACACTACAAAGAAATAAGGGGTTATGGATGGTGTAGACTCAGATTAATTGATGTAAAACTAAATATGAATCTAAATAAACCCTAATATGACTCACATCATTAGCTTCAGTAAACAAACCAATCACTGCATGGTACTCTGCAATATTGTTTGTAGCGAGACCTAAACAAATTCCTCCTGCGCTTACCAAATCACTAGTAGGGGAATACAATACCCAATTCGTTGATGTGAGATTCACAATATAGCGGCTGACACCATCTGCAAATCTAGAGTATGTGGTCATATTTCCAATTAAACACAACACTATATAAGCAGGCCTACCTAAGACACATCTTACATTCACAACAAATGCACAATCCAAACTACACACAACACTCTATAAACAATATGTACAAGGTATCTATGCTATATGACCTAGGCATAATACTTTTTGAGGTAAATCCCATTTCGAGGCTCACTCAATGGTATTCCATCATATTCTATCAGCTCGTAAGCTCCTTTTTCTAATACATGACTGAAAATGTAAGGCCCATGCCACATGGATTCTAATTTTCCACCTCCCAATTTATTGTGTTTCTGGTCATATGTCAGGACCAGATCACCTTTATTGAAGAGCCAAGGTTGAATGGATCAGTTGTACTGAGATTTAATTCAATTTTTTTGTACCTCATTAGAAAAGGTAGCATCTTGATGAGTCTCATTAATATTTGTCTTCCTCTAAAGTGGTATTGGGTAGCAGTTCTACGATAAGTTTCAGAGAAGGAATCTCACATTCGATCGAGATATTAGCTCCTATCCCATACACAAAATGGTGTGAATCCTATAGATTTATTAACGATAGTCCTATAATCCCATAGTGTGGAAAAAAATTTCAAATTCCAACTAGGCTCTGCGCTTCCTTGTTGTCAGGAATATTGCACCTTCTGCGGACAGAAGTTGTTCCTCTGGTCTGAATGGTTTAGATCCAGAACAAATAAGTGAACGACAAAGGGTGAAAACCTTCCCTGAATGTTGTAAACACCTGGAATAATTCTTTGATTATGAACCTATGTACCTACAGAACATGTCAAACAAACAAGAACATCAAATCTACTAGAACATTATTTACCCATTCATACTAGTGACTAAGGAATCCAGCAACATATACATGTGAGATAAGTACAACATATATGTGGGATAGAAATTAGCTTTGCATTAAGAAATCAATGAAGAAGCTTACAACCATTTCCTTCATGTTGAAAAACTCCTCCACATGACAAACACCTCATCCCCGATAGCTCGAACTTGCTCTCTTGTGCTCTCCAATGGATGGGAAAGGTAGTCAATTCAACAACATAACATTACCGTTCAGTTCTCTCCCTCAACTATGGGACATGAGCTTGTATTTATAGGTCTCAATGGATAGGGATAGTTGAGAGAATTATGGGTGAGGTGGCCATAAGATCCCACCAAGAGGGATCTTGACTCCAACCAACCTAGATTGATAGGGATAAGGGAGGACACGAGGCTCATGTTCTAGAAACCTCGAGAATCCTCTTTTTTTTCCAATTTTACCAAGGGTACCACTTATACACCTTTATGACAGAGCGGTGAAGGGTAAGAACCACTTCAAAATCAAAGCACATACGCGGTGGCACCGCTTTTCTATAATAGGACTTAGGTGGTGCTGAACAAGGTACCACTCATCGGCTAAAGGGGAAAAGCGGTGATAAGGTTTTTTATGTAGAATTGACATCTAGAGCATGTTTCCACTCCAAGTTTGGGATTTAGGGAAAACATAGGTGTTAAGGATCTCATCACATGTTGGTGATAGGATTTAGGTATAACAGAATGCCCCCCAAAGCATGATGCTTAGAGGGATACGATAAGCGAGAGATTTGAGAGAACAAGTTGTCACTTCGAGGTAAGAGTCAGCTTGATTGAAGAGTGTCGTTGAGTAGGAATCTGCAATACATCAATACTTTTGACTCATAGACAAATGTAACCAACTCATCACTGCAGACGAATACAAGGAAGATCCATGAGAGGAATAAACAACCATGGCTACTAGAATACAGCGTAGATCCATGTGATAGAGGACTCAAAATTGGACATAGATACCAAACATACAACATAGATCTATGTCATATAGATGCAAATTTGAGCATAGCCACGACCATACAAATGTGGATCCATGCTTGATATACAAAAACTCCATCGCAACCTAGGGGAAAGCAACGAGTGCCAAACAAGTACCTAGGGTCTTTGTCTCATTTTCCATAAAGTACGATTCTATCCATGTCATTACAATGTTATAAAGTCGAACATGGTAGAAATCACTTGATTACTGGCCAATGATGTGAGCCGTTAACAAGTGCGAGGGATATCACCATTGATGTCAATTATTCCCAAGGTACCCTAGTACAATATACTAAGTGTGAATAGATGTCTTGATGTTGAACACCCAGACAATTCTATCGATCAAAGGTCAATGATGTGAACCTATGTTGAGAGTGAGAGAATCTATCCTTGAGGCATACAGATCTCAAGGTACTAAATTTTTTTTCTAAGACTATTTCCTGGATGATGAGATGATGTTGATAGGAATAGTCTCGTCGAAGGAGGGCCATGATAGATCCCACATCGACGACACGAAACTTGGAACAAAGTTTTGGAATGATGTGAATGAGGTAACCATAAGACTAACTCAAAAGTACTGACACAGAGACTTTTTTGACTACAGAGGTAAACTTTTTCAACTTCCCTTTGAACATTGGGTGGCACGACAAAATAATTTGGTAGCATGACTAGACCAGAGAAACACATAGTGCGATGGTGGATAATGCATTATTTTGAAAAACTCAAAGGAGTGAAATGTCTCATGAAAGTGGATCATCATGGAAATCAGCTAAATACCCAATTGAATGAAATGATATGCAGACAAGTGCCATGTTCAAAGGTAATGACAAACTGCCATTTATTTGCAAAATGATTCCCTTCCCTTAATTTTTGATGAGTGCCTCTTTTTATTTTTATGAGTTCAAAGAGGGTAACAAACACTCATTGTAGCTCGTTCGAAGACAAGTCCAAACTCATATGTTTTACAAACCTAAGAGAGGAGGGGTTTGTTGTAACATCCCCAACCCTCTAACCGACGAGAGGACACTACCAAATAAACAAAAACCTCTGGGAAAATACCCCCTTGAACATGAATAGGCATATAATGCTGAAATATAAAGCTTAAAACATAAAAGATACTAAGATGCATAATCCTTCATATACATAGAGGAAGCAAACATACGTTCATTCAAACATACCACATGTTCATCATATTCATTAATCAGTAAATATAAATGTAGAGACAGAATAGTCAAGAATGCTTATCTTATAAATATCTCATCCTGCAACCAGCTATGTCGCTGCAACGTTCCCCCCAACCATAGGCCATCGTCCTCATCAATATCTCAGAAACACTGCCACCCCCAAGCTGGGCATGATTCCTTAAGGAATAAGGGTGAAAGCAGGCTTACACATAGCCAAGGTACACAAATCAGCCAAGCCCACACAGTAGAGTTTATCAAGCTGTCAAGGAGCTAGGAAAGGCTAAATGCTAAGCTGGTGGCCTCAGTGGAGAACTAAGGATGCCTACACCAGAGTTAACTATACTTCTAAGACATCCACACACCCAACACCAAGAATCAGTCCTTTCTCTGCTTCATAGTCCCTCAGGCCCTAACTTCCCTTTCCTTTACCCTTCAAGGGTTGTGGAGAAGAAATCCAGCAGTCTAACTCTGTTTGGGTGGCTCCAAACACATTTTTCTCAAGCATACCTAGCCTCTAATCCTACTCTCAATAGTTTGAAGACCAACCACTGCATACTGCAGTAAAACAATTAGCTCATAGCTCTATGATGAAAATAAAGACAACAAGGTGACAACCCCAAACGAAAAGGTGAACACAACTCAAGTCAACACGACGACTCAGAGTTGTTCTTGGCACTAGTGTGGCCAAAAAAACTCAGCAGCAACCCAAAAAGGTACTTGCATACATGGCAACCCAACCAGAGGAAGAAAACAACCCCAATATCACAATGAAAAGATGGAAACATTACACAATCTGCAAATGGGAAAGAATCCAAACTCCCAGCATGGACAGGGGAAAAAATAAACATAGACCACAATCAGTAAGGAAAACAAGCCTAAACATACACACCACATAGAATTCAAAGGCTCATTCACAAGAAATCATGGGTGATAGAACATGTCTTCCTAACTCACTTCATGAGTCCCAAAACCAAGGTGAACCCTGTGCGAGATGAACAAATGATGGAGAATCCCCCAAACGGTGTGTGTGAGGAAGCAGACCTCCCCGTGTGAGACTGAGCAAGCTCCAAAACTGTGAGTGCTAGAGTGGGAAAATGGAGTGAGTGGGAAGTATGGAATGTCGCTTCTCTACCCCCAGTGACATGAATAGGAAGAGTCTGCTGGTGGAGTGGGCACGTGGGCAAGGACTGGCAGTCCTACCACACCCACCACTACTCAATAATAACTGCTCCCAACTAATAGACATGTAGAGGTTTAAATGGATGGATGACACATGGAAAACTCCCAATGACCCCCATAGGTTGGACAAACCCCCTTTAACCTTAGGATTCATGCCATTTTCATTCAACGTTGCACCATCGTAGCTAGATGTACATTTATTTTAATTGATGTGCATATTTACATGATGCCCAAAACTATAATGTTCCAGATAGCATGATATACCATCGGCAACGATCCCCAATGATTTTTCATTTAGCTCTACACCATGATTAATTATAATATATACATCATGTACCCTTTAATGCAAACGGGTCAAAAACTGGGGCATTACATTCGTTCCCAAAAGAGGGTCTCTCAATGTTTAATTTAACGAGTCCAATGAAAGTTAACTCGGTATTGTTCATGTTTAAAGAGTCTGAACAACCATGGAAGAAGAATCCATGGGGTCCTTTTTCATAAATAGTTCATCTGAACCAAAAAAGTGATAACCTACCATCAGATGAATGACTCTTCAGGTGCTTTAATGAGCACAAAGAAGACAAGATCGCTCGACAATCTTTTCGTATTTAAGGAGCTCGAAAAGAGTTTAAAGAAAACTCCACTAGGTATCTTTTCACGATGAGGGATTTTACGAGTATGAAAAGAATCAGAAAAAGACTTGGACCTTTGATGCTAAATTTGGAGAGCATGACCAAAGTGTCGCAATAAATGCTCAAAGACTTTTTCCATTTTATGGTAGTACAAAAAATTCAAAAACAAACTCCCAAAACTTTTACTGCTACCACTCTTTATCCTGCAATGACTTAAAAAACAACTGTTAAACTTTGCAATAAACGACATTAAAGGATCATGACTGATATTTTTCTTGTAATAAATGATTTTAAAAACAAAACTATGACATGCCAAAACCTAGAATGCTTATAAAAGTTATGTAAATAGTAAAAAACAAAACATTTTACCATTTACCAATAGTGGAGAGTCTTTGGAGAATTTTCTTGGCCATATTTTTAGTTGGTGATTCTGGGAGCATCTACCATCATATTTATGCATCATTAGTTCCAGGTAAAAGCTTGAACCTTGCTCTTTCATTTTATGCTTTCATTTTTTATTTTTGGGGGTCTTTTGGGCAATTTGAGCGAGCCCTAAAACCTTGAATCTGGGCACTGCTATTATCCCTTGTGGGATAAGCAGTACCCTACAAGAACTGTGCCTAAAACACTTCACACAGGAGGTGCCACTGCCTATCCTCAATGAGACTCAGGCGGTGCCGACCGTGGGTAAAGAAAAACACATGTACAAGGAAAATTAGCCAAATTTTGATGATTTAAAAGGTTGATGATGTTTCTAATTGGCCTTATGATTGTTTTTGGCAGGTTTCCATTGGTAAAAAATGGTTATTTGGAAAGAGAGAAAACATGAAAATGATGATGTATTTGCCAAAAGAAACGTGGGATGTATAGCTGCGTTGAGGAACTGTGGTCTCCTGAAGTTTTTTCGCACACCCGGCATGGTGTCACATGAGTGTTTATTGGATCATATTCTCTATATGTGGAATCCAGAGCAACAATATTTTGAGGTGGGTGCTCATGTATTGACGATTGACATAGAAGATATCTACTTCTTGATAGGCCTATAGAGATGGTGCTCCCATCTCTTTGACCGGTTCTCGTGGAGGGGATATCACCACCCAGGAATTAATAAATCGCCATTGTATTCTCAGGACCAGAACATCAGGGAAGAAAATTCCCATTAAAGAAGTCGTGGATGTCCCTCTTTGCACAGTCTTATTTACCATGTAGAGAGTGGCAAGGAGCCAAGGGGTCTATCAGTCATATAGAGTGCATATTATCTACGTTATAGAGGCTATGGCACCCATAGTCTTCAACTGGGTGGAGGCTCTTCTACCAGTTTTCAAAGATCAGCTGACCAAGTGTCGACAGGGAGAGTTGAAGCAGTTTTGTTTTGGATCCATTTTAGCGTGTTTATTTTTCTAGTGGGTCCCCCAACTGATTATTCACAGAGTTGAGGGTGAGAGACCCTCGCATGCTGAGGTGGGTTTAGATCATGGCCCGCACAAGGGCAGGTAGAGGTAAGGTGAAGTTCAGAGACCCATTTTTTTGATGGATGAGAGACCAGATCCTCATGGTTGAGGACTACACATATGCGGGTACTGACTTCAGTGGTGATCCTAATCTACCGCTCCCACCTAGTGCATAGTGGGGTGACATTGGTAAGAAACAAAAACCCTAAAATGGAAATTGTGTTTTTATGTTTTAATGTTTTATATGTTTTATGTGTAGTAAAGAGACTTAAATGTTTTCATTCAGATGTCAGAGTAGCACGACATGGAGGATCCTCCCCACTAGACAAGAGAGTTGGAGCTCATTTTGTTCCACAGGGCGATGATGTGATGGAGGAGCTAGAGGAGAACCTCGAGAGGTTAACTCTAGACATACCAAATTCCTTGATCAATGACCTCCCACTGAGGTACCAGAGGCCCACTGCAGGAGTACCATGTCATTTTAGTAGACTGCTACATCGAGTAGCCCAGGAAGTCATGTGTTACCATATGATAGGATGCATGATGTATTACTGAAAGCTAATAGATAGCTTCAGGATTTTTGTATGATGATATTTTTCCTAAAATCCCAAGCGCTTCAGATGAGGTCTCATGATCTATTTTTTGTAAAACATTTATATATATATATATATATATATATATATATATATATATATATATATATATACAGACTTCTACTTTTGGTGTTTATGCGTCTCAAATGGAAAATGTATTTATATGAGTTTTATGTGTCTTTTATAGTTTATTTGCAGTGAACCATGTTTGATTTCTACGTCATGAATGGGCAATATTCCAGTCTAGGATGTAATTTGCCAATTAGTCAGCAAGTGAATTATCTTGCCTAGGGATATTCCTATAGGTAATAGCTTCAAATGACCTCTCCAATAAACATACTCTCTGGAAGAGATGGAGAAGCACGATATTCCTGATGGTATAGACATGGTTTAAATGATAAACCACTTGTTTTGAGTCCATCAAAACTACCAAGTTACGAACATCTTGGGAGGCAGCTTCAGTCAGAAGACCTATGACTACTTGATACTCAGCAATATTGTTGGTAGTGGGACCGACACAAACCGCTCCTGAACTAACCAAATAGTAAGCTAGGGAATAGAGAATCCAAGAATCTGAGGCAAGATTCAAGGTGTGGCAGCAAGCACCATCAGCGAAGCCATAGAAAGCCATCTACTTTGCACAACCAAAACATGGTATAAATAGATATAGACACTAAGCTCAAAACCATATTGAAAATACCTAAGCACACTAAAAAGTCAAGTAATATACATATATACAAGGTACTATACAAGAAATATCTAGGCATAGTACCTCTTCAGGTACAACCTATTGCGAGGTTTTCCTAAGCAGATTCCATCATAGTCCACGAGCTCGTAGGCCCCTTTCTCTAGAACTTTGGAAATAATGAAAGGACCGTACCACATGGATTTGAATTTCCCTTTCCCTAGTTTTTCATGTCACTAATCATAGGTTAAAACTAGGTCACCTTCGTTAAAGGCACAAGGTTGGACAGACTTGTCATACTGTGCCTTGATGCGTTTCTTGTGTGCCTCATTGGCTAAGGCAGCACCTCTTCTAGTTTCGTCAAGGTTGTTCAAGTAGAGAAATATTTCTTCCTCTGTGGAAATGTCTGGGAGAAGTTCAACGGCAAGTTTCAAGGATGGAATTTGACATTGAATAGGCAAGAAAACTTCTAGACCATAGACAAGCTAGAAGGGTGTAAAACCAGTAGCTATTTTTACTGAAGACCTGTAATCCCAAAGAGCAGAGAAAAGAATATGGTGCCAATTGTATTTATGGTCTCCAACCATCCGACGCAGTATTATTTTCAAAACTTTGTTAATGGCCTTGACTTGACCATCAGCTTACGGATAATAGGGCATTGATTTTTCATGATGAAAACCTATCTTGGCACTTAATTTCTCCATTGTTTGATTGTGAAAATGTGATCCATGATCCATAACTATGGACTACGGGACTCTAAATCTTGCTATCACATGATTGAACAAGAAGAGAGCAGTAGTCTTACCATCCTCTGCATATGTAGGCATAGCATCAGCCCATTTCCTAAAATAATCAATGGCTACGATGATGTAACCATGCCCCCCGACTAAGGTAGGCTTACAATGCATGTAATCGATCCCCCATTTGGTGAAAGGGCCAAGTCCAATGATGGTGTGTAAAGGAGTAGGGTGGGTGCACCTTTTCAAATAGAAATGTTGGCAGGGTGGGCATTTCTTAATAGCCTCTTGACAATGTTTAAAGATTGAATGCCAGAAACAGCCAACACAAAATATTTTCTGGGTTGTATCCATCCCATATAGATGACCGCAACATGCTCCAGAGTGGCAATCATTCAAAACTTGTTCAGCTTCCTCGTGGGTAAGGAATCACTGAAGAATGGAATTGATACCATGTCTATACAAAGTGTCATTCAATATGAGGTAGTATTTTTCATGGTGATAGATACAGCAGCGATCATCATGGGATAGAGTGGGATGAAATCTTTGTGTCTGGAGATAAATGAGTAAATATCCATACCATGGGTTAGTAGTGCTTATAAAGAATAGGAATCCATCCAGTAATGAATCATTGGGCTCAGATTCCCTCGAAGCATAGGGAAGATCACACATGAGATCAGTAAAGACCAAGGATTTATTTGATGTAGCTCTGTAAAATTCCAGATCAAACTCTTGTAGGATGACTATACATCATGAATACTTGCCCCTAAGCACTTAACGAGTCAGGATGTAATACATAGGGTTCTGGTTTGCCAATACGGTGGTTGTGCGGAGCAAAATGTAGTGACGAAATTTTTGAACAGCAATGACTGTGGCCAATGCTGATTTCTCCGTGTGTGAGTATCAAGTTTCAGAATCCATGAGATTCTTACTAGAATAGTAGATCACGTGCTCCTGACCGTCGGGATTCTCCTGCACCAAAACCATAGCGATGGTAGTAGTGGAGGTAGCAATGTATAAGAGAAAATCCTTTGAATAATCTGGGGGGTGTATCATGGGTGAGTGATTCAGAGCGTGTTTGAGATTATCAAAGGCCCATTGGGCTTAGTCATCCCAAAAGAACGAAGTGTCCTTCTTAAGGAGACGCATATAACTGTATGTTTTCTCTGCAAAATTGCAAACAAAATGGCATAGGAATTTTCCTTCCCTTGCAAACTTTGGAGTTTTAGAAGGTTGGTTGGGCCTGGTAGGGCTAGAATAGTAGCTATTTTCAATGGATCTATCTGGATTCCATCCTTAGAAACCACAAAACCTAACAGGTGTCCCGTATCGATGAAAAAAACACATTTATGAGGATTGAGTTGTATGTTATAATGATGGCATCTACAATATGTTTTATATCATGAAAGGCATAGGGCATAGCATGCTGGAAAGTGGCTCCAGCATTTTTCAAGCTGAATGGTAGCTTCCTGTATGCAAAGGTTCCCCATGGGAAAATAAATGTTGTCTTGTGCTGATCGGTGGGTAAAATCTCAATCTAATTATAACCCAAAAATCCATCCATGAACGAGAAGATGACACTTCTGGTATAGTTGTTGATAATTTGGTCGATATGCGGAGTGGGAAAGTTGTCTTTGGGACAAGCTTTGTTCAAATCTATGAAATTGATGCAGACTCTAATGGTTCCCTGCTTTTTATTGACAGGGATGACATTCGATACCCATTCTGTCAGGGGTATGGGATAAATAAACCCTGCTTTTAGAAGCTTTTCTATTTCAGCTTTGATAGCTGTGGCTTTCCGTGGATGGGCTTGTCTCAGTTTTTTCCTAACAATTTTTGCAGTGGGATAGGTTTTTATTTCGTGAACCACAATGGAGGGGTCTATCCCTAGCATTTATTTGTAGGACGAGGCAAAGACATCTCCGAATTCTTTGAAAAGTGCTCTATATGCTTCAAATTCTTCTGCTGAGTGGTTATGCCCAACATGAACATGATCAAGGGTTCCAGTCTTGGTTGATATGTCAATTGGATTGGTTTGAGTAATGTTGCATAGGTTTCCTTCAAAATCCATGTTCTGCAACAATATAGGAGTTTGAGGTGTTTTGACAATATTAGTAGTAAAAAGGGATGCAAAATCATGGTCTACCGAACTAGTATTGGGGAAGAACAAGGATCTGTGGTGATGATCCTCACATATAGGTTCGTTAGTACTCATAATCTCCATAATGGACTCATCAGAAGGAAAATTATGAGAGAGATAATCTAGAGTAGGAAGAGAGGGTTCTAACCAGTAGGGCAGGTGGTAAAGGTCTGAAGCCACCAAATGAAGGTCATTATTGTGGTCATCGGAAAGGGTTTTGATAACATTGTGCATTTCTTCATGTGGACTCAATGAGGTGGACCCAACAATTTTTTTACCCTTTGGATCATAATCAAATGAATAAATCATGTTGACCGTCATCGTTTCTATGTTAGGATGGTTTAACAGAAAAATCCCCATAAGGGAAGAATCCTTCAGCATACCTACCCCAATCGACTGGTAAGGAGGAGGGGATTGGCCTAACATAGGGATGTTATTAGCCATAGGGGTCGTAACATCTAGTGTACAGAACTTGAGCTGGTCAATGGTTACAATCCTCCCAAGATGCGAAAACTAGACGGTTCGAAATACCGTCGAAGCGACAGCAGTCATGGCATAAAACCAATTTCTTCCTAATAGGAGGTTGTAATCTAATGGGGCATCTACTAATTCCACTTGAATGGAAATGGTTTTTCCCCCAAGCTCAACTGAAAGGACTGGTATGAGACCATGGGGTTTGAAACCTCGTCCATCAAAGGATTTTAGAATCGTTGGTGATGTTACAAGCTTGGAAGAGATAATAGCTTTCGAACAAGACAGGGACAAAACTGAAGTTGAAGCTCCTTCATCTATGATAGTTCTAAAGACCTGATTTCTGACTACCTTCGTTATGATTTGGAAAGCGAGTTTGTGAGGTAGTCTAGACTTATAGTTCTCGACATTAAAATGAATCAAATTAGTGTTTTTCGGGTCTAAAGCTCCTAACGTGGTTAACAAGTTTTTGTGTTGCATTGAAAACTTTGGAGTACTTCCAAGGTAGACATTGCATAGGGTTCCTAAGTAAGATATTCAACTACATTATAAAATTGGGCAGCTCGAGAATTAGGTTTAAAAACAACCTTCCTAAGAGTACTCTTGGGTGGGTGCAAAACCATGTCGATATTAGGTTTCTCGATGGTTAGGGGACCAGTAGACGAGGACCCGGGAGAAACAGTAGAGGGAGATTTTCCTAAAGAAGAATTTCCTTCTTTCTTGTCTTTGGGTTTGTCATAACTCTGAATTTGAGTTTGCAAATTAATAGTGTCTCAGGACATCATGCAAATTTCCTCTGAAGAACTAGAATTTCCCTAATTAGACATGTGGTCTATCAGCTGTTGTTGAGAAGAAAAAGGATCTGTGAGAACTGTTGGCATGGGATTAGTTTTTAGGAATTGATTGATTTCTTCATGAAAACGACACTCTTTCATGAAGTGGTCACCTCCATATAGAAAACATGGATATTTCTCTTTTCGTTTCCCTTTATCATCCTAGTTGATGGTTGGTTTTGGATTCCCCTGCAGGTTTCCATGTTTTTTGTTTTTGGCTTTACCTTTCTTTTTATTGTTGTCGGGCATTTGTGTACTCTGAATGGAATTTACCTCGGTGGAAACCTTGGGAGTTGAAGGAGTGGGGGTGGAATTTTGGGGTAGCTTGGCAGGTTTTGTTGTTGGCAGGGATTGGATCGAACCAACAATCCTATCAATAGGGGTTTCTGATGGTGGCATGGCAGGATCGGTGCTTGGGCGAGGATCTTGAGGGATCAAGTCATACAATGTTCCAAACTAGGAATATACCAAGTCTAGATATTGGGCTCAACTAATGGCTTGCTCTTCAGTAACGACACCACCCATAGCCACATATCAGGTGATATGAGGCAACAAAGATTTAGTAAATTGATCCGGGACAGGAGCCTTAATAAGTCTTCTCTACCTTCTCCACTCATGGATATGATCTGACATGTGTGTGGAGGTGTTCTGATGCAAAGAAGTTAAGATATCTGTTCTTGTTTCATAGTGTTAGAATAATCAACCCATAGTTTACCCACTTAGACATTAATTTCATTATTTCTGTCTTATTTGCCTAGTTCATGTGTCCCACCTTGTGCAAGTTGTTAATTGCCTATCCATAGAGGTCAAACTTGCCATATTTGACTCATGTAGCACTTGGGAAAGCCTTAGGAATCAAATCTTCTTTATTCCTAGCCTCCTAGGCACCCTTCTGCTTTTTCTCCTTTATTGCCTGCTTTTTCAGTGTTTTAAGGCACATAGGAAAGCAAGACTAGGTGAGGTGAACTAGTTTTTTGTCCTCTTTATCCTCCACTCTTTTCTCCATGAAAAATCATGTATGAGCTTCCATTCCACTACTCTTTAGCTTTCCCATGCGCCCTTGCCAATTCGTGAGCTCCATGACAGATTTGGGATCATATTTTTACACCTATGGGGGATTTGCCTATTTTGAGTAAGCATGCTTTATGCTAGTTTTGGATGCCTCCTTATGCATTCGACCTATTGTTGTATTCTATATATTCAGGAACCTATGTTATTACAGGGTTGGCTATTGTACACTCAGTTAATATAATTTTGTGTTACAGCTCTGTTATATACCAGAATGGCACCTCTCCGTCCGAGTGCCAACTTTCCTTATGTTGGCACACAAAAGGACACTTATGGATTGAGGTTTTCCCAGAACACTATAGCTTGGCTTATTATGGAATACATTTTTGCCTCTATCCATCTAGTTACTTTTCCATTTAGCCATGTTAGGATGTATTCGCGACTCTCCCTATTGACAACTCACGCATCATTCGTGAGTATCCTTCACAGCAAGTCGCGAATCTTGGTATTCGTGGGTTGCTCTTATGTAGAGTCGTGAATCATTCACGGGTTGCTCTACTACGAACCTGCAAATGTGTCTCTTAACATTTAAAACATTAAAACACGCGTTAAGTAGAGATTAGTTATGTCATGTAACTGGATTTCCTTAACTGCTGTAACTTCTCTAACCTTCAAACTACCTTATTTCACCCATATAAATATAGGTAGGAAAGGCCATGAGAGGGGACTTGAATTTATGCATTGTTATGCTGGAGGAATCGGGACTCTCTTTGCCTACACCTTTGCCCTAGAGGTCTTCCCCTTGTGTTGCATAGCTTGGAGGCTGAGTTCATTGGAGAAGAGAAAGAGCAGAACCAGATCAAGGTTTCGTGAGGTGCCAACTTGAAGAGAAGGTATACTTGTACTTGTTTTCAACATTAATAAAGATGTGATGTCCTTATTCTTCCCAAATCATTGTTCAATGTGTGATTGAATCTCTGTTTATGATCATATGATGATGTTATTTCATATTTTTTTGATTATCATTGTCTTATATATGGTCATAATGGTTTGAGGAAGGTATAACTTGTTTTGCAGGTCTCTTGGAGTGAGAGGAGTAGGAAGAGGATTGAAGAGAAAGCTTGGACCAGCCTTCATTTATTCAGGTGTGGACCTTTCTCATCTCTGAATCTTGCTTATATATGCTTGCTGAACATTGTGCATCTCTCTTTCAACCCCAGTACGTTGATGGCCTCTTAAAC
>LPNX010329741.1:406678-420760 GCA_001517045.1 Pseudotsuga menziesii
CCAAAGCCCTTATAGACCAAGTCATCTTTGAGTTTGCGCCAGAGCAGCATAAGGAATGGTTTATTGCAGCCCTGCTCCCTCACATCAGATTGCCATTAATGCAGCAGAAACTCCAGATGCAAGATGACGCATTGGAGATGGCGATGAAACTAGGGGCTTCACCTCTAGCTGAAACCAGCATAGGTATGACAAACCTGCAAAACCAGTTGGCTAATCTCATGTTACAGTTGCATGAGATTAAGAAAGGGAAAGAGGTTGCGCAATACATATGGTGCATAAAGTGTAAAGCACAAGGCCATACTAAAGACAACTGTCCATTCTTTGTAGAATATCTAGCAACCGAGGCTCCTAACCCCTTACCACAGACCCATGGGCCGTGGTGTGAAATATGCAAAACAAGAGGACACCCACCTCATCAATGCCCTCTACTTCAGAATTATGTGCAGACACCTAAGAACTTATACTGTGTCTTCTGTAAGTCCGTAGGCCATGATGAACACGATTGCTGAGCCTATGATCTCATGGTCGGGAGCAAGCAAGACTTGTACAGAGTCCAATTAGAAACACAGGGTCCAGCAGCAGGACCACAGCATGATCCGGCTCATGTTGGCTGTGGAGGAGGATTCAGAGGACGAGGACGTGGAGGACGCTTTGGCCGTGGTCGCGGACCAATCACTTGTTACAACTATGGAGTTCTAGGACATTATGCTAGGGACTGTCAGAGCCCCACCACCACATGTAACTATTGCAAATATTACGATCACGCTATAGAAGAATGTCCTACCTTGATAGATAAGATCAAAGAACCTAAGCCAGCAGTACACCAGAACATCTAGCTTATTGCTGCTGAGCAGGAAGAACCAGAACCGAGAGTCAACATTGTGACTCACAGCGGTGCTTCCACCAATGGGACATCGCAGGATACTAAAAATAACACAGGTCAGGAGTGGGTGTGCAAAGATCCTAACAAAGCAACACCACTTGACCTACAGAAGAATAAACAGACATTTCAGGAAGCTAAGAATTTTTTTGATGACCCTATGCAATCAGGATCACAGGTACCACCGTCTAGGGGCGTACCGCAGCAAGCACCTTGTGGCATTATCCCTATACAGATATTGCAGGCTACCACATTGGGCGCTTGTGATGGGGACGAGTTGGCAGGAAGTGTACAATCCTTCCTGTGGAGTTGTTTAAAACTCATGAGAAATGATCAAGCTATCGGAGAACTTCAGTGCATCATAGATCAGTGTCATCCATCCTCTTCCGTGAGAAATGCACATTGTACTATTTATAATATTATGGGACATACAAGAACAAGAAGAGAGATGCAACTCATAGCACAGGTTGGAGAATTTGAAATGGATGAGGTGATCCTAGATCTAGGATCAGAGGTAAATTTTCTGACTAAGCAGACATGGGAACAGATGGGTAGCCCTAAGTTAGTCAGATCACCTATCCATCTGAGATTAGATAATCAGCGGCGGGTATCACCGCTGGGTCAATTACCGCAGGTGCCAGTTGACATTGACGGAGTTCACAGCTCTGCGGACTTTGAAGTTATAGAAATTATTGGCGATAGTAGACCATATCCAGCATTACTAGGCATTGATTGGGTGATCAGTAACATGGTCGTTATCGACTTAAAGAGAAGACAAATGACCTTTGAGAACGTACAGATCCGGGTCATCGCACCGTTAGATCCTCTTCGGGGTCCTAGATACATTGAACCTATCCGAGTAGAGGAAGAGGCACGTAACATGGAGAGTCTCTATCAGATGACTGCGAACTAGAGCAACTACATCAATCCAACCGCAGAAGGGAACATTAGTTGGCGATGCGACAGCTCATGCGCATCAGATTTGGATGTCGGTCTAGAGAATTGGCAGAATAGACTTTACGAAGTCTCAGCGTGCAGATGCGCATACATGACTAAGTCACTACGATGGATTGGCATAGAGGTCAACGAGATTCCATCATTTCATGGTCTAACAGATATCTAGGACTTTCTCACGCAGTTTGAACAACAAATTCCTCATGAGCAGAGGATCGCAGCTATGGACCTTGCAGTACGAGCCACACCTGCAAGATGGTGGTATGCACATAAAGAGAATATCGCATCATGGGATGATCTTAAGAGATTGATGGCGATCAGATTCTCTACCGATAGAGAGTATGTCCAGCAGAAATACACAGGAGAAAGTGACCCCAGGTCACATATTCAGAAGTGTGAACAGAATTGGTCGGACATTCTCGAGGATGAATGGGTTCACCGATTCATTCACACTTTAGATCAAATTCAAAAGAACTGGTACATAGAGACTGAATTGCGCAAGGGAATGACTACATGGTCACTTATGATAGACATCTTTCTACTCACCTTCACTTTTGAATCTAAGTATCCAAGCATTAATTAGGCCCTAGATGTAATAAAGATTAAGATATTTGAGGATTGTATCCTATCTATGTCAGCTCAACCTGAGTGTGCCATCCAGTTAGAAGAGGCGCTAGAATGTTATAACTTTGTATCAAAACTAGAGGAGGAGGATGAGGATCCTCACAACACCAACATTTTGGAGTCAGAAGGGACTCGCGATGTTGATGGACTGAAGCTAGAGACTCCAGCTATCATGGAGCCTATCAAGATTAAACAGATCAATATTGGCACAGACACAGAACCAAAGTTTGCCTCTATTGGAGACTATTGGAACGATGAAATAGTCAAACAGATTGTAGACTTGCTACATGACTATCAGGACCTATTTCCCACCAAGTTCACAAAGATGAAGGGAATAGTCAGAGACCTGGGAGTAATGAGGATACCATTGAAAGAGGATACTAGACCAGTTAAGCAACGTCCATATAGATTAAATTCACGCTATAAAGAAAAAGTTAAGGATGAGATCAATAATATGCTAGCGGTAGGCATCATCGAGCCAGTGGAAGAAAGTGAATGGGTTAGTCCCATGGTCGTGCAGGAGAAGAAAACCAAAGGAGACATCAGGATCTGTGTCGACTTGCGTAAACTCAATGATGCATCACTTCACGATCCATTTCCGACACCTTTCACTGATGAAGTATTAGACAATGTGGGAGGACAGGAAGCCTACTCCTTCACTAATGGATTTTTAGGCTATCACCAGATCAGAATCCACCTAGAAGATCGACATAAGACCACTTTTGCAACAGAATGGGGCTCATTCCAGTATACAATATTGCCCTTTGGTCTTAAGAATGCACCAGCTATATTTTCTAGAGTAGTAGTTGCTGTATTTAAAGAATACATCCATAAATTCTTAGAAGTTTATTTTGATGATTGGACTGTATTTGTATTAATTGACAAGCACATAGGAGATTTAAGACTGATGTTAGAGAAATGTAGGCAGTACCATATTTCTCTAAACTTGAAAAAATGTATATTCTGTGTGCCATTCGGTATTTTGTTGGGTCATATTGTTTGTAGGCAAGGCTTAATGGTAGATCCCACAAAGATTTCCATCATTGTAAATCTTCCAGCACCCAACTCAGTCAAACAATTGAGGACAGTACTTGGTCATATCAGGTACTATAGAAAATTCATCAAGGGATACGCAAAGATTACAGCACCGATGGAAAAACTGTTAAAGAAAGATGTAAAATTCCTATGGAATGAGGAATGTCAGCAGAGTCTAGACACACTTAAAGAGAAGATGGTTATAGCACCCATCTTAGTATTTCTAGACTGTACTAAGTCATTTCATGTACATGTGGATGCATCCGGCATCGCACTGGGGATCGTCTTAACCCAGCTAGGAGAAGGAGGTATCGATCACCCTATCACATACTCAAGCAAAAAACTATCCACCGCAGAAAAAAACTACACCACTATGAAAAGAGAAGGCTTAGCTATGGTGTACGCACTATAGAAGTTCAGGCACTACCTGTTGGGTGCCTCATTCAAGATGTTTACTGACCATTCTGCATTGAAGTATCTGGTCAATAAGCTAGTGTTAGGGGGAAGAATCTGCAGATGGTTACTCCTCTTTTAGGAGTACGATTTTGAAATCATCGTGAAACTAGGAAGATTGAATGCCGGACCTGATCATCTGTCGTGGATAGACTCAGGAGAAGAGCCAAGTGATCTAGAGGACAATTTGCCAGATGCACAGTTGTTTTCTATTCAGATCGTAGATGAGTACTATGCTGATATTATTCACTTTCTCACTACAGGATGGGCACCTGATGAGTTTACCAAGTATCAAAAGAGGCAGTTGGTTGTTAAAGTAGCAGACTTCAGCCTGATCGCAGGATAGTTATACAATTTAGGTCCAGATGAAGTCTTGCGCAGATGTGTGATGCCGCATGAAAAAGAGGCCATTATCAGAGAAGCACATTCCAGTACTGCAGGAGGTCATTTCATAGGAAAGCCGACTGCACAGAAAATCCTGACCGTAGGATTATGGTGGCCTACTTTACATAAGGATACTAAGGAATTTTGCAGATGCTGCGATATCTACCAGAGGGTAGGAAAACCTTCGCGGAGAGATGAAATGCCGCTACGACCGCAGATTACGCTGCGCGCATTTGACAAGTGGGCTATAGACTTTATGGGTCCTATCAACCCACCAGGAAAACGAACTGGTGCGAGATACATCATCACAGGAATAGAATACCTCACCAAATGGACGGAGGCTAAAGCAGTAAGGAATTGTGATGCTACTACAGCTACACAGTTCCTCTTTGAGAACATTATCAGTAGATTTGGATGCCCAATAATTTTGATGAGCGATCAAGGCACACACTTCTTGAACTGCACCATTGATGCCTTGATGGAGGAATTCTAGATACAGCACCATAAGAGCACCCCCTACCACCCACAAGCTAATGGTACGGTGGAGTCCTTTAAGAAGATTCTATAAAATGCTCTTACTAAGACCTGCAACAGTCAAAGAAATGATTGGGACCTCAGGGTTAATGATGTGTTATGGGCATATAGGACTACATGCAAGAAGCTTATAGGACATACACCTTTCAGCTTGGTGTATGGACAAGAGGCTAGTATGCCTATGGAGTATATTCTTCCCAGTTTAAGAATTGCTCAGATCACCGGGAGGGCTGATACAGACACTGTGCATGAAAGGCTAGCGCACCTGCTTGCCTTAGAGGAAGACAGGTTCATCGTAGGATTCCATCAGAAAGTGCAGAAGGCACGAGAGAAAGCTTGGCATGACAGGCATGTCAAGAACAAGATTTTTCAGATAGGAGACCTAGTCCTCCTCTATGACAGTAAGTTTGTGAATTTTCCAGGGAAGTTCAAGATGCATTGGTTGGGGCCATACTAGATTCAGCAAGTTACAGACGAAGGAGCCGTTCATCTTAGCAAATTGAATGGGGAGCTTCTTCCCACTTTCATTAATGGAAGTAGACTTGAGCTTTACAGTGCTAGCCACTCCATACCCCAGCCTTAACTCAGAGAGTTATGAGGGTGCAGATGTCCAGTGTAGTTGAAAGGAGGCATCGCACCGAGAATTAGTCTACACCGACAGGTATTCTAGGTATAAGGAATCTCATAAGAACGGTTCATTTTGCGCAAGACATTAAGCGGCTTGCGAGCTAAAAAAAAAACATTGTTTAAAGTTTGTTTTGCATAGGTGAGGTGATGATTCCCCATGCCACGTATCCAGTTTTGAAAAACGACAGAGGGCCAGTCAAGTCGCCTTTTGACAGGCAGTTAATGAAGAAATGATCGGTATACCTTACCGTAGATTTGGAAACAACATATTAAATTTTCTAGATTTAGTAAATATTTGACGAGACCGGCGCCTACACACAGGGTTCGAGGGAAATTTGATCGGATTTCAGCATTTAATGAGGATTGAAACGATGGGTGTGGTCTCATCCATGCATTAATACCACCGATGGGTTTAGCCTAAATGACCGTTGCATTCGGGATTATAGCCTTCAACATAAAAGAAGAGATCATTCATTCAGGACGGTTACTTTTGCAAGAGCTAAGAGATATAGAGTAAGTTCTTAAGTGTTCCCTGTGTAGAGTTAATTTCATTACAGAGTGTTGTGATTTCCCTATTTCGCAGCCATTGCCAAGCTAGAGTATTCCACCGAGTGGGTTCTGTCCGAGGAAGAACCTATAGAAGACATTTTGGAAAGGTTTGAGCATGGAGGCCTTGTGTCCGTTATGGCAACACCACCCAAGAGTATGAAACCAGGTTCATCACAGGCCATATAGCTACCAAGGATGCGGAGCCAATCTCAAATAACAGAAGAATCCATTCCGAAGCTGGAGGAAGCAGTTCATAGTGCACCAGACTACATTGTACCATGAGTTGAAGGCGCACCAAAGGTAAACATTCCCAAGAGTGGTAAGTTTCTTGTTCCCATACCACCGATTGATTCTCGAGTAAAGGAAGACGGAGATCTATTAGGATATGTCGTTGTTGTTAAATTTATAGATTATAACCTTGGAGATAGTAAGACATATCCTCAGTTCCGGCCGGATTAGTATCTTACGATTCAGAAGAACCCAAGGAGAGGTGTCGATGTATATGTTCCTATGGAACATGTCCAGGTTCTTGAGCGGTTAGGTCTGCTCAATTTGTTGAGAATACCCCATTTTGGATGAGGCGCAGAGGTTAATGTTGTGGTGCACATCCTACTTTCTTGTGTACATGGAGGTTACCTTTGGTTAGGTAACAAGGTCGACCTGAACATCGACCTGATACACCACATCACCGGGCTATCCAAGACTGGTAAGGACCCTAAGATACATATAACAGGAAAGACCAAAGATTCCAAGCTACCACCATCCCTAGTCGCCAAGTATAAGCTACAGAGAGGAGGTCGGGCTTATGACCTCGCAACAATAGTGGATGATACACTCAGATTTACAGCCAGTCTGCTTGCAGGAAGACTATTAACCAAGGTTCTCCCAAAGGAAGTCACGGGATCAGTAATTCACCTTGCCATACAAGTTGCAGAAGGTGAATAGTTCAATTGGTGTTTATTTTTGTTAAATATTTTTCAGCAAGATTGTTTGATAGCCCAGGATGAGGCAAGCCACCCCTTCCATTTCTTGTGGTTGCTTATACTATGTGCATTCGTCGGGTGGAAGGAGTCGCCCCATACCCAGTTTCAACAGCTAGCAAGTGGCGAGCCCAGAGGCATGCGCTATACCAACTTATGGGAGAGCAGCAGCCCAGCCAAGAAAAATATCAATATGATAGTATTCTATGAATACTGTAAACTGTTGAAGAGAATCGTCCAGGAGATGTCGCGAATCAGCACGGAGACTATGGACATATATGATAACCGGCTTGATTTTATGGCAGACCGCCATAGAATCTACCTGCGGCCAAAAAAGGTCTAAAAGGGACGATTGGGCTAATGGTTCATTCATAATGATAGCATAGGATGTCACAGATGTCATCAAAGACTTTGACGACGATTGGAAACAAGCATTAGAGGATACCACACCACTACCATCAGGTACCGCACAAACAGATCCATTGGACAAAGGCAAAGACAAAGAGGGCTCCCAGACACAAGATATAGCAGAAGTGCCACTACCAGGAGAAAAGAGAAAAGATCCACAGCAAGCGCCACCAGAGGCACAAATGACAAGGGATGGAGAATAAGGGACACCAGAGGCACAGAAGAAGAAAAAGCAGAAAGCCACAAAACTACCTTTGAATACTGCATTAACAGAGGATGACTACAAACTCATGGCAACAAGAATGCATGACACATTGAAAGACTCATTTGAGGCGATGCAGACATCACAGGAAAATATACACAGTGTGGTAGAAAAGTAGCTTTTGGATTTAAAAGCAATTACTGAGAAGATTGCAAGGATACAGGTTTCACCAGAAAAGGAAACAACAGCAGGAAGCTCAACATAGACGATTTCCCCCGAGGAAATATTGGCAAAGGATCTCATCAATACAGTCTTGATACCACCAGGGAGCATCTAATTCCTTGCTTCAATGATGGATGTATAGATACAGATTAGGCAACCTGTCGAGGTTAACCTCGCAGAGTTTCACATCGATCAGTTACAGATGATCCAGCAGCAGCTAAGCGCAGAGCTCATGGATAGAGAGCTCGTGACTTATAAACAAAACACACAGCTGAAACAAAAGAATGCAGCACTCACCACCAACTTTCAGAAAAAGGTAGATGAGTTAAGAACATATGAAGAAAGAGAATAGGATCTCTTTCAAGTCCTACAGAGCATCACATTGGAGTTACCCCAATGTAACATTGAGTTTTCCTTGCCTCTCCCGTAGAAGGTAAGAAGAGTTGCAGACAGAGCAAAGGCTCTGGAAGAAACAGTGACCAGGATGGAAGAAACAGTGGCCAAGATGGAGGAAGACCACAGAGTGCAAATTGCTGAGCTCGAGGCTCAAGCACCAGGCACCCCCCAGGCAGACAAGGAAGCGAGAGTAGAGGCCTTTCGACTCACTTCTGCATAGATGAAATCTCGCATAGACGATGCACTGTCAGTGCTAGCTGATGTGACGAACACATGGTTGGAGTTAGATGAGCCTCCCGAGAAAGTAGAAATCCAGCAAAGTATTCAACAGATAGAGAATACCACAGCAGTAATGAAGGAAGAACTTAAGAGCTTAGCAGCTCTTCCGAAGATGAGAAAGATGACAGAGATGAACCGCTTGCAGCAGGAAGCGCAGTGGTTGAGAGCAAAGGAGATACAAATCAATGACCTGCTTCAACCATATCAAGAAAAAATCACAGAGCTATTCGATATGGTTGCGCAGAAAGTTAGGGAGTTCACTACCACCAGAAATGAAATTGATGCAACAGAAGACTCCAGTATTAGTCAAGCTATGCTTGACTCAGCACAAGAACGTGTCGCAGCTATGTAGAACGAAGTCGCAGGACTTCGAGACAAGTTTCAACAGACTTCACAGGAATCCAAGGAGAAGCTACAGTAGGAGAAGCCCGCTGGTAGTGGCTCGGGGATGAGACACAAGTAAGTGTTAGGGGACTATTGGAGTAGGGCCCTGCAGCTACAGGAAAAGCTACCATTTTGGCGGATAGACAGTTTGGCGAAGATGAAGAGATAAGGTAAAGATACGATGCCGTAGTATGTTTCTAGTTGCAGAGCAGAGCCGGAAACTATGACTATCGGGGCAGACAAGTCAAAGAAGACAACAGTACCTGAGCGGCTATTATAGCAGATTTCACCACTCCAGGTGAATCACACTTTGTATGGCCTTCCCCTGTCCCGCTGCAGACCCTTTAGACCCCATGGACCATATTTTATCCTTTGATGTTTCCTTGATCATCCCTAAAACTATATAAAAAATGATATACGTGGCTTTTTACCTGATAACGGCGTACATACGCGGGTTTGACTCCTATAACCACGTACATCGGGATGTGTGCATAGTCCAAATCATTTTGGATTTTTCCTTGACATGGATCCGACTCATTTGACTCCTGGACTTCCATATGCCTTGAGATCACTCGGATTCGACCCTTCATTATCCCTTGTGAAGCTATATAAGGAACCCCTTGGTACATTGAAGGCATATAGCGAGATTGAAAGCAACGAAACTATAGTCCATTGTTGCCAGAATTTATGCTTGAGTCTGCATCCCTTTGTCCCTTTGGAGCACTTTTGTGTTCTTCCCAAGCTTTCCTTTTGCTAGTGAACTTGCTATTGTGAGACGGAGGATTGAGGTGGTGGAGGCCCAAGTGGGGGATTCAGTTTCTCCGGTTCGTAGACGTGCCGTCAGAGGTTGTATCTATCTTGTAATCTCTGATTTATATTAATAAGAACTATCTTTTCCTATCCAATGATGTGTATTTGATTGAATATTGTATCCATTGGAATATGTCAAATGCTTTTACATTATTGATTATATATGCTAGAATAGATCTAACACCATGATATATAGTATGCTTGTATTGTTTACTTGTTGTTGAGGAAGTATTATATCAATTCAAGATGAAGATTGGAAAGCGCAATGGGGATCTACTTCAACCGTCTGGAATAAGGTACGAGGTCTAATCCTTTAGTGTTAGACATTTTATTTCTATTGCATATTGGGAAAGATTGATTTCTGGAGTCAAAGCTGTCTCTTGTGGTACCCCAAGCCATAAGAATTTCTCTCTGTAACAGAATTGGCAACTCCGCTGGGGATGTTCCTTGTTTTTCTTTGGGGTTGTCGGCACAATGGGCTTGATATTATTGACTTGCTCTTGGTTTCTCCCTATTTCTGTGTCGCATTTTATAGTATGTTTGTCCATTGACACTCCCCTTTATTGGTTTGTCCTTGGACTGCTTTTTACCACTGCCTTCTCTATATACGCGGGATTTTGGCCAAAATTCACGTACATACATGGATTTTTGGCCAAAAGTCATGTACATACACAGCTGTTCTTTATACAGTCGCGTACATCCTCCCTTTTGGTTGACTTTGATGTTGTGGGAAGTGCTGGGTGGGTTGTGAGTGTGGTTGGGTCTTCCTTGGGTCTGATGTTGTCTGTTGGATGCTTCTTTTGTGACCAGAGATCGCTTTTTCATTGATTTTTATTTGAAAGTAGTTGTAGTCATTTATCCTTTTTGTTTTGCCATTAGTGCATTACTCTTTTTGTCTCGGTGTCTTGCTGGGCTTGTCTTTTATACTTGCTGTAGAGACTGAGAGTTTTAGATGACTTTTATTTTATTTTTCATTCTTTTATATTGAAAAATACAAAGTAGTTGCACTCTTAGTTGCATCTTAGATATGGATTTGAGGAGGTACTTGCATTGGATTTCTTGGATGAGAGTTGTGTTTAGGAGTTCATATAGGAAGGACTGCATTGGCATTCGGAAAGGAATATATATTTATGCATCTCATGTAGTGGCATACCCTATTTTTCATTTGACAAAGATTGCACTTAGCATTGTTTGTTATGGTGTGCATATTTACTTCACTACTGAGTCATAACTTCACTAGTTGCACAGCCATTTCCCTTTGAGTAATTATAGCCAATTAAAATCAACGCTAATTAAAATGAACTAAACTCTTTTCTTTTCTAGGGTGCACCAACAAGCTTAGGTTTTAGGATCTTGGAATAGTTCATTGTAAGTCAATTCTCCAAGATCACTAAACAACAACATCTAGGTGTCTATCCAGGTGAGATAGTGAAATCCTTGGTATAATTAGTGTTTCTTAGGATCCTCCTCTCAAACGGGAGTTAAGCACGAGGCAATGTGAGTGATTATTGATTGGGATGACCCCTAGTCATAACTGAGTAGCACCGGAGATATTTCCAGGATTGTATTCGTATCTGGGGGCTCTTTCGAGAGTTTCAGGCTTTGCTACCCTGCCCATATGGTCAATCCCACCTGCGACTGTCCGCCTGAGCTTTGATTATATTGAGGTGACCTTAGTGACCTTACCTAGGATATCAAGGGGGTACTTGCAGAGGTTATTCTGCAGGTGTCCCAGCCAGGTAGAGGTCAGACAGCACAGTCGCTTTATGCGTTGAAGCTGAGGGCCACTATAATTGGTTACGTACCTTCGCTTGTAGTGTATGGGAGTTTCGAGCCTCTCCCAGACGAGACATACCTGCTGCATTCGGGAGCTCACATATCATCCCCGTGGTTTGCTTGTATTTTGGCTGTAGATTTTCTTAGGAGTGTGCTCTTTTTGCACTAGTTGGCCTTTGGGATCGTGGTTACTTGAGTATATTTATGCTCTCTTGAGTTTGGGTCCTTTTATTTTCAGCATGCCCGGTATCCTATCACCCGTCTTGGTCCTAGTACAGACTCTGGTGTTAGACTTGGGGGCATCATAGCCCCTTTCCATGCTCATAGATTGGGGAATGGTCATATTCCATTCTCTACTCCATTTATGGAGGATTTTTATTCCCTTTGCTCGGTCTTTACACCAGTGGTCACCCTCACTGGGGTGGTAGTGTATGCGTGAACATTGGGTCTACACCTTAGTTTCCTTTTTATGTCTCATCGTTCACCGCATTGTTTCCTTTGGGTGCTATTGTCATGATCATTCCTCCCTATATCCTATAGTGTGGATTCTTTATTGACTATTTTGGGTTGTTTTGGTATAATATGGTTGTCATGTAGGGTCCACTTTTTGTACACTCTCTCCAAGGTTTCGACCCGTTCATGTCTATCACAGGTATTATGTCTGAACTGGCATATAGTTTAGGATTTCACATCTACTTGCACTTATGCATTGCCTTATGACCTTTCCATCTTGACCTTAGGTACGAACCCACTCTATTATGTCACGGAACCTTCATGCTGCTGTTAGAAGTGATATTATGTGAATGGTAGAGCTTTCCTATACATGGGTGCCCTAATTAAATCCCTTTTGCATTTGGTACCCATGCTGTGAGTCCTCTCTTAGGTTCGGGAGTCCGTTGTATAGTATTGCCATGACATTTCGCAAGAGCCTCATACTCATCTTGATCTTATGTTGTCTTGTTTCCTACCAGAATCCCCCTATGTCAAGTTGTGAATGCATTATCATGAGCTTTGCCTGCCTTATTGAGCTTTATATCGGCTCCCCTGACATTGTGTTTCATCCATATAGCCCAAGCTTGTCTCATGTCTAGCCATGTAGAGCCATTTTTTATATCCTTCGTAGCTTGATTTCCCTTTTTACCGGGAGGGGATTTTCCCCTGAGTGTCGATATCCTACACATGTATCCTTGCATTGAGCATAGGTATGTTCCACTGCTTGGAACTATTTTTTTTACCCTTATGACACCTGTCTCCTCCTAGTTTGTAACTATAAAGCTAGTTTATTCTTTTTTCAAGCTTTTCAAATAACTGAAAAAGTCCAAAAAAATAAAAAAAACCAAAAATCCGAACAAGGAAAGATGTTATCTTTGGCAGCTGTCGAGTCGTGTCGCCTTTGAACAGAGCACTGTATATCACATCCATTGGTTGGGTTATAGTTTGACTTAGGAGCTGTACTCATTTATCTGAGTTTATCTCCACCGACTGGTTAAGCTTCCAGTCCCTATGGAGCCTCTATTGATGCCTCCTGTGTCACAGAGATGTCCCAGTTTGTATATCGAGTCTATACTACCTTCATTCAGTCACCATACACCGTTATGCTCTTGTTCAAAGGAAGTTGAAACCTGTGTCAGCCATTCCTCAGTTATCTTGACTTTGCATGTCAGCCATTCTCGGTACAGTTACTGGTTTGTGCACTTTATGATCGAGTCCTTCCACATTAGATAGCTTTGCTGAGTACCTCGTGATTGGATGATGAGGAATGCCTTAATGCCCTCCTTCCAGTGGATTTCATCCCATCGACTTCAGATCATTTATTCTGGGATTGGAATCTAGAGTCCTTTTGAGTGCCTTGAGACTTGCAGTCATCAGTGGCAGGTTCTCTCGCCATCGAAAATTTCTTGGGAATACATCAATGTCCCCTGATCGATGGATTCTCTCAAGTGTTCAACCTCAACACATTTATTCACACTTGTTAGTTTGCACTCTAGTACCTTGATTCCCATTATCATTATCGGTGGGTAATCTTGCATTTGTTAATGGTATACATCAATGACTGGTAATCAGACGATGGACTACTATGTTTGACCTCGACACCTCTATTCACATAGTAGGACTTGTACTCATAGTGGTTTGTGTAGAAGACCTTCCAGACTGGTGGCATCTCTTATATGCTACCTCCTTGATCATTCTAGTGTTCATGAGATTTCAGCTCTCGTGACTTTATTCCAGTGTATGTCAGACATTTCCAGCCACTATGGAGATCTTGATCTATTGTATATCTTCAGCCATTTTGGAGATCATGGTCCTTTGTATATCTTCATCATGGAGATTCTGATCTATGTATATTGTACATGGAGATGACCACATATGTGATATCATGTATTATGCCTATTCATGGCCATTGTACTCTTATGTATCTGGGACTGCTATATGTACTTGTAGTTATATGCATAGTTGTATCATTGTACTATGTTGATTGGGTAGCAGGCCTTCCATTTGGGATCCTTCATCACTCCACTTCTGGGATGGACTTATAATGTATTTCGGCCATCGTATGACCCCTCTGACCTCACACATTAGGGGGC
>LPNX010329741.1:420901-462454 GCA_001517045.1 Pseudotsuga menziesii
TTTATGCTTGAGTCTGCATCCCTTTGTCCCTTTAGAGCACTTTTGTGTTCTTCCCAAGCTTGCCTTTTGCTAGTGAACTTGCTATCGTGAGATGGAGGATTGAGGTGGTGGAGGCCCAAGTGGGGGATTCAGTTTCTTCGGTTCGTAGACGTGCCGTCAGAGGTTGTATCTATCTTGTAATCTCTGATTTATATTAATAAGAACTATCTTTTCCTGTCCAATGATGTGTATTTGATTGAATATTGTATCCATTGGAATATGTCAAATTCTTTTACATTATTGATTATATATGCTAGAATAAATCTAACACCATGATATATAGTATGCTTGTATTGTTTACTTGTTTTTGAGGAAGTATTATATCAATTCAAGCTGAATATTGGAAAGCTCAACGGGGATCTAATTCAACCGTTCGGAATAAGGTACGAGGTCTGATCCTTTAGTGTTAGACATTTTATTTCTATTGCATATTGGGAAAGATTGATTTTTGGAGTCAAAGCTGTCTTTTGTGGTACCCCAAGCCATAGGAATTTCTCTCCCCAACAGAGTCGCCAATTCTGTTACGGGTGGGTTGGTAATTGATATTTCCTACAGGCATTTGATTTTTTGTGTAACCATACCCTCAAGAGGTTTGATTTCTTACAGGTTATTCCCCCAAGGGCTGATATGAACTAGATGGGGGGTTAACCATATTCGTATGGATAGGAGGGACATAGGCTATAGATTTCTCTATACTATAGGTCTATCCTTTACTAGCTACAATTCTAGTGACATGTAACGTAGGTCGTGTTGGGGGTTGCCCCCCGGAACTAGAAGGTGTTGATGAAACATGAATTGAATGTTGGTCCCAAGGTGCGGAAGACCCAAGAGGATTTGGAACAGACATAATATGGAAGGTGGTGGGGTTGGTAGTTTGACCTGGATTATGTGGAGTTGCAGCACAATCTAGAATAGGTTCAATGGGTTTCATAGAATCAGCAAGTGAGCGATATCCCGCAAGCCAAGGGTCCGTATTACAAGAAAAAACTGTTGAGCAAGGTGGTGTTGCACCCAATATGTTATCTATTTTATTTTCAAGTTATCTTGCACAGAGAATAGTTTCCTAGTATTGTCTACGTTCTTCTTCATTTGGTGAAATTTCTTCATAAGAGGTTGGACAGGTTCAAAACAAAGCAATGGCCTGTCCCATAGAGGTATCCCAAAATAGAGCATTGGGACCATAATCTAGACGGGTAGTATCATCAACATGGCCTTCTATGGGAGAATGGAAAAAAGCATTACCCCTAGAAGGTTGTTGAGCCAAGGGAGGACTGTGTGAAGGGTATGGATCTCCGCTTTTTGCAACAACATTTTCTCCCACTTCGGAGTTGGTAGCAGCTCCTTGGTCAATAGCTTCCATAGGATCTTCTCCTAAAATAGGAGTAAAATCAGGTGGCAAGCCCCATACTCTTCTGGACTGTCTCAATTCATCCAGTTTGTACAGTTCCTATCTAACCTAGGGTTTCAAAACTAGAAAAGACACACCAAAAATTACCCTACTCAAGCTACAGGCCAAACAAGCAAATTTAAATGACAGGAGAAGTTCAGATAGTCTGGTCTCTCACCAAGATTGTTAAGAAGGTGCCACTCGCGATATACCACAAGGGTACATGTGTACTAATCTCCCCGAATGTTGTTTTCGATGTATGGCTTCAAGAAAGATAGCCAAAGGGCATTTCTCAGATAGATAAGGTATCCTAGTGGGGTCTCTCGATATACGCAAGGTACATGTGTTATACCAAAATCCTGTCACCATCATGTGATAAGACCTTTGACATACCTACTTGCCCTGAATCCTAGCCTCTGGAGTGAAGACTAATTGTTTTTTTATCAATCTATCATACAAATTCCCAACACTGCTCATGCCCCTTTATCCAGGAGTGGCACCCATGTTTGCACCGCTTTTCATCGGTTGTCCACAAGCGGTGCCACCACCTGTCACCCTTGGTCCATAGGCAGTTATTACCAGAACCGCTCTGTCATGGAAGGAGAAGTGTGGTACCCTGGGTAAAAAGATAAAAAGAGAAGTTTCTTTAGGCTTCTATATGATAAGCCTTGTGTACTTCCTTATCCCTACTATTGTGGGTTAGTTGAGCTTGAGATCCCTCATCCTAGAATCTTAGAGGCCACCTCACCCACTCATTTCTCAACCATCTCTATCCATCTATCCCTATAAATATGAGCTCATAGCCATGGTTGAGGGGAGAACATTGAAGGTATTTTTATGCTGTTGGATTGATTCTTGGCCCAAGACCATTTGGAGAGAGCATAAAGAGCTAGAGTCGGAGCTTTTGGGGATGAAGAGCTGGTTTCATGGAGATGCATGTCAACACTAAGGCTTGGTTTTAAACTTCTTCATATTTCTAATGCAAGCTGGTTTTCTATCCCATATATATTGTTGATGTTTGATTTCAGATATATATTGCTAGATTCCTTAATCACTAGCATAGATTAGTAGATCATATTCTGGTTGCTTTGATCTGTTTCATGTTGAACTCTATTGTAGGTACATAGGTGAACTATCAAATCCTTGCATTCTAGATATCTACAGCATATAGGGAGAGTTATCTACCTTTGTGATCTATTTGTTTTGGATCTGAACCATTCAGACCAGCGAAACACCTTGTTGTCCACAGGAGGTGAAATATTCCGAGTGACAAATCTGGCGACTCCGCTGTGGAGCAGTTGTATTCAGTTTTTCTGATTGTCCTCAGTCTGCAACTCTTGTCTGAATCCAGGCTCCAACATCTTCAACTCTTTACAATCAGATCTACTTTCTGATTTGTATTATTTGGGTTTGAAATTTTTGGATCTGTTCAGATCTGATTTATTTCGGTTTTTTATGCTTTGTTACCATATTCAATTTGACAGTATTCACCTTGATCTAGTCTGTTTTGATCTGATCCATTGTTCTCTTTTTGTTTTGGCCATCTACAAGGAACCACAGAAATGATTTGTACGAGGTGCGATGCCACCACCTCAACACAGTGTACAGTAAGCAGTGCCACCACCTGTATCCAGTTAGCGAAGAGTGGTGCTGCTTTGGAAACGCTCTTACAACACCAACAAAGCGTGGAACCAGGTAGGAATTAGTCCAAAACTCTTTTTCCTCATTTTTCTTTGAAAATTTTGGAATTTTCATTGCTTTCAATTCTTTTATCAGGCTTTTGTTATTGAAACTGATGTGTGTGGCTTGCTTCTTTGATGGTTAAGATTGATTTTGGGTGGAATTTCAAAAATCTATTTAGTATTTTTTATTTTTCATCCGCTTTTTGCTTGTTGGTTGTGCTTAAAGAAGGATTTCTTATTTTCTGAAAGTTAGGGTGCTCATTGAACTCTCTTTTCATTGCATATACTGAAAGAAGAACACTAGAGTAGCTTCTAGATTTCATTTCTTGCTTGCATAGTAAACTTCTTTTTCTTCCCTTCAAAAACGAAAAGTTTTGCTTGAGATTAGGACATCATATTTGAGCATTGGATTCAGGTTTTCTGATTGGCTTCATAATCTTTTGGGACCTTTATGATCTTCCATATCTCATGCATATAGGACTATCTCGATCAAAATAAAAAAAAATGGTAGTTTTAAGTTATATTTGCTTATGTTTTTAAGAAAATTGAAAAGTTAGAGTGCATTGGCATATAGGTGTGCTTGGTGTTGCTCTTTTAGGGAAAGAGATTCTCACCTTTCCAATTTGCTTTCGAAAAGAAGAATTTGGTTTGTAGAAGTATTTGCTTGTCTTTGATTTGATGTTCATGACTGTTGATTGGAATGATTTTTGGTTTTGAAACAAACAAGAAAAACACTCTCTTCCCTTCCGTAAGTAGGCATATTGAATGGTAAAGTGAACATTTGCACAAGCATACTGCATGGTTTTACTTTTCTGTCAGAATATAAAGCATTCACCTAATCGTACAAGTTAAAATTAACAGTAGTTGTAGGTTAAAATTTACGTAGTAACTTGAGTGATAGGTTAGAGATGTGTTTGGGCGTTGTAAAGTGTAGGAGCTATCGTTATTTGTCAGCATTACATTCTGAGACTCGCGTGGTTCTTCCACGTACCGTCGGTATATCGAATGGCCTTTCACATACCCTTAAGGTATACAGAAAGGTACTTCATGTACTTGATTGTATATTGAAAGGCCCCTTGTGTACAGTTATGCATTAGATAGCACTACTACTGATTCGAGCTCCCACGTACCTTGAGTATATAGGGAGACCCCACTAAGGTACCTTATCTATCTGAGAAAATCCCTTTGGCCATATTTTTTGGAGCTATACACCGAAAACAGCATTCGAGGAGATTAATACGCATGTACCCTCAAGGTATTTCATAAGTGGCACTTGCTTGACAATCTTAGTGAGAGACCTGACTTTTGAACTCCTCCTGTCATTTTAAGTCTTCTTGTTTTGACCTATAATTTGAGTATGGAAGTCTTTTGGTGTGTTTTTTCTAGATTTTCAAACCCTAGGTTAGATAAAAACTATACACACTGGCTGAGTTAAGACAGTCCAGGAGAGTACGGGGCTTGCCACCCAATTTTACTTCTGTTTCAGAAGGAAATCCAATGGAAGCTATCGACCAAGGAGCTGCTACCGCCTCCCAAGTGGGAAATCATGTGGTGGTGGAAAGTGGAGTACCATATTCTTCACACTCACCTCCCTTGGTCCAACAGCCTTCCCATGGGGATTCATCACTCCCTCCTCCCACGGAAGATCATGTTGATGATACCCATCTAGATTTTAGTCCTAATGCTCCTTTTTGGGAGACACCCATCGGACAGGCCATTGCCTCATTTGGCACCCATGTAAGTTCTCTTGAAAGTGAAGAAGAATGTAGGTAATACTGTGCTGCTATCCTCCATGCACAGGAGGTAGAAAATATATTGACAACTTATTAGGCCCTTCACCAGTTCGTTTCACATTCCTTCCTGTGGGATATCATTCACTAGTCGATTCTATGAGACCCATTGAACCGATTATATATCATCCATTAACAACCCACAACCCAGGTCAAATTTCCACCCCTCTCACCTCTTATGTTATGTCTGATCCAAATCCACCCAAATATTTTGCATCTGGGGCCCAACCTTCAATTCCTGTGTCTTCAGTACCTTTGAATGTTGAGGGGCGACCTCTGGCATGACCTACGTTATCTGATCCCGAAGTTGTACCTAGTCAAGAGCAGACCTCTAACATAGAAACATCTATATTTTTTGTCCCTCCCACCCACACTAATGTGGTAAATCCCCCATCTAGTTCAGGTCAACCCTTGGGGGCACAACCTATTTCCATTCAATCTTCTAGTGGTTATGGTTATCAAATACCTGTAGGTAATCATCCATCTAATCCTACTGGAATTCCATTCCCTAGCAATACTTTTACGCCATGGGGGCAACCCAACTGGTCTTACATGCCAGCCATGGGAGGGATACCCATACATACTACAGGAGGTGTGGGAGGACCACCTTATGGAGGTCCTGGAGGTCCTCCTCATGGTCCTAGTGGTCCTAGTGGTCTTGGGGGACCTCGTGGCTTTCCTCCTTATGGATCAGGAGGGTCTGGTGGCCCTCCACCTAGTGGTTCTGGTGGCTCCAGAGGTTTTCCACCTCCTGGAAATTCCAGAGGGTTTGGTGGTCTGCCTCCTAGTGGTCTTGGTGGTCCTAGTGGTCCTAATTCCATAAGTCAACCCCTCATGGGCAGATTTCCCACTAGTTATTCCTCATAGAAACCTGTTCTTCAGTCAACCTATGGCCCTACTAGTAATTTCATGCCATATCAATACTACCAGTATGTGCGACCCAATAGACAATTACCTTTCCTTGAAACTTTGGACTTTCCTGGTTTGTCCAAGTTGATTAATGATCCCATTTGACACAATCCCTCATGGCCTCCCATTCCAGTAAAGTTACCATCGGACATTCCAAAATTCGATGGGAATCAGGGTGAAGATCCGCGGAACCATGTTATGACTTTTCATTTGTGGTGTTCCTCAAACTCCCTCATGGATGATTCCGTCCGGTTACGACTCTTTCAGTGAACTTTGACTGGTACGGCCATGAAGTGGTATATTGAACTTCCACAACATTCTTTTGTGGATTTTGGCTCATTGGCAATTGTATTTCTTACACACTTTCAGCTCCCTATTCGTTATGAAATGGGAACTGATCTTTTAACTTCTCTGTGACAGAACACCTCCGCCCACATTTCTGACCATATTCATGAGTGGAGAAGGCAGAGAAGACTTATTAAGGCCCCTATTCTAGATCAGTTGTTAGCTAATTGGTTCACTAATTCCTTGTTGCCTCCTATTGCTCGAGATGTGGCCATGGGTGGTGCCGTTACCTAAGAGAAGGATGTTAGTCGGGCTCAGTACCTATACTTGGTTTATTCCTAGTCCAAGACTCTTTATGACCTGATTCCTTAAGCTCCTTGCCCCACCACTGACCCTGCCAAGCCATCAGCAAAATTACATGTTGACAGGATTTTTGGTTCAATCCAGTCCCCCTCCACAGTGAAACCTGCCAAGCAAACCCAACCTGCTACTCCTTCGACTCCCAAGGTTTTTGCCGAGGTCAATTCTATTCAAAGTACTCAAACCTCGGGTAATAAAAATAAAGGTAAAAATAGAAATAAAAAACCTGGAAACCAGTAGGAGACCCCACAATCAACCCATAATGACACCAACACAGGGAAAAGGAAGGCTAAATACCCTTGTCTGTTATGTGGTGGAGACCACTTCTCAAAGGAGTGTCCCTATCGAGACAAAATTTCCCAATTTTTTAAGTGTAATCCCACACCTGCAGTACTTACGGATCCCTTTCCCTCTCAAAAATAGCTGGTAGACCACATGTCGAACCAAGGTAACTCTAGTTCTTCAGAGGAAATTTTTATGATGTCCTCAGATACCATCCATCTACAAACTCGAAGCCAGAATTATGATAAACCCATAGATAAGCAAGAAGATCAATCTTCTTCAGGGAAAGATCCCTCTACTAGTTCTCTGGAATCCTCGTCTACTGTTCCTTTGTCTATCGAGAAGCCTACTCTCGACATGATCTTGCACCCACCAAAGAGTACTCTTCGAAAGGCTGTCTTTAATCCCAATGCTCAAACTGCTCAATTCTATAATGTGGTTGAAGACCTCACTCAGGCACCTTGTGCGATGTCTACCCTAGAAGTACTCCAAATTTTTCCTACACAATGCAAGAACTTGTTGACTGCATTAGGAGTTGTAGACCTAGATAACACTAACTTGATTCACTTCAATGTTGAGAACTATAAACCTAGATTACCACATAAACTTTCTTTTCAGATCATTATGAAAGTAGTGGGAAAGAAAGTCTTCCGAACGGTACTAGATGAAGGAGCTTCAACCTCGGTGTTATCTCTGACTTGTTGGAAAGCTCTTGCCTCTCCCAAGCTTGTTACATCACCTACGACCCTTAAAGCCTTTGATGGACGGGGATTCCAACCCCATGGCCTCATATCAGCCCTTGCAGTCGAGCTGGGGGGAAAAACCATTTCCATCCAAGTAGAAGTGGTAGATGCCCCTCTAGATTATAACCTCCTTTTAGGAAGGAATTGGTTCTATGCCATGAATGTTGTTGCTTCAACAGTATTTCGAATGGTCCAATTCCCACATCTCAGGAGAATTATTACCATTGACCAGCTCAATTTCTGTACACCGGATGTTACTACCTCCAAGGCTAATAACATCCCCATGTTAGGTCAATCCCCTCCTCCTTACCAGTCAATTGGGGTAGGTATGCTAAAGGATTCATCCCTTATGGGGATTGTTCCCTCTACTCCTCCTAGCATGGATACCGTAATAGTCCATATGATCACCTCATCTGATATTGAGCCCTTGGGCACAAATGTTTTTGGGTCCACCTTGTTGAGTCCACATGAAGCTATGTATGACACCATTCAAAATTGCTCCAATGATCACACTAATGACATTCATTTAGTGGCTTTAGATCCTTACCATCTATTGTACTGGTTAGAACCTTCTCTTTCGATTCTAGACTATCTCTCTGAGACTTTTCCTTTCGATGGGTCCATTATAGAGATCATGAACATGGATGAGCCCATTTGGGAGGATGAACATCATAGATCCATGTTCCTCCCCAATACCAGTTTGGGAAGCCCTGATTTTGCATACTTATTTCCTACTGATATTGTCAACGTTCTGCAAAGTCCTATATTGTTGCAAGATATAGAGTCTGAAGGAAACCTTTGCAACATTACTCAGATGAACCCAATTGACATATCAGCCAAGCCTGATGTTATGGAGCATGTTCATGTTGGGCAGAACTACTCCACAGATGAATCTGAAGCATATAAGGCACTTTTTAAGGAATTTTGTGATATTTTTTCCTGGTCCTATGAAGAGATTCCAGGGATCGACCCTTCCATTGTGGTCCATGAGATTAAAACCTATCCCACGGCTAAACCTGTTTGGCAGAAACTTAGGCAAGTCCATCCTAGGAAGGCCACAGCTATTAAAGTTGAGATTGAGAAGCTTCTAAAAGATGGTTTTATTTATCATGTACCTTTGATGGAATGGGTACCGAACGTTGTCCCTGTCAATAAAAAGAAAAGCACCATTAGATTCGGTATCAACTTTAGGGATTTAAATAAAGCTTGTCCCAAAGACAAATTTCCTACCCCGCACATCGATCATATTAACGACAACTGTGCTGGAAGTGTCATCTTTTCATTCATGGATGGATTTTCTAGCTACAATCAGATTGAGATATTTCCCACCGATCAGCATAAGACGCCATTCATTTGCCCATGGGGAACCTTTGCATATAATAAGTTACCTTTCAGCTTGAAAAACATTGGTGCCATGTTCCAGCATGCGATGTCCTATCCATTTCATGACATTAAACATATTGTTGAATCGTACCTTGATGACCTCCTGGCTCATTCATAGCAATAGGAGGACAATCCCGGTCATCCTAGAGACATATTCCTAAGATGCCGTCATTATAATATATGGCTCAATCCACATAAATGTGTTTTTTTCATTGAGATGGGACGTCTACTCGGATTTATGGTATCCAAATATGGCATCCGGATTGATCCTTTGAATATTTCCACCATCATTAATCTACCAGCCCCAACCACCATCCTTGAACTCCAAAGTTTGCAGGGGAAGGAAAACTTTCTCCACTGTTTCATATGTAATTTCACTGAGAAAATGCATAGTTATATGCGTCTCCTTAAGAAGAACACTCCATTCTTCTGGGATGACTAGGCCCAACGTGCCTTTGATAGTCTTAAGCATGCTCTGACTCATTCACCCATGATACACCCCCGGGACTATTCAAAGGATTTTCTCTTGTGTATTGTTGCCTCTGCTACTACCATCGCCATGGTTTTAGTACAGGATAATATCCATGGTTAGGAGGATGTGATTTATTATGCCAGTAAGAATCTTATTGATTCCGAAACTTGTTATTCACATGTGGAGAAGCTAGCTTTGGCCACGGTCCTTACTATGCAAAAATTTCGTCACTACATTCTGCTTCGCACTACCACTGTATTGGTAGACCAGAACCTGATGTACTACATTCTGACTCATCTAGTACTCAGGGGCAAGTACTCCCGTTGGATCGTCATCCTTCAGGAGTTCGATCTCGAGTTTTCCAAGGCTACATCAAAGAAATCCTTGTTTTTTTCCAAGCTTATATGTGACCTTCCATGTGCTACTATGGGATCTGAGCCTAGCAATTCATTTCCAGATGAATTCCTATTCCTAATTAGCACTACTGATCCTTGATATGGGAATTTGTTGATTTATCTCCAGACCCAGCATTTTTAGCCGCATCTATCTCATGACCATCATCACCGCATTCGGCACCACGTGAAGTACTACCTTATATTGCATGATACCTTGTATAGACGTGGGATGGATTCTGTTCTCCGACGATGCCTCACTCATGAGGAGGCTGAATATGTGTTGAATGATTTCCACTCTGGAGCATGTGGCAGTCATTTATCTGGGATGTCTACCACCCAGAAAATCCTTTGCGCTGGCTATTTATGGCCCTCTGTCTTTAAAGACTGTCATGAGGCTGTTAAGAAATTCCCACCATGCCAACATTTTTATCCCAAAAAGCGCACCCATCCTGCTCCACTTCACCCTATCATTTCCGTTGGCCATTTTGCCAAATGGGGGATTGAATTCATGCATTGTAAACCTACCTCGGCCGGGGGGCATGGTTACATCATCATAGCCATGGATTATTTCACAAAATGGGATGAGGCCATGCCTACATATGTAGAATATGGTAATACTGCTGCTCTCTTCTTGTTCAATCATATCATAGCTAGATTTGGAGTTCTGCAGTCCATCGTCACTGATCACGGATCCTATTTCCATAATCAAATGATTAGGTAGAGGCCATTAATAAGGTTTTGAAAACTATGCTTCATTGGATGGTTGGAGATCATAAATCCAATTGGCATCTCATTCTTTTTTCTGCTCTTTGGGCTTATCAGACTTTCATGAAAACAACTACGGGTTTCATGCCATTCCAGCTTGTCTATGGACTTGAAGCTGTCTTGTTGATCCAATGTCAGATTCCTTCTTTACAACTCACCATCGAACTTCTCCCGGACACTTCCGCAGAGGAAGCAAGATTTGTGTACTTGAATAACCTTGATGAGACTCATAGAGATGCTACCTTAGCTAATGAGGCACATAAGAAACGCGTCAAGGCATAGTATGATAAATCTGTCCAACCTCATGTTTTCAACGAGGGTGACCTAGTTTTGACTTATGACCAGAGATATGACAAGCTAGCAAAGGGTAAGTTCAAGTCTATGTGGTATGGACCTTTCATTATTTCCAAGTGTTAGAGAAAGGATCCTATGAGTTGGTAGATTATGATGGGATCCCTTTGGGGCAACCTCGCAATGGGTTGTACCTAAAAAGGTACTATGCCTAGGTCTTCTTGAATGGTACCTTGTATATATGTATATTGATTGACTTTCAGTGTGTTTTTAGTATTTTCAAGATGGTTTTGAGTTTTGGTGTTTGCATCTGTTTATACCATGTTTTGGTCATGCAAATGGCTTTCTATGGCTTCGTTGATGGTGCTTGCCACCACACCTTGAATCTAGCCTCAAATGCTTGGGTTCTCTATTCCCTAGCTGAATATTTGGTCAGTTCAGGAGCGGTTTTCTTAGGTCCTGCTACTAATAGCATCACCAAGTATGAAGCAGTCATCAGTCTTCTAACTAAAGCTACCTCCCAGGATGTTCGTGATCTAGTAGTTTTGATAGACTCTCAACTCATGGTTTGTCATTTAAACCATGTCTACACCATTAGGAACCCGGTGCTCCTCCACCTCTTTCGGAGGGTACGTTTGTTAGAAAGATCATTTGGAACCATTACATATAGGCATATCCCTAGGGAACATAATGTAGTTGTTGATTCATTGGCTAATTACATCCTAGATTGGCATATTTCCCATTCATGATGTTAATCAAACATGGTACGTTGTAAATAAACATTTAAAGACACATAGAACTCATAGAAAATGCATTCATCCATTTGAAACGTATAAACATCATGTAGAAGTCTGTATATATATATATATATATATACAAAAATTTTACAAAAAATAGGTCTCGAGACCTCATCTGAAGCACGTAGGATTTTAGGAAAAATAATCATACAAAATCCTGAAGCTATCAGCTTTCAGTATACATGTCTCATCCACTAGTGGTGCTCATGATAGCACATCACTACTCGAGCCACCCTGCATAGCAGCCTATTAAATATGCCTGGTACCCCCACCATAGATCTCTGATATCTAGTCGGGAGATCATCTATGTCAGCATCTGGGATGTCCAAAGTCAACCTCTCAAGGTTCTCCTCCAACTCCATGGTGATATCATCACCTTGTGGCACGAAGCGAGCTCTGGCTCACCTATCTAATGGAGATGCTCCTCCAGGCCTCGCTGCTCCTACATCTGCATGAAGACAAACAGGTCTCATCACTTATCATAAAAAATATAAAACATAAAAAACATAAAAACATTTTCCATCCTTAGAGTTTCTTGTTTCTTACCAATGTCTCCCCACTGCCCTCCAGGTAGGAGTGGTAGGTCAGAATCACCTATAAAATTTGTGCCTGCATAGGCATAATCCTCGACCATGAGCATCTGATCCCGCATCCATCTGAAGAACGCATCACCGAACTTCACTCTGCCCCTGCCTACTCCTATACGAGCCATGATCTAGACCCACCTCAGCATGCGGGGGTCCCATGCTCTTAGACTCCAAAAATTCACTTGGGGCCTCATCTGGGGGACTTGCTCAAAGAAGAAACAAGCTAAGATGGAACCAAAGCCGAATTGCTTTAGCTCCCCCTATCGACATTTAGTCAGCTGATCCTTGAAAATTGGAAGCAATGCTTCCACCCAGTTGAACATCATAGGTGCCATTGCCTCTAGGGCATACAACATATGTGCCCTGGAAGCCTGATGTACACCCTGGATCCCTGCCACCCTCTGCATGGTGAACAGAACAATCCGTAGAGCCTTGTCTATCACTGCCATGATGGGGATTTTCTTCCCCGATGTACTTGTACCTAGTACATAGTGTCGATCTATGAGCTCTCTGGTGGTAATGTCCCCACCATGAGAACCTTTCAGTGAGATAGGGGCACCCCGTCTCGATAGGCTAGTCAAGAAGTAGATGTCCTCTACCTCCACCATGAGTATATGTTCCCCCACCTTGAAATACTGCTGTTCTAGATTCCACATTCTCAGTATGTGTTCTAGTAGTCTCTCATGGGACACCATGCTTGGTGTCTGGAAGAATTTTAGAAGCCCATAGTTCCGGAGTGCGGCAATACAAACTGGATTCCTTTCAGCAACGGCATCCTCATCATCATGTGTTCTTTCCTTCCATATCACCATATTTTGGAAGCCTAGACCTGCCAAAAACAACAATGGTGTACATCAATATCATCCTTGAGTCAACATAAATCAAAAGAATGAGTAAATTTTGCATATATCATTGGTTTAATTTCTCCACAGCTGGCACTATCTATGCCCCGCTGGAGACAGGTGGTGGCATCGCCTGTCCACCTTGTTCTTGGTGCGGTTATTGGGTGGTACCGCCTATCCTGCAAGGGGTAGCCGCGGTGCCCGCAAATAGGATTTTAGGGATTTCCAAATGGGCCTAAAACCCCATCAAATCCCAAAATAAAAGCTATGAAATGAAAGAAGAAGGTCTTAGCTCTTACCTGCAACTGACGAGACTGAAAACGGACAGTGGAAACTCCCAGTATCAGTTGTGGAAGATATGGCTAAAAAATGCTCCAAGTGCTCTATGCTAGAGGTAAATAGTGAAATGTTTGATTTTTTACTATTTACTTGCCTTATATAGACATTTTTTGGGTCTAACTTAGTATAGTTTTGATATTACATCAAGTTCTTGTCAAAATCTATTTGTCATAATCCCGTGATGTTGATTTTGGATGCATTTAACACTTGTTTATGAGTCGTCTGCAGGTTGACTTTAGTGAAGTCTTTGGAAAGTTTGTTTATGTATTTTTCATACTTTCATAAAACTAAAAAGGCTGTTGAGTGTTTATTACGACACTTTGTCATGCTTGTTAAAATCTAGTATCAAAGTTCCAAGTCCAGTTCATGTTTCTTTCTAGGCTTGTAAAATATGACATTGTGTAAAGAAATGTCATGGAGTCTTCTTTTCACATCTTGTTTCAGACTCCTTAAACATGAAAAGATAGTCGAGTCCATTTTTGAATCTTTCCAGGCTCGTAAAAAGTGTCATTGTGTAAAGAAACCTCATGAAGCTCTCTTTAAACCCTTTTGAGACTCCCTAAATATGAAAAGATTGTCAAGCGATCTTGTCTTCTTCATGCTCGTTAAAGTATTTGAAGAGTCATCTATCCAACGGTAGGTTATCTCTTTCTCGGTTCGAATAGTACTATTTACGAGAAAGGAACACTCCAGACAATCATGACTAGAAGAGTTCTCTAAGGTATGATTTTATACTTTTTCGGGCCTTAGAGACTAAATCATACGAAAAAGGACCCCCATGGAGTTTTCTTCTGTATTCGTTCAGACTCTCTAAACATGAACGATACCGAGTTTTCTTTTAGTGGACTCATTAAATTAAAAATTGAGAGGTCCATTTTGGGAATGAACCCATCCTCTCTCAGGTTCGTAAAACATATGGCACTGGACTTGTCTTTTGACAAGCTATATCGAGTGTTTCTTACCCTCTTTGAACTCGTAAAACCGAAAAGAGGCACTCATTGATCATGATGGGGGAAATGGAAAGGGAATCATTTTGCAAATAATGGCAGTTGTTGGTCGTTACCTTTAAACATGGCACTTTTCTGTACAATCATGTCAGTCAATTGGGTATTCAGCTAATCTCTGTGATCATCCACTTTCATTAGTCATGCCAATCCTTTGAGTCTTTCGAAAGAATGCATTGTCCACTGTCGCATTGTGTATCTATCCTGTCATTTTGTCGTGCCACCTAATGTTCAAAGGGAATATGAAGAAGTCTTACCTCTACAGTATACACAGCCTTTGTGTTAGTATCTTTGAGTCAAACATATGGTTACTACATTCACATCATTCCAAAACTATGTTCTGACTTTCATGTCGTCGATGTGGGACTCATCATGGCCCTCCTTCAACGAGACTATTCCTATCGACATCAGCTCATCATCCAGGAAATAGTCTTAGAAACAATATTTAGTACCTTGAGATCTATATGCCTTAATGACAGATTATCTCTCTCTCGACATAGGTTCACATCATTGACCTTTGATCGATAGAATCGACTAGGTGTTCGACATCAAGACATCTATTCGCACTCAGTAGATTGTACTAGAGTACCTTGGGAATCATTTACATTAATGGTGATCTCCCTTGCACTTGTTAATGGTTCACATCATTGGTCGGTAATCAAGTGGTTTCTACCATGTTTGACTTCAGATCATTGTAATCACATGGATAGAATCATACTTTGTGGAAGACGAGACGAAGACCCTGGGCATTTGTTTAAAAGCGCTCATTGCTTTTTCCCAGGTTGCGATGGAGTTTTGTATATCTAGCATGGATCCACATTTGTATGGTCATGGCTATGATCAAATTTGCGTCTGTATGACATAGATCTACGTTGTATGTCTGGTAGCTATGTCCAAGTTTGAGTCCTCTATTACATGGATCTATGATGTATTATAGTAGCCATGCTTGTTTATTCCACTCATGGATCTGCCTTGTATTGGTCTGTAGCTATGAGTTTGGTTACTTGCATCTATGAGTCAACATACTGATGTACTATAGATGCCTACTTGACTACATGTTCCGATCGAGCCAATCTTTTCGTCTCCTGGCAACGACTTGTTCTCAAAGCTCTCGTTTATCGTATCACTCTAAGACTCATGCTTTGGGAGGCATCCTATTATACCAAAATCATATCACCATCATGTGATAAGACCTTTGACATACCTACTTGCCCTGAATCCCAACCTCTGGAGTGAAGACTCATTGGTTTTTTATCAATCTATCATACAAATTCCCAGCGCTGCTCATGCCCCATTATCCAGGAGTAGTGCCCTTGTTCGCACCGCTTTTCATCGGTTGTCCACAAGCGGTGCCACCGCCTATCACCCTTGTTCCATAGGAGGTTATTACTAGAACCGCTCTATCATGGAAGGAGAAGTGCGGTACCCTGGGTAAAAAGGGAAAAAGAGAAGTTTCTCGAGGCTTCTATATGATAAGCCTCATGTATTGCCTTATCCCTACTATTGTGGGTTAGTTGAGCTCGATATCCCTTGCCCTAGAATATTAGAGGCCACCTCACCCACTCATTTCTCAACCATATCTACCCATCTAGCCCTATAAATATGAGCTCATAGCCATGGTTGAGGGGAGAACATTGAAGGTATTGTTATGCTATTGAACTGATTCTTGGCCCAAGACCATTTGGAGAGAGCATAGAGAGCTAGAGTCGGAGCTTTTGGGGATGAAGAGTTGGTTTCATGGAGATGCATGTCAACACTAATGCTTGGTTGTAAAATTATTCATATTTCTAATGCAAGCTGATTTTCTATCCCATATATATTGTTGATGTTTGATTTCAAATATATATTGCTAGATTCCTTAGTCACTCGCATAAATTAGTAGATCATATTCTGGTTGCTTTGATCTATTTTGTGTTGAACTCTTTTGCAGGTACACAGGTGAACTATCAAAGCCTTGCATTCCATATATCTACAGCGTCTAGGGAGATTTATCATCCTCTGTGATCTATTTGTTTTGGATCTGAACCATTCAGACCAGCGAAACACCTTGTTGTCCGCAGGAGGTGAAATATTCCGAGCAACAACATGGGATCTCAAATCAGTAGCAGTGTTGTCTAATGCACAACCATTCACAAGGGGCCTTCCTATATACAATCGAGTACATGAAGTACCTTTCTATATACCTCAAGGGTATGTGAAATGCCATTCGATATATCCACGATACATGGAAGAACCGCGTGAGTCCCGGGATGTAGTGCGGACAAGTAACAACAACTCCTACGCTTAACGACACCAGAACACGTCTCTAGCTTATCAGTCAAATTTCTATGTAAATTTTAAGCCTATAACTACTATTAATTTTAAAGTGGATGGTTAGGTGAATGCATAGAATTTTGACAAAAAAAGTAAAATCATGCAAATATGAAGATGCAAATATTTCACTTTACCGTTCGAGGTATGCCTACTTATGGGAGGGAGAGAGAGTATTTTCTTTTTGTTTTGAAAACCAAAAATTCACAAACAGCTACTTTGAAAAAATCAAATCCAAAGACAAGAAACACATTCCAAACTCATTTTTCTTTTGAAAGCAAGCAGATGGGTAAGAGTCTCTTTTCCTAAAAGAAAAACAACAAGCACTCTACATGCATATGCAATCTATTTTTTCGATTTTTTCCTTGAAACATAAATAGATCTAACTTAAAACTACACTATTTTTTTTTTGATGAGATAGTGGTAATGCAAGAGAGACAAAAGAAAAAAGGGAACCTGAAAGCTTATGAGGCTAATCAGAGATCTAGTGCCCTATGCTTGGTAAAATTAATGACCTAATCTCAACAAAAAAAAATCTTTTTAAAAGAAAAAAGAAGTCATGTATGGAAAAAATGAAATTAAGATGATAATCAAGTGGTTTTTATTTCAGTCTTTATAAACAAAACAAAAAGATATCTAACTGAAACCTAACCTTTCAACAATTCTTTTCAGAATTGCAACCAACAAGCATGAAAGAAAATGAATAATCAACAATACTAACTTAGCTTTTGAATTCTTTCAATCAAACAAATTTTCACCACAAAATTTTCAACCATGAGCATCCAGATTCAAACAAACAAGCCTGACAATGCAGGGTTGAAAGCAAGCAAAACCCTACGTTTGCAAAAAATCAAGTTTTGGAACAAGGCCTACCTGGCACCGTGCTAGAGGGGTCTTTGATAGAGTGGTTCTGGATGAGCACCGCTTCTGGATCAGTGCACTCATGCGGTGGCGCAGCTTATTTCCTACAACACATGCGTGGTTCCCTGAATAAATCCAGAACACAAAGAGAACAACATTTCATGTTAAAAATTGTTCAAATCAAGATAAAGACTGATGAATTGAAAATAAAACAGAGCATATAAATTCAAAGCAATTCAGATCTAAACAGATCTGAAAGTTTTAAACCAAAATTCACTAAGTCAGATGGTAGATTTGTCTGAAGAGAGTTACAGACTGGCGCCTCGATTCAAACAAATTTTCAAGGATTGAGGAATATCAGATCAACTGAAATTTGCTTTTATCCCCAACGAAGTCGCCAGATTTGTTGCCAGGAATATTGCACCTTCTGTGGACAGAAGCTATTCCTATGGTCTTAATGGTTCAGATCCAGAACAAATAAGTGAATGACAAAGGGTGAAAACCTTCCCTAAATATTGTAAACACCTGGAATAATGCTTTGATGACGAACCTATGTACCTATAGAACATGTCAAACAAAAAATAACATCAAAGCTACAGAACATTATTTACCCATTCATACTAGTGACTAAGGAATCCAGTAACATATACATGCGAGATCAGTACAACAGATATGTGGGACAGAAATCAGCTTTGCATTAAGAAATCAATGAAGAAGCTTACAACCATTTCCTTAGTGTTGACAAACTCCTCCACAAGAAAAACACCTCATCCCGGATAGATGCAACTTGCTCTCTTGTTCTCTCCAATGGATTGGGCTAGTGTTGTAGCTGCAACAATTTCCCAAAATTCCAAAAAAATTTAGGACCCTCCTTTGCTTGGATTAGTTCGATTTTCTTCTTGGGGTGGGTCCAATAATGATTTCTCAGATTTTTTTCTAATGTTTGGGTTGATCTACCACCTGTTTCAGATTTTTTCTAACGCTTGGAAAAATTCAATGATTGATCAAACTTCATCATTTTCCTTTTAATTATGTTTTCATCATGCCTGAATCAGAAGGTATTTACTTTTCCTCCCGCCGTTGCGGATGGATAAGTAGTATTGGCTCCGAATTCCTCTCTGATTTGTTTGTTTTCGCATCAGCTGTTTTTGAGTTTTACATCGGAACTCTTTATCATTTCTTTCTCCACCGTTGCGGAAGGAAAACAACTTCCTCCTCCAATCATTGTTTTAACGTTTTGGACCCCCGCTTTATTAGTCTCGTCGATCCCATAAGTCATGGCCTTCCACCATTGTAGCTGCGGAAGGCTTTATTTTCCCGATCGTATAGGTCATTTAGGATCCGTCGTTGCGGAGGACCGCACCCTTTTTTCCTTCGTCGTTGCGTCTGCCGAAGGACTAACCTTTCCTAGCATTTAGCGTTGTCATTTCCGGTTCAAGCCCCGGCGTTGCAGACGGTGGTATGCTTTATGGTTTCGCTGTTGCGGATGAAAGAAGCACTAACCTTGCCGATGCGTAGTCATTTTTCTCCCATTGTGGATCGATTTACCCTTTGCAACTCCGTCGTTGCGGCTCTCATTTTATTATTGACCCGACGATTGATTCTCTGAGGTTCTGCCGTGTATATCTCCGCGGGTGGTTTAGCGCTTTCACCATCCATCGTTGCGGAAAGAAGTTTGCTTTCGAATTCCGATCCAAAGATCTCCGACGTCTGATCTTTAACTTTTCCCCCCACCGTTATGTTGACTACATATTTGGGGTTGGGTTTTATTGTTTTACTATTTTATTTGGACTGTTGTTGTGGGATTATCGTGAAATATCGTCATCATCGTGCTGTCGTCCGCTCGCGCTCGCTCGGTCCCCCTTTTTCGGTACCCGCAGTCCAGGTGTCTCATCCATGGAGCTTGACATCCCTCTACATGCCGGTTGCGTAGTTCCAGGTAGGCTCATGTGTGCCTTTCCGCGATCCATTTAAGCATTTGGTTGTGTTTTTCCCTATGGTTAGGACTATTCTATGGCTATTATCTTTATCCATATATAGTTGGGGATTTTGTATCTTGACTGTTCGGGGAGGGGGCATTTTGACTCGTTGAGTAGTATTTGTTTGCAGCCTTTGTCTGTGACCCTGCACTTAACGAATGGGGGTTTTGTGCAGACAGCCATTACGCCATCTGCACCAAGCTGCTCTGTGTAGCGATGTTTGATGGGGGAGGTTTGTCTTGGCCTGCTTGTGGTTTGTATATTTATCGCCCTCCTTTCTCGTGGCCCTTACCCTTTAGAAACCAATGGCATTTTTCCGCGCCGTTCCGTGTGCAATTGTTTTTGAGGCCAGGCCGGGGGAAGTGGATATGCTGTTGCATTTAGTTTGTTTACCATAAGTGCGTGGGCATGGTTTGGTTGGAACACTGTTGAAATCTTGTGTATTTCCCCGTGTCTGTCCTGCGCAGTGAAATGGTAATGGCACATGCATAGAGCTGAGGGTTTTAGTCATGTTAATGTAGATGGGTTTTTCCCACCTGATTATATTGTTAGAATTGTTTGGTATTGAAAAGCAGTGGTAGCTTGCCTGTTTTTACTGTATATAACTTTTTTCCATCATGCTGGACATAGACTAAGTCACTGAACACTGCACATTGTGTTTCAATGGTTCTGTTAGTTAGGTCATTTCTGCTTATATACATGCATATATTTGCTTCATTGACTGATTGATATCATGTTAAACATAGAACAAATGACACACTGCACACTGATGTATATAAGTTTGTCACTCAGCCAAAATGGCTTAATGTTTACAATGTTGTGTGTGGTAGGAATATTTCGAATCCACAATGTCAAAGAGGCAAAATAAGAAGGCCCCGGTGGTCGAGGAAGAGCCCAAAGTAGAAACTATTATCAAAACTGAATATATATATGAATACACTAAGTGTATTTCTGGTGTTGAACCTGAATACCAGTGGGGGGGGATATAAAGATTGATCACACACAGAGAGGTTCCTGACATGGGCTTAGAAGAAGAATCCATATATGCCAACATAGAAATATCTTCACTGATGAAGATCGCCACCAGACCAGAGTTGTTCCCGTGCTCTGAAGTAATCGGTTGGATTCTTCCCCGGGCAGATGTCACAACAATGATTCTGGAAAATGTTGAAAGACAGGGCTATGCTGCATATAGCCCTGGATATGTAGCGTTGGCTTACCACCTGCCAGAAGCCCAAGTATTTTTATCTGATGATTGGTTGAACAACATTAGAATGGACCTGGTAGAGACTCTTAAAAATATGTTGTTGCGGGGAAAACATTACAGATACAGACCGACGGGTGATTACGATACGGCAAGCTTAAGGGCCCCCTATAGGTTCATAGCTTTAATGTTGAACATGATTTTTGGAAGAGCACATGGTAGGTTCTTCAAGTTATAATGGATCCCAATCATTTTTTGTGTTGCAACCCAGGGGACAATTTTCAATTGGGCCAGCCTTGTATCAAATAGTGTTTCATCTTGCTTGGCCTTAGCTTTGGGAGGAGTGGCCCAAAAAAGGTCTGAATTCTATATGAGTTCCATACTACTAGACTATATATTATGTAATCAGCCTTTCCCCCACCTCAGGTGCATCTGGGATAGGGAAATAATGCCTGTCTGTTCTGCTTATAAACCACTATGGGAACATAAATATCACAGCCATTACTGAGAATTCTGTGAACACTTCATCATGCCCTTATACACACTCATTTTCCTGAAGGAGTCTTATTGTATGTCAGAGGAAGCGTTGCAAGTAATCGAAGAATATGTAGATTACTATTTGACTGAGGATGGCCTGTACTTCAGGATGTTTGGAGGTTCAAGAGCACCCTCCCTGCTGCCCAAATACACCACTGACTACATCATACACAAGGAAGCAGTTAGGCCGGTATTCTTGGATGGAATAGGGAGCTTTTTGTTTGAGCATAAGAAGACCGCCTATCCACCTTTTCCCTTCAGGTTAGGAAGCTACAAGTTTACCAAAGTAAAAAAAGGCTGATGAATTTGTAGAAGAGCTGGCAAAGTTCCGTTTTGGAGAGATGCCCTTCCGTAGAAATGATACTCACGGTAAAGTAGCTAAAAATTGTAAAGCAAACAATGTGCATTTTGAGTATGCCCACCATTGGGATCGAGAAGAATCCATCTTCCGAAATGCAGTAAACATGACATCCTTGAGAAGAAGGTTCAAGAAGAAGATCACCACCAAAGGTGGGAAGGGAGATGAACAAGCAAAGGCTGAGGAAGAAGCAAAGAGAAGAAATGAGGAATCCCAAAGGTTGGCACAAGAAGCTATAGGGTGGCTACACTTAGAAGAAGAAGAAGAAAATGAAAGCTGCGCAAGAGACAGCTAGGAAGGTAGAAGAAGATGCAAAGAAAGAAGAAGAAGAAAAGAAAAAGAAGTTGGATGAGGAGCTCTAAAAGAAATAAGCTAAAAGGCTAAAGTTGACACAGACAGAGCAGTTAGCTTCTGAAATAGCTGCAGGGCAGACCCAGGACATGGAGAACCCTGAGGTTCAGGACTCACAAGTACCTGCTGCCAGCACACCCATGATCCCCACTCTCAATATGGTCCCTTTCGTGCAGAAAAAAGGAGAAGAAATCCCTGATTTCAATATTGTTTTCTACGACAGGGAAATAAAGAGGATAGTGAAGAGAATAGAAAGGAGGATTGAAACAGGATTTCTTCCTGGTAAAATGATAACGGATACAGCTGTTGTGTTGGGAACAAACCAGGATCCGAGGTTCACCATTAGAGTCAGAGCAGCACTGATTCAAGCTACGGAAGATAATGTGGGCAGGATCATTTTTAACACCCAAAAATGGTTCACTACCTCAACTACCCCATTACATGGCTCATTTGTCCATTTTCCTACCATATTTCCATCAAAAACCCATAAAACCATCTAAAAAGCCTCCAAAAGGCTTAAAATGCCTCCAAAAGGCCATAAAACCCTCTTTTCCTCCAAAAAATATCCAAAATTCCTCCAAAAAAGCAAAAATATCCAAAAAGGAAGAAAAAATATAAAATAATGAGGAAAAGGAGGAGAAAACCCTAAACAGCTGACCTAAAACCGCATGTTTTCCAACTATAAATAAGGGGTGGAGACCCCTTATTTCACATCCACAATCACAAGTATCTTGCCTCTGCCAAAATTGCTCTTGAAATCCTAGCTCACCATTGAGTTGCTTTCACCGTGAGAGCCCCTTTTGGCCCATTTCCACCATTGGAGAAAGAGAAGGAGCAGCTGGAGCTCGGAGCAACCTTTCGGATCAGCGCAACGGGCTTCACCAACCTCCACATTGGAGGTCAGATCAATGAAAAATCATTCTTTACTTTCTACTGTTTTGCTTCATGAACATGTTTAGATTAATTTTTATTACTGTTTAGCATCCTTTATTTCACATATTATTGAAATGCTACCAAGGAATCCATTCTCCTTAGCAGGTACTCATTCGTACAAGCTAGGGGTAAAACCCTAGCCACAATCATGACAGACTTGGAACTATCTAAGAAATCCTCTGCTCAATTGAAATACACCTTTAGGAAAGAGAGAGAGGAAGGAAATAGGCTGAAGCGGAAGTATGAAGACACGCAGAGGGAGATAAAGGCTTCTAAGGCTGAATTGCAGGCCCTCCAAGTAGAAAAACAGGTCAGAGAAACAACACAAGAACGCCTGGAGAAAGTGGAGAAAGAATATCAAGAGCTGAAGATGGAAAAGGAATGGCTGCAGGAAAAGGTAGAAGAGCTAGAAGAGCAGTAAAAGATTATCTTGGAGGCCAGTGAGCTGCACACCTAGGAACAGGAAAAGAAATGTCAAGAGCATATTTCTTCTCTAACAACTGCTCTGGAGGAAGCAAGGGAGTAGCAGGTTAACCTCCAACCATTCAAAGAGCATGTTTTGGCCCAGAATGCTAAGATGCTATAGCTACAGACTGCTATAGAGGGAGAGAGGTGTAAAGTACTGCAAATAGATGGCCAATTGGAGGAAATATTGGAAACCTCCTCTTACTTTGTAGATCGATCTCAGGACGTCCTAGAAGTCCTAACTGCCAAAAAGGCAAGGCTGGAAAACAATGAAGAAACTCCAACAGAACTGCCATCAAAGGATACACAGGCCCTCAAGCTGGATTATGACTTGCTAGAATTTGCTATAAATACCACGGAGGATTTCAAAAAAGCAGTTAAGAAGATGAAAGGAGCATGCAACGATTTTTTCAGAAGGCTTCTCATTACCTACAACCGGCGCCAGATAGAGGCCGAGCAGAGTCTTGAAGCTTTCCCGGATCACAACGCCTTTGTGGAGCTATTGTAGAAGAGATACTAGGAGGAGGAAGCTAAAGTACAACATATTAAAGCCATGGATGATCAGATCTTGAGGAGCGAAGTAGATCATTCAGCTATCAGCGTGCAGCTTCTGGAGGATCAGCTTCGATTGAGTGCAACCAGGATTGAGGTTATAAAGAACCAGGCTGCTAAGTTTGAGATCAATATTCAGTTCTTAGAGCCTTGTGCATTTGAGGGAATTACCTCTGAGGCTTCGGCATGGAAGAAATTTCTAGATGCCCAAGTGGGACCCTCCTCGTAAAGGATTGGTCACTTTTTGTAATGTGTAACATTTTGTAAAAACATTTGAGAAAATTCAAGCGTTGGGAAACGAAGAGTTGGGAAGCCCAAAGGTTAATTTGGGCAGCCCAACTATCTCACCCTTTTGTGTAAGTGTAGAAAGCTTAGAAGGAAGAAGATTCTTTTTCCCAGTTAGACATGAAAAGCAATATTGTAAGAAGAACTATTTCTCTTTGCAATAAAGAAGTATTATTTGCCTGTTGGAGAAATATTGGTGGCATTTTCAAATGTTATGTTATGGATGGCTGAAAGATGAACTATTTTTTTTTCCATCTTTTTGTCCATTAACCGTGAGATCGTTCTAACTCCCAGAACCTATGTTCTTATTTAAATGATTTCTAGTTTATTTTGTGGAATTGCCACCATGAGTAATGTATGTTGTTCATAAAACAATTGGATATCTAATTGTTGAAATATCTTTGATCGTCCATGCATTGTGGAAAGAAATATCAGCTAACTGTAGTTTCTCTTTATGTTGCATTTACAATACACATTACTCATAAATAAGTTACAATCTGGCTCCCCGGGGATAGATAGATAGATAGTTTGTTTCACTGCTGCACATGTGATTTAGATGCTTGTGAACCTAAGACAAAAGGTAAGAACCTGCGCATCACATTGTGAATACTCCTTGCATCCTTATCACCCTGCATGGTTAATTAGGCATATGCATATCATACTTAAGTCAAAATACAAAAAATATACACGATGGACCAGGCCGCAACCGGTAAAACCTTTGTTTTTTTACTTTGACCTACAGTAGCCAGACCGCAAACTGGACGGATTCCCCATACCAAACAGTCACGGGCTAGTTGGGAACGTTGACTGGGGAGAATTCCTTTCTGTTGTTTCCTGTGAATTTCCAGGCCTCAACAGTTTTGGTTCTAGAAGGAGGGCCGCCAGTGCATGGCTGGCCGTGGAAACTTATTTTTCCCAAGATTACCTGTAGCGCCCCCTATCATCCCAACGTCTATTAACAAGGAAAATACACATACTTCTTTTTTTTTACCATATGTCCCTTATTGAACAACATAATATAACATCACATAAATGTACAAGCAACGAATGATAAAATATCTACTTAATAAATAGATTATTTAAAAGCATGCAAGATTAATTGATCATTTTTATATTTATGAATAAAAATGTAAACATTCTGAAAATATCATATAACATTAGATTTATAATTAACTTTATATTATTGATTATTTATAAATATTATAAAATTAAGATATATATATATATATATATATATATATATATTCAAGGGGGATGTACAAATTTCTATAATACTAATTTAACAGTTAATTTTGCATATAACATAATCTTCATATTTTAAGAGCACCATATATATATATATACAAATTTCAGAATAAAAATATTCTAAAAAGCCATGAACATTATGTATAATTTTCAGAATAGAATTATACTAAAAAGCTATTAACTTTAGATATGATTTCAGAATAGATTTAAAGAAAACCTAACTATATATATGATTTCCAGAAATGGAATTATTCTAAAAAGCCGATGGTAAATATATGACTCAACTTCTCAAATAGCATTCAATCGCAGATCCCAATTTAAATGCATACCAGGAGTTTTCCATCCTTCTGATCGACTGACCACCACACAAAAGGCAACGCAGCTACGGAATCGAGGGTACGCTAAGGGTAAGTTAGAACAAGCGTAAAACCAAAACGCAGTCCATATGAAAAGGAAGGCATTGCCCCAGATCAGGCCAAGGTAGTAGGTAAACATTGAAGTGGAGGAACGGATGCCAATCAGATCAAAAATAGCAGAACCCAATTTATGGCCAAATGCCTATACAGGGACTTGGATCTCTGTGATTCCATTGCAAATCCATTGCAAAAGGACGCAGCCAATGCATTGAACAACATTCTGTGTAAGCTAGTCAATAAGTAAAAAGGAAATGTTACTGCATAATGCAGAGTTTCAATCCTGGACTCATGTTTCTATTTTGTTTAATTGTATATAAATGATCACCTTGTTAGACTCACAGAGAAATCTTATCGTTGTCAATTCCTTTAAGATTCTAATGGTCTTAGATCTACGTAGATTAAAACCAACCAAAATGAAAAACACAACAATAATGTGAAAACCATTTGAGGTGAATATAAATATTATATACAGCGTTTCTTGTTAAATTCATGAATTGCTGTAAAAACCAATAATATAATAATAAGCTCCCATGCCAACCTAAACAATTGCTTGTTACACCAAAATTTACAGTATTGCAGAGGAAATACACATCCCAGACCTGAATCATATGTGAGTTTAGATATTCACGGTAATTGCATGCAAAACAATCATACCCTCTAGATCTAAAATGGCAGGTAATAATTTATATGCAAAGTTTTTTCATGTGGAAGAAGGCATACGCTGCAGATCTAAAATATATTCAATGTAATTGCAAGGAAAGGTAAAGTGTGCATGTGTAAAAAGAATGCCCTCAACCATAGAGCGATTCTTTGGTATTAAAGAAAGCAAGTCTGATTCAATCGTCAGAAAGAATCTCATAACCTTAACTATCATTTTAATGATACCTTTCCTTTCTTAAGGCAAGCCAGCCTGTGGGGGTGAGCTTCACATCATAAGCGAATTATTTGTTCGCTGGGTGATTTATTGCATCAGGAAATTACTCTGATTCCACAGTATTCCAGTATCTTGAAATATGGTAAGCCTGGCAATGCAAAAGTAAACACAGACAAAGGATCAAATCTGTATTACAACAAAAATAAAAAAATTGACTCCGAACAGAGCTGGTTGGTCCGTTCGGAACCAGTCTCAATAGATGAAATAAACAACCCTTAGTAAATAGAAGCCCATTGAAGTGTTAATTATTTACCACGCATTTCTGTTATTAAATCTGAACCGGATGCTTCTGCATGATAAAGGAAATGGTAGTTTCTATATGTCGTGGTTAACATGAGGGAAAAGGAATTTATTATTGCAATCTGTTGCATTTTTTTTACACAGAAAATAAATTTATCATTTGCGTACATTTTATATACAAATAATAGATTTGTCATTACGGATCTATTACGTTTTTATATACGGAAAATAGATTTATCATTTACAAACCAGTAAGTGGAAAAATAACAAAAATGCAAAGCAATTGCAGACTTAATGATCTTCTTGGATATGTCATTCCCCAACAAATATATGCCGGAATAAAAGCAAATACAAACACATGCAGAATATAGACAGAAATCTTAGTGCTGCCACCTAGACATATAAATAGAAATTTAGATTCAGATCTCATAAAAATACCGGCATAAAATGCATACACAGATCTAAGACATAAATCCAAATCTATAGAAAATACAAATATAGATCTCAAATATAAATCCATATCTACAATAACATACAAGGCCAAGTTATAGATCTTCAACAAATACATTTCAGCAATAGAAATCATAATGTCAATCTAACAATCCATAAAAACCTGAGTTTCTTTGTGCTGGTTTGTTCTTTCTGAGTTTGTCGCACCACGAACTTGTCTGGTTCCCATGAACATCGATCAGTTCCCAATCACAAGAGATCCACCGGTTGACCTCCCTACCATTCCAATGGGTACTCTCCTTCCCCAAGGACCCCCGAGCTGAATGGGGTTGCCGGAAGAAGTACCCAAGCACGATCAGAGTGTGTAGAATCACTAAGGGCCTCCCAACCCCCTTCACACCTAATAAACCAAACTCTCTACAGCCACCATCTGCTTCTGCATTCTCTCATCCGTCCAACATTAGGGTAAAAATCCTCCCATACTCAAACCCTACCCCTTTATTTATATCGTTTTCATAATGTAAATTTATTTATTTTTTTTATTCTTATTTGAATTCATTTTTGTTTATTTCAATGGATCTTTTGTCATATGCATTTATGTAATGTCATATGCATTTATCCAATCTTTTAATTTTAGGATTTCTTTACTTAACTATTCCTAAATTTCATTCCTAGATTTTTTTTTTTGATTTGCTATTTTTGTGTGTGCAATGTGTTAATATTTAGAATCTTCTTTTATTTTGTTTATCATGATTTCTTTTTATTTTTTTTATTTTTTTTATTTTTTTTATGTCATAAGGTTGCACTTTCCATTACTTTATTTTCAAGTCATAAGTTTATTGTTTAGTTATTACTCATTTACAACCTTATAGTTTAATAATTTCTTTTGTTTCTCCCGGTGATATCAAGGGTGCCATGATCGTCTTCATGCCCTTCAAATGTCCCACTTTCCGTGGCGGGGAGTTAGTGCGATGGTTGAGACCACATTAACTCAGTCCAATCCACGCTGTAGAGAGACTCATGGTTACTAAGGAATGAGTTCAACACCTCATTGCGCGCCCCTTAGTTAATCCTCGTGAGTGACCGAGTCTGCGGCCTACCCTCACGGCAGCATGCGTCTTGCAAGTAAAAGCCTCTCTTGCTTTTCAACCTGCCACATGGAAAATATGTGCTAACCATACGGGTACTTTCTTCCATGCAACCCCATCATCCCTTTGTGGATCGATTGGGAACCAAGATCATGTGCCTGCACACATGAAAACCATGTGCATTAATCGCACTACACAATTTAATCAAAATATCATTAAAATAAATTATATCACATGATATTTTGTTTATACTCAAACTGAAATTTATGTGGCATTGACACCACCTTGTGTCATTGCGCAGTTGGGTCCCTGTCACACTAGAAAACTGTCAAAGCATCTACCAATATATCGTAAGAAATGAGAATTGTTCATATATTTCATTCACACATTTTAAGATCAATCACATCACATTATATAAATCTATCTACCAATTTCCATTCATTCATAAGCAATCATTGTGACACAACAATCAATACATATATAAGTCATTTTAATTCATCGTATTAAACCGGGCCGTTTGTACTCAAAATGCCCTGAAACCATAACATATTTTAACACTTGAAATAGTCTATCCAACAAGGCAGTACAATGTTGCATTACAAAATCTCATTTATCCATGAGTACCCAAATGTATCAACATGATCAAAACATATATTTCAAAATTTAACCGGGTCATTTGTGATAAAATGCCCTCAAATAATAATATAGTTGAATAATAAAAGAGTCTAACAAAATGGGGCACTACATTACCCCACCAGTAGATGTTTTGAAGCTTGTAACCTGACCCAAGTACTTACAGGCTTCAGTTATACCTTTGTAGTAAGAAATCCTGTTCTCACCTTTTGTTGCTCTTTACTCAAACTTTGTTCCTTTACCTGTGATCATGGCTGGTGTAATTGTGAATCAGCCCAACCCATTACCTGCTTGGAGAGCTAGATCCCCTTTGAACCTCACACCTCCATTGCATAACCTACCTCAAGCTTTTGATAAGTTGTTGCCTAAGTTTGACCCTAAGGAAAGGATTGCTGTAGATGACCACTTACAAAGTTTCTATTTGGCGGTAGAAGGGTTAAGGGCTGGGGAGTACGAAGATGTTGTATGTAGATTGTTCCCTCACACCCTTAAGGGAGCAGCAGCATCCTGGTATTTCAGTTTTCCTACAAACTCCATTCCTGATTGGGACACCTTCAAAAGGACTTTCAGAAGTAAGTATTCAGCCCAAAAGACACATGCCTCGCTGATGAAAGGTCTTGGTTTGTTAATAAAAGAGAAGAATGAGAAGGTACATACTTTCACTCAAAGATTTTGAACATACCTAAAGAACTTTTATGAAGATGACAGACCCTCTGACAAGGTCTTAATTGAATATTATACCTCAGCCTTAGGACCTGAGCTGGCCATGTTTGCCAAGATGAAAGCCAAACCTACATTGGTAGAGACTTATGAAGAGGCAGAAAGGGTAGAGGCTGAAAGGGAAAGTGTAGAATATTATCTTGATTTACCTGGAGAGAAAAATACAAATAGAATAGCTTTATTGTTGTCTAAAACTAAAGATGAACAATCACATGATTATTAGGGAATGATGACAATGCTTCAGAAGCTATCTAACTGAATAATATATCTGGAGAGAGAAAAGGAAGTTCAGAAAACTTATAAACCTCACTACCAAAAAAGGGAGGATAACAACCAATGGCAAGTCCCTCCACCAAATTTAGCATCAATGAACATAACAAAAATAGGGGGGGATAATTTCTGTACTTTTCACCAGAAACCTCACTCTGAAAAGAAGTGCCCTCAATGGTTGAATTCAATTTCATTGGTGATGAATAAGTTGTTGAACTCTAAATTGACTGAAGACAGTGATGAAGAAGGAGAAAAAAAACAGACCATAGAGAAACAAGGTGAGGATACCATGTTTTCATGGGATGGTGTCTCGCTTTTTGACACTGAAGAGAGCACTCCAAAATATCAATACACACCTACAACAACAAAAGATAAGAACCTAACAATTAAGGACAATGCAATAATTTCGAAGATTAAAAAATTGCAGGAGAATGTCAAGAGACAGGTAGAAATGAATGTTGAAGACAAAACACTTGAAGCCACTACCCTCAACCAGGAGGCAGAACTGAGCAATGAGACTGTCAAACCTATGGAATATGTTGAGGAAGGAAGCGCTAAAAAAGTTAAGGAAGTTAAAGAGGAGATACCCACCGAAAATCAACCTATGGAAGAAAAGGTCGAATCAACTGGGCAAAGGAAAACTAGCACCCCACCTTTCCTTTTAACTCTGGAAATTTTGAACCATAAGGTGCATAATTGTCTGGTGGACTCTGGATCATCGGTGAATGTTATGCCTCTTGCAATCTGCAAAAGAATTAATGGGCAACCAAAACCTACTAATTGGGATGTCACTCAACTAGACAAGACTAGTGTCAAGGTAGTGGGGGAGATGAAGAATATTTTGATTCGATTGTCTGCGAATAAAAAGATATGTCAATACCTTGATATTGTAGTAGCAGACATACCTGATGGCTATGGATTGATCTTGAATCGATATTGGTCAGCACGACTAGATGGGTACTTTGCTTCCGACTGGTCACACTTGTGGCTACCTCAGAAGGGGAACCCAAACCTGATTAAGATTTTAAGAGGGCCCTACATGAAGCACAATGTTACTAGGATAGAAGAGGGAAATGAATCTGCTGATTCTATCCTGGGAAACTATCTGATTGAGCTTAAGCTAAGACATCCTACCTCAAGAAAGGCCAGTTCTATAATTAACACTCAGCCTGATCTCCTTCAACTTCCTCAGGCTGAGAGGGATGACTGTAAGATAGTAGACATGTGTTCAATTTCAAAAATAGTAGAGCTAGACCATGGTTAGATATCTCATGTCTATAATCCATCCCACCCCTTAACTCATTTGATTGAAGATTATTGAGGGCGAGCACCTATTTATTTTCTTGTTGCTTTGTACATAAATAAATTGATGTTGTTTTTCTGTGATGCTTTGATGTTGTTTTCTTTTGATTATTTAATTTGATGATGTTTTCTTTACTGCTCTGTTTTTTGATAAAAAGGAAAACTTTTGGTTACAATGGAAACATCAGGGTTATTTATTAACTGAAATCTTGAGCAAAAGACTACGCTCTAAAACATAGAGTGTCTTCTAGTAGCAGTGTCCCTAACTGGCCATGCATTCATTGAAGTCTTACTTAACCCCTGTAAATAACTCAGAAGTAAAACAGGTCTGGAATACTATTTTGAGGCTCCATCCATTTCACATCTTAAATATCCAAGGGGGTGACAGCAAAATACCCACGGAAAGGAAGCAAGGTAAACAGTATATCATATATAAATGATCCCATGCCATAATTTCAGAAAAGCTAAAAGCTATCAAGAGTCAAAACTCCTTAAATAAACAAGACATATCAATGCAAAGTATCAAAAGCATGAATTTCAAATTGCCGAAAGTTCCTCTCCGTCTGTGAGATGAAACACCAATTATTCTCTCACACAAAATGCACTATGGGATAGAGGAGCCTGAATAAAATTCAAAAAGAAAGGCAGATGGAGGACTCAAAAGAACTAAAGCTCAAATGGCACGAAAGTGCAATTGGCATGGGAATGAGGAACAAAAGGATAATACTGTTTACCATCTGTTACAATCCTGTGGTGTCCAAGCATGAAACTACCTAAGGACGGGTAAAATAAACCTCATTTATTAGGCCTCAAAAGAGTCATTCAGACTAGCAATATTTCTGATGTTACCATTTCCCAAAGAATGGACTACTTCTCAATGGTTTAAATGCTTAAGTTGGCCAGCCTAGGGATACAAACCTCTAGAAGATTTCAACTGGGAAGGGGTTAATTCAGAAATATAGGGTTCACTAGGTAGTCGCCAATTGTTGCAGCTACAACAATTTCCCAAAATTCCAAAAAAATTTAGGACCCTCCTTTGCTTGGATTAGTTCGATTTTCTTCTTGGGGTGGGTCTAATAATGATTTCTCATATTGTTTTCTAATGTTTGGGTTGATCTACCACCTGTTTCAGATTTTTTCTAACGCTTGGAAAAATTCAATGATTGATCAAACTTCATCATTTGCCTTTTAAATACGTTTTCATCATGGCTGAATCGGAAGGTATTTTCTTTTCCTCCCGTCGTTGCGGATGGATAAGCACTATTGGCTCCGACTTCCTCTCTGATTTTTTTGTTTTCACATCGGCTGTTTTTGAGTTTTACATTGGAACTCTTTATCATTTCTTTCTCCGCTGTTGCGGAAGGAAAACGGCTTCCTCCTCCGATCATTGTTTTAATGTTTCAGACCCCCGCTTTATTAGTCTCGCCGATCCCGTAATTCATGGCCTTCCACCGTTGCGGCTGCGGAAGGATTTATTTTCCCGGTCATATAAGTCATTTAGGATCTGTCGTTGCGGAGGACCACACCCTTTTTTCCTCTGTCGTTGTGTCTGCTGAAGCACTAACCTTTCCGAGCATTTAGCGTTGTCGTTTCCGGTTCAAGCCCCAGCGTTGCGGATGGTGCTATGCTTTACGGTTCCACCATTGCGGATGAAAGAAGCACTAACCTTGTCGATGCATAGTCATTTTTTCTCCCATTGCGGATCGATTTACGCTTCGTGGCTCCGCAGTTGCGGCTCTCATTTCATTATTGACCCGATGATTGGTTTTTCAAGGTTCCGCCGTGTATATCTCCACGGGTGGTTTAGCACTTTCACCATCCACCGTTGTGGAAAGAAGTTTGCTTTCGAATTCCGATCCAAAGATCTCCAACGTCCGATCTTTAAATTTTCCCCCACCATTATGTTGACTACATATTTGGGGTTGGGTTTTATTGTTTTACTATTTTATTTGCACTGTTGTTGTTGGGATGATCGTGAACTATCATCATCATCGTACTATCATCTGCTCGCGCTCGCTCGATCCCCCATTTTCAGTACCCGCAGTCCAGGTGTCTCATCCGTGGAGCTTGACATCCCTCTACACGCCGGTTGCGTAGTGCCAGGTAGGCTCATGTGCGCCTTTCCCCATTCCATTTAAGCATTTGGTTGTGTTTTTCCCCGCAGTTAGGACTGTTCTACGGTCGTTATCTTTACGCCTATATAGTTGGGGATTTTGTATCTTGACTGTCCGGGGAGGGGGCGTTTTGACTCATTGAGTAGTATTTGTCCGCGGCATTTGTCTGTGACCCTGCGCTTAGCAAATGGGGGTTTGGTGCAGACGGCCGTTACGCCGTCTGCACCAAGCTGCCATGTGTAGCGATGTTTGATGGGGGAGGGTTGTCTTGGCATGCTTGTGGTTTGTAGATTTATCGCCCTCCTTTCTCGTGGCCCTTACCCTTTAGAAACCAATGGCATTTTTCTGTGCCGTTTCGCGTGCAGTCATTTTTGAGGCCAGGCCGGGGAAAGTGGATATGCCGCTGCGTTTAGTTTGTTGACCATAAGTGCGTGGGCATGGTTTGGTTGGAACACCGTTGAAATCTTGTGTATTGCCCCCTTGTCTGTCCCATGTAGCGAAATGGTAATGGCACCCGCATAGAGCGGAGGGTTTTAGTCATGTTAATGTAGATGGGTTTTTCCCACCTGATTATATTGTTATAATTGTTTTCTATTGAAAAGCAGTGGTAGCTTGCCTATTTTTACTCCATATAACTGTTTTCCATCATGCTGGACATAGACTAAGTCACTGAACACTGCACATTGTGTTTCAATGGTTCTGTTAGTTAGGCCATTTCTGCTTATATACATGCATATATTTGCTTCATTGACTGATTGATATCATGTTAAATATAGCAGAAATGACACACTGCACACTGATGTATATAAGTTTGTCACTCAGCCAAAATGGCTTAATGTTTACAATGTTATGTGTGGTAGGAAGATTTCGAATCCACAATGTCAAAGAGGAAAAAGAAGAAGGCCCCGGTGGTCGAGGAAGAGCCCGAAGTAGAAACTGTTACCAAAACTGAATATATATATGAGGACACTAAGTGTATTTCTAGTTTTGAACCTGAATACTAGTGGGGGGGAATATATAGACTGATCACACACAGAGAGGTTCCTGACATGGGCTTAGAAGAAGAATCCATATATGCCAACATAGAAATATCTTCACTGATGAAGATCACCACCAGACCAGAGTTGTTCCCATGCTCTGAAGTAATCGGTTGGATTCTGCCCCAGGCAGATGTCACAACAATGATTTTGGAAAATGTTGAAAGACAGGGCTATGCTGCATATAGCCCTAGATATGTAGCATTGGCTTACCACCTACCAAAGCCCAAGTATTTTTATCTGATGATTGGATGAACAACATTAGAATGGACCTCGTAGAGACTCTTAAAAAGATGTTGTTGCAGGGAAAACATTACAGATACAGACCGACAGGTGATTATGATACGGAAAGATTAAGGCCCCCCTATAGGTTCATAGCTTTAATGCTGAACAGGATTTTTGGAAGAGTACATGGTAGGTTCTTCAAGTTAGAATGGATCCCAATCATTTTTTGTGTTGCAACCCAGGGGACAATTTTCAACTGGGCCAGCCTTGTATCAAATAGTCTTTCAACTTGCTTGGCCTCAACTTTGGGAGGAGTGGCCCAAAAGAGGTCTGAATTCTATATGAGTTCCATACTGCTAGACTGTATATTATGCAATCATCCTTTCCCCGGCCTCAGGTGCATCTGGGATAGGGAAAGAATGCTTGTCTATTCTGCTTATAAACCACTATGGGCACATAAATATCATAGCCATTACCAAGAAGTCTGTGAACACTTCATCATGCCCTTATACACACTCATTTTCCTAAAGGAGTGTGATTGTATGTCAGAGGAAGCGCTGCAAGTAATCGAAGAATATGTAGATTACTATTTGACTGAGGATGGCCTGTACTTCAGGATGTTTGGAGGTTCAAGAGCACCCTCCCTGCTGCCCAAATACGCCACTGACTACATCATACATAAGGAAGCAGTCAGGCAGGTCTTCTTGGATGGCATAGGGAGATTTTTGTTTGAGCATAAGAAGACCACCTATCCACCTTTTCCCTTCAGGTTAGGAAGCTACAAGTTTACCAGAGTAAAAAAAGGATGATGAATTTGTAGAAGAGCTGGAAAAGTTCCATTTTGGAGAGATGCCCTTTCGTAGAAATGATACTCACGGTAAAGTAGTTGAACATTGCAAAGCAAACAACGTGCATTTTGAGTATGCCCACCATTGGGATTGAGAAGAATCCATCTTCCGAAATGCAGTAAACATGAACAGCCTTGAGAAGAAGGTTCAAGAAGAAGATCACCACCAAAGGTGGGAAGGGAGATGAACAAGCAAAGGCTGAGGAAGAAGCAAAGAGAAGAAATGAGGAAGCCCAGAGGTTGGCACAAGAAGCTGCAGGGTGGCTACACATAGAAGAAGAAGAAAAAAAGGAAATCTACACAAGAGACAGCTAGGAAGGCAAAAGAAGATGCAAAGAAAGAAGAAGAAGAAAAGAAAAGGAAGTTGGATGAGGAGCTCCAAAAGCAAGAAGTTGAAAGGCTAAAGCTGACACATATAGAGCAGTCAGCTTCTGAAATAGCTGCAGGGCAGACCCAGGACATGGAGAACCCTGAGGTTTAGGACTCACAAGTACCTTCTGCCAACACACCCATGGTCCCCACTCTCAAGCTGGTCCCTTTTGTGCAGAAAAAAGGAGAAGAAATCCCTGATTTCAATACTGTTTTCTACAATAGGGCAACAAAGAGGATAGTGAAGAGAATAGAAAGGAGGATTGAAACAGGAGGTCTGCCTGGTAAAATCATAACGGATACAGCTGTTGTGTTGGGAACAGACCAAGATCTGAGGTTCACCATTAGAGCTAGAGCAGCACTGATTCAAGCTTCAGAAGATAATGTGGACAGGATCATGACAAACTTGGAACTATCTAAGAAATCCTCTGCTCAATTAAAAGACACCTTGAGGAAAGAGAGAGAGGAAGGCAATAGGCTGAAGCAGAAGTATGAAGACACGCAGAGGGAGATAAAGGCTTCTAAGGCTGAATTGTAGGCCCTCCAAGTAGAAAAACAGGTCAGAGAAACAACACAGGAACGCATGGAGAAAGTGCAGAAAGAATATCAAGAGCTGAAGATGGAAAAGGAAGGGCTGCAGGAAAAGGTAGAAGAGCTAGAAGAGCAGCAAAAGATTATCTTGGGGGCCAGTGAGCTTCACACCCAGGAACAGGAAAAGAAACATCAAGAGCAGATTTCTTCTCTAACAACTGCTCTGGAGGAAGCAAGGGAGCAATAGGTTAACCTCCAACCGTTCAAAGTGCATGTTTTGGCCTAGAAGGCTAAGATGCTACAGCTACAGACTGCTATAGAGGGAGAGAGGTGTAAAGTACTACAAATAGATGGCCAATTGGAGGAAATCTTGGAAACCTCCTCTTACTTTGTAGATCGATCTCAGGACGTCCTGGAAGTCCTGACTGCCAGAAAGGCAAGGATGGAAAACAATGAAGAAACTCCAGCAGAACTACCATCAAAGGATACACAGGCCCTCAAGCGGGATTATGACTTGCTGGAATTTGCTATAAATACCGCGGAGGATTTCAAAAAACAGTTAAGAAGACGAAAGGAGCATGCACCGAGTTTTTCAGAAGGCTTCTCATTACCTATAACCGATGCCAGATAGAGGGCGAGCAGAGGCTTGAAAATTTCCCGGATCACAACACCTTTGTGGAGCTATTGCAGAAGAGATACCAAGAGGAGGAAGCTAAAGTACAGCATATTAAATCCCTGGATGATCAGATCTTGAGGAGCGAAGTAGATCATTCAGCTATCAGCGTACAGCTTCTGGAGGATCAGCTTCGATTGAGTGCAGCCAGGATTGAGGCTATAAAGAACCACGCTGCTAAGTTTGAGATCAATATTCAGTTCTTAGAGCCTTGTGCATTTGAGGGCATTGCCTCTGAGGCTTCGGCATGGAAGAAATTTCTAGATGCCCAAGTGGGACCCTCCTCGTAAAGGATTGGTCACTTTTTGTAATGTGTAACATTGTGTAAAAACATTTGAGAAAAGTCAAGCATTGGGAAATGAAGAGTTGGGAATCCCAAAGGTTACTTTGGGCAGCCCAACCGTCTCACCCTTTTGTATAAGTGTAGAAAGCTTAGAAGGAAGAAGGGGCTTTTTCCCAGTTAGACATGAAAAGCAATATTGTAAGAAGAACTATTTCTCTTTGCAATAAAGAAGTATTGTTTGCCTGTTGGAGAAAGATTGGTGGCATTTTCAAATGTTATGTTGTGGATGGCTGAAAGATGAACTATTTTGTTTTTCCAGGTTTTTGTCCATTAACCGTGAGATCGTTCTAACTCCCAGAACCTATGTTCTTGTTTAAATGATTTCTGGTTTATTTTGTGGAATTACCACCATGAGTAATGTATGTTGTTCATAAAACAATTGGCTATCTGATTGTTGAAATATATTTGATCGTCCATGCATTGTGGAAAGAAATATCAGCTAACTGTAGTTTCTCTTTATGTTGCATGTACAATACACATTACTCATAAATAAGTTACAATCTGGCTCCCTGGGGATAGATAGATAGATAGATTGTTTGTTTGTTTGTTTCGCTGCTGCACATGTGATTTAGATGCTTGTGAACCTAAGACGAGAGGTAAGAACCTACGCATCACATTGTGAATACTCCTTGCATCCTTATCACCTTGCATGGTTAATTAGGCATATGCATATCATACTTAAGTCAAAATACAAAAAATATACACGATGGACCAGGCCGCAACCGGTAAAACCTTTGTTTTGTTACTTTGACCTACGGTAGCCGGACCACAAATCGGATGGGTTCCACATACCAAATAGTCACGAGCTAGTTGGGAACGTTGACTGGGGAGAATCCCTTTCTGTTGTTTCCTGCGAATTTCCAGGCCTCAACAGCTAGGTAGTTTATTCAACAACATAACATTACCATTCAGTTCTCTCCCTCAACTATGGGACATGAGCTTGTATTTATAGGGCTCAATGGATAGGGATAGTTTAGATAATTGTGGGTGAGGCGGCCATAAGATCCTACCAAGAGGGATCTCGACTCCAACCAACCCAAATTGATAGGGATAAGAGAGGACATGAGGCTCATGTTCTAGAAACCTCGAGAATCCTCTTTTTTTCTAATTTTACCAAGGATACCACTTATACACCTTTATGACAGAGTGGCGAAGGGTAATAACCACTTCAAGAGCAAAGCACATACGCGATGGCACCGCTTTTCTATAACCAGACTTAGGCGGTGCTGAATAAGGTACCACTCATCAGCTAAATGGAAAAAGTGGTGCTAGGATTTTTTATGTAGAATTGACATCTAGAGCATGTTTCCACTCCAAGTTTGGGGATTTAGGGAAAACATAGGTGTTAAGGATCTCATCACATGTTGGTGATAGGATTTAGGTATAACATTCCTACCATCTGTTGAAGCATAGTTCTCAACACTTTGTTGATGTCTTCAACCTGGACATTGGCATGCGGGTAGTAGGGTAGAGAGTTATCATGACAAAAACCTAGTTTGTCACTTAGTTCCGACATCATTTTGTTTTGAAAATGTGAACCATGATCGGTCATAATAGCTTGAGGGACTTTGAGCCTCATGATTATGTGATTGAAAAGAAATGGGGCAACAATTTTTCCATATTCAACATATGTAGGCATCGCCTCAGCCCATTTTGTAAAGTAGTACATGGCTACAATGATGTAACCATGCCCCCCAGCTGAGGTAGGCATACAATGCATAAAATCAATGCCCCATTTCGCAAGAGGGCCAACAACAATAATATAATGTAAAGGAGCGGGGTGGGTACACTTTTTTTATTGAAAAAACTAGTAGGTTGGGCATATTTTCATGGCCTCCATGCTATCTTTGAAGGTTGAGGGAAAAAAGTACCCAGCGCATAAAATTTTCTAAGCAATATCCATCCCAGAAATATGACTCCCACATGCTCTAGAGTGGAAGTCATTCAATTCTATTTCAGCCTCTTCATGATTTAAGCAATGCCGCAAAATTGCATCAATGCCATGATGGTACATGTATCATTGACAATAAGATAGTACTTAGCATAATGACAAATATGATGAAGTTTGGCTCGGGTTGCATTACGATGAAAGCATTGAGTCTAGGGATATTATAGTAGGGATTTCTCCCTTACTACAGAGAGGGAATGGCTACCTTCCGTTAATAGGATGGAAGGATAGGGTTCCTGATTGTAATGCAAGAAAAAACTGAAACAGAACTGAAGCAAAGAGAACAGAAAAGAAAGAAATGGAAACCCTACACACAAAGTTAGACTCCAAAACCCTACACACAACTTGTTACAACATAAAATGAACCTGCAAGCAAACTAAGTTAGAAAAAACTAGAATAAAAATGACAATAAACAAATCTTATACCTCTTGGTGGAAATGGGCCACCATGCCCTAGCTTGGAGAAGCACCTCTCTCTTGGCAATGGGGGAGCTATGGCTAAATTGGAGGATGGATTTGAGGGAGGGTGGTTTGAGAGGAAAATGGTCTCAAGGCATCCACTTGGGCAGCATAATAGTATGCAAGGGAGGAATTTTTTGAGAGTGACCCCCACACCTCTATTTATATCTTTTCTAGGGTTCTAAGCCCCTGGTCAAGGCTTTAGCCCCTTGTTTGGGCTTTTAGCCCCTTTCGCTCAATCTTTAGCTCCTTTTAGGGTTTTAGGCTCCTTTGAGGGGTTTTATCCCCTTTTTGGAGGCTTTAGCCCCTATGAGAGCTATTTAGGATCTTTTAAGGGGTTCTTAAGCCCTTTTTCATGTTTTTAAGCCTTCTCGAGGGTGTGGGGGTCAAATGGGGTCAAATGAGGGTCATGCATGGGTGTCCTTGGGTGGTGTAGGCCATGTACAGCTGAGTGAGAGATTTTTTGGGTTAACATATTTCCCTCTGATGTGTGAGGGCAGGAGCTCATTGTTACCACCTAAGTTGTACTTAGTGGTTTTTTATCAAGTGAGCCTAGTGAACTAGACAATGATAACTTGTTCGGGCTTCAGAAGACCTTTGGAAGTACTTCTAGGAAGTGCTTGTTGTACTATATCACATGTTCATACCCAATGGGGGAATTGTAAAAAATGTTCTAGTGTGATAGTGTCTGTAAAAGACTCAGTCTATTAGACTTTATTTTTCAATCCGATCAGCCCAGGGTGTTTTTTCCCTTGGTTATTATTGGTTGTTGAATAAACGACTGATAATTTCTGAGTTTTTCACTCCATGTCTCCAAAGTTGGGGTGGTCGGCTTGGCATTTAGGCCTATTGAGGTTATTAGAGTCTATGTTTCAATGAATAAACATGCTAGGAATCATGGTTGAGTCATATGAACATGTCTAAGTCCCCCTAGGTTTTTTCAACTTTTTAATTTTTTTAATTTTTTCAGTGTTTTTAATTAAAATTTAATTTTTCCAAAACTTAGGCTATTTTTTAATACTTTAATTGGAAAAATTGATTTTGTAATAAAAGTGGGCCAAATAATCAGTTTCGGTCATGTAGGTGCTCATTTTCAAGCTAAGAGCACCATGTAAACCCATGGACCCACTTTTTCCTAGTTTTGAGTGATTTTCCATCACTCAGGTCAGAAAGCCCCAAAAATCAATTATTGATTACTTTAATTAATAAATTGATGAATAATGGAGCAAATCCAGAGTCATAGATCAGTGGATCCTCAGCCGATTTGATTGAAATCAGTCAGATCTGAACCAGATTCACTGGATCTGACAAATCCTTGACTGAAGGAGGTGATCAAATCAAATCTAGAGTTGATCTTCAACATCCTTTATCGGGAATTTCGCCCTCCCTCTCTCCTCCACATGTTTTGGCTCATCTGGATGAATTTTGGTGGATGCTTCAGTCAACAGGTTGAGGTGTCAGTCAGATCAGCTCTCCGATTGACAATTGCACTCAGTGAGACTCAGATCTGGCTCAGTTAGAC
>LPNX010329741.1:462868-614796 GCA_001517045.1 Pseudotsuga menziesii
TAGTAAATTCTCAACCGATTTGATTGAAATCAGTCAGATCTGAACCAGATTGACTAGATCTGACAAATCCTTGACTGAAGGAGGTGATCAAATCAGATCCAGAGTTGATCTTCAGCATCCTTTATGGGGAATTTCGCCCTCCCTCTCTCCTCCCCATGTTTTGGCTCATCTGGATGAATTTTGGTGGATGCTTCAGTCTACAGGTTAAGGTGTCAGTCAAATCGCCCCCCCCCCCCTCCCCCCCGATTGACATTTGCACTCAGTGAGACTCAGATCTAGCTCAGTTAGACACAGATCAGGCATTGATGGACTCTCCTTCAGCTACAGTGGTTTGTCTCCTTGGAATTTGTGAATCCCTTGGGTTGGATCTCTTGTTTTTTGTTTAAATAAAGCATAGGATACCTCTTTCAAGCTAGTTAGAACTAGGATTGAGGTGCTACTGCTATTGTACTATTGTTATTGTTCATTTGAAATAAAGAGAAGCTTTGGAGGCAAGACGGTATTGTGCCATTGTATGTGTGGATGATCATTGCCATTTTTTATTGAGGTACCATGTATCTATGTTCATAATTTGCTGATTGGTTGTGGATTCATTGCTAAGATTGATAATAAGCTTATTATAATCTTGATAGGAAAGATGCTTTTCAATAAGTTTATTGGCCATCTCTTTCCTTTGATGCATGTTTAGCGATCTAGATTCAGCATGTTCTATAAGCTTATATGCATGTTATTCTGAATCTCTGTGTATGTACTAATCGGATCTCACAAGTATTTTGGCAAGTTTTTTATTTCAGCTGAGTTGTAGGTTCCTAGATTGGAGAGGATGCTGATATATTTTGCTTCTTCACTCTCTCCAAAACCTTCCAAAGGCATAGTCCCTCGACATTCCACCTGAAATCTCCACGGTGGATCTTCAAGGCTACCAGCATTTCTCTCCTCCTCTTCGTCCTTCAAAATCAATTATTTTACGTGGTTAAATTGTTAATAGCTTTGGTATTGTTTAGATCTATCATCTTAAAGTAAATTTAACATAGATCTATCTTCTCAAAGCCCATAATCTAGATCTACCTCTAGGGAAATCATCCTTTTTGCATGGAATTGTAAAGAGAATTTGTAGCTTGCATGCATTAGATTTCTATTTTCTGTTATAAAAGATAAATCTAGAAATCATTGCACATCATATTTCCTTCCTAAAAGGAAATCCAAGATCCCAAGGAAAGCTTGGTTCCCTTTTTACTTTTTTTAACTAGTTTTTACTTAGCCTTTTTTGGTTAAAAGTAAGCTGACCCAAAGGTACTTTCAGAGTGATTTTGGGCATATTTCAGTCTAATAAGCTTGCTGGTTTTTATAAGGTATAACAGAAAAGAGGAGGAGCTTCTGCTTGAAAGTGATCATTTGGCCTTCTGAATCCCCCCAGGGGTCTCCCTTTTTTACTGAAATCTTTAATTTTTGCACTTTGTAAGCTCTTGGTTTCATCATGTATAAGAATCAAGAGGCATCATATCAATTTTCTGATATTGTAACCACTGGTAATAAAAATAATTTTGAATAGGCTCGTTCGAGCCCATTCCCCATCCCCCCTAGGGGGATTTGTATATGTGTCATTTTTTTCTTTGCATTCATCTTTTTTCAAACTAGCATAGTATTAATCTGCAGGGTAGTATACTTTGATTTAAAATCAATTCCATATTCCATTTCTATTGGTTTCAAAGTAACTTTAATACTTACCCCACGAGCCTCCTTTTGAGCCGAAAGGTGAAGAAAGGTTCGTGGTAGTCTAATTAGAAAATTGTGGTTTGCTTATATTTTTATGTTCATTTGCTATCATCATTTGTTTCAATAATGATAATAAAATCAACCTCTCCTTGATTCCCCGATTGAGGTCCACTTGGACAGAAAGAGGTTACTGGAGGGTTTTCTTTTTAACAAGAACATCCATCTCAAAATTTACTAAAATTGACAAGACTCCGGTGTGTATGCTTTACACTTGGCTGCGGTTCGTCCGATCAGTCAAGCTATATCAAAAGCATTTGAGTGACTATTATAATTAGGATTCAATCTCCCAAATTGACAAACCATCAGGTGAAAATCCAACACCTAGATCAAACCATCACGGTGGCAAAATACCCAAAGGAAGCGGGAACTTCTGAAAAGTGACCTCGGGGCGCCGATCTCTGTCACACCCTAATGGGTGGGTTATGAAAAATAGCTCCAAAAACTCCATTCAGCCCACATATTCCTTGCGGGTAGTCGTGAATGTTTAGTTTTGGACATACTCCAAGTACTCTCAGGTATATCTGGAGTCCACCCCTTCGCCTAATTTTAATCAACTCATATTTTCACATTAACTTAAAACGTACCAAGAGGCAATTGCAAAACATTCACTCCAAGCACATGCAAGTATATTGATTTCTTTTTTACTCCATTTTAAGGCACTGGTTATTTTCTTGCTATATATATAATGTTTAGTTTTGGACATACTCCAAGTACTCTCGGGTATATCTGGAGTCCACCCCTTTGCCTAATTTTAATCAACTCATATTTTCACATTAACTTAAAACATACCAAGAGGCAATTGCAAAACATTCACTCCAAGCACATGCAAGTATATTGATTTATTTTTTACTCCATTTTAAGGAACTGGTTATTTTCTTGCTATATATATATATATATATATATATATATATATATATTGTATCTCAGCATTGTGCTTTCGTGCGCTCATTTTGTATCTTGTCATCTGTGGTTGTTTATGGTTAAATTTCAAACTCCTAAGTGTTTCATTCAATTTAACATCACCATACTAAGTAATTAGCCTTAGTAACTTAATAGGGTCTACCCCCCTTGGCTTTGTCAGGAGTTGAGCCTAAACGGAGGAGTCAAGAACAAGCTAACAGCCTTGACTCGAGACTTGCCCCCAAGGACACACCGAGTGGCTTGAATATGTCTACCACGTGACCCAAGTGTGTGTAAGGCAGCAACACTCATCGTATGGCTGACGAACATCATAGTATTTTCTGCGGAGAGGTGGTGCTTCCTGGGCTGGGGCATGGTGGCTTTTGGTTTTTGTATTAATATGGTTCCCATCAATGGGTGAGATAAAAATAATGTGTGACATGTATATGGATGAGGTGAGCATCCCCATGCTCATAACAATGTCGAAAGAATAATGTGATCTATGCTCTATAATACAAGAACCGATCATATACAATTGATGATACATAGTGGTTTCCTCAATGAGAGGTTGAATACAATACTGATCTGAAGAACTGCTAAATTGGACCCATGGCATTCTCATGGAATTCTATATCTTCATGACTAATAGCCTACTAGATCTTGGAATGGTACATTGTTGTATGGACTCACTAATGGAGAGTCAGAGTCTTTGTGGTACAAGTATGCTGCATCAATCATAAATCTATATAGAAGCACTGTAGTGGATTCTGAACACTGTCTCCAAAGCAACCCGGAAATCACAAGGGACATAAACCTGTTTAGGTCCCTCAAATAGACTCATCAATGTGCTAGAGTCAGGTGACATCCAGGGTCTTTGACCAAATACTGCACAAACCAATACCCTGTACGAATCTCAACAGTGCAACAATGTAGTTGGAGTCGAGCACGTGAGAAACGGCCATCCCGAGAGGCACTAAGGACTCCTTTAAAGTGGTCCAAGGAACTCATCAATGAGGTTAATGAAACCAAGATACATGGACCTTTGGGTCTATCCTCTGGAATATGTGTGTTGTCGTCGACAGAGGGAGACCTGCCCCTATTTAAGGCAATAGTGTTTCTTAACCAGAAGCGCAAGGGAGATAACCGAAATATGTGAGACAATCTGAGGATTGACCCACTAAATGGTGGGGTGGAGAGGGAAAGAGTTGAACAGGGGTAGAGGGAGTGTAGTAGACTCAAACTTCCTTTTTTTAGAGTATGAAAACAGGGAAGACCAGGCATAAAATGAAACTAACTCATGGGAATGGAATCATAGCTATAATACTGGGAATGTTACTGCAAATGGGAAATACTTGGGGGAGGGAGATACTTTTGATATTGATGGGATCCAAGGAAGACACATTGTAGAGTACTCTAAACAAAGGCAACCCAAAGTGGGAATGCTGCCAAACTATTTTCTGTGGGGTGGTGTCTAAAGACACCATTGTGGTACGATCTCGTGGATTTTTGGTGAGCCTGAGAAAGTAAATGCTCAATGGTGCTTTCAATTTTAGAGAGTTTGAAAGCATGAAGAAGACTCTAGTGGGAGTCTTTTTCATTGGTAGTCTCTTATGCCCGAAAAAGGATAAAAGTATACACAGGAGATCTCACCCATCCTTTAGGGGATGAGAGACTTATTTACCATTGGTAGTCCAATCAGACCAGGAAAGGTTAAACCTATACTAGCTGGATGGTCATTCAGATACTTTTACGAGCATGAACGAAACCAAGTTTACTCGGAAATATTTTCTTGCTGAGAAGGCTGGAAAAGAGCTTAACAACAACCTGTGGTGATCCTTTTCATAACGTTTGGCCCCTCTGCCCGAGAAAACACAAAAGTATGCAAAGGGGAACGGTCTTGGATTGAATGTTCCAAGGTGGTTATTTTCATTTGATGGTCTACATAGTCCACAAAAGGAGATAAACGGGATGATGTAGACACCCTTCCCTATGCTTTAACAAGCAGGAAAGGAAGCAGTTGCGCTCGGCAATCTTTTCATTCTTTTAGGAGTCAAAAAAAAGCTTAAAAGAAACTCTAGTATGGTTAACCGTTTGCGGTGGCATAGGTGGTGCCCCATGTCAGGACGGTGGACATTGGTCCAAAGGTCATTCGCGTAGTATGGATGAAGTAGGTGGCTCTTAAACATACCAATACATGCACGGGATAGATCACGGCAGAGGTACATGAGTCGGTGTGGCAGAGGAATGCAAACCGAGGTGGCTCTCGAACAGAGGTCAGGAGAGTCGTGTGTGAATTGTGGTGGACGTACTTGACTACATGTGATGTGTGTGCAAGTCTGGAAGAAGTTATATGCCAAATGCATGCAAAGGAAATGATCCGTCTTTCGGACGATGGTCCGAATATCCGCATAAGGTGCGGTGGACGAAGTAGACAACTATGTCTTAAAAATCAAAATGATGTTCCTTGAAGGGCAGTGGCCTGAGAACCTGCACGAGTAGCGGTAGGTAAGTGTGATGCAAGTAGAGGTCCGTAGACAATTGCATCACCATGATGTGCCTTGTAAATCGATGTAACTTCTGGGAAGCAGTCCCAAAATTTGTTTGTTAAACATGAGACGATGGTCTCATAAGGATATGGAAATTTGAGCCAGGAGGTGTGAGAGGTGTCTCGAATAGGTTCTGGGTGACTCTAGATTAGAAGCTAATGGTGTTGCCCCTAACTTGTGGTAAAAACAACATTAAAAAAAAAATCAAGCGACTCATTTGTGATGTTAACTGTAAAACCTCTTGAGGTAGAGCCCGTTGCAAGGATTCTCCAAGAGTTGTCCATTAGAGTCAATAAGGGTGTATGCCCCTTTTATGAGGCAACAGTGGATGGCATATGGGCCATACCACATTGACTCGAACTTGCCTTTGCCCAAATTGTTGTTGGGTTGGTTGTAGACTAGAACCATATTGCCTTCACTAAAGGTGTGAGGGTGGACATGGGAGTCATAGTGGACCTTTGACCGTGTTTTCACTGCTTCGATGGCTTGAATGGAAGCTCGATGGTATTCTATGGTTTACTCGCATTGGAGGAGTCATTCTTCTAAAGGAGAATTATCAGGGAGGAATTCTACCATGAGGCGGAGGGATGGGATTTGGCACTCTATAGGGAGTATTGATTCAATGCCATGTACTAGGCAGAAAGGAGTGAAACCAGTTGCAGTTTTTGTGGATGTGTGATAAGCCCATAGGGCAGAGAATATCATGTGATGCCAGTTGGTTTTATGATTTCCCACCATCCTTTGGAGCATTGTTTTGATGATTTTATTGATTGCTTCAACTTCACCATTGCCCTAGGGGTAGCAAGAAGATGAGTACTGGTGTTCAAATTTCAACATGGTTGATAGCTCAACCCAAACAGCATCTTGAAAGTGTGTTCCATGGTTTGAGACCAATTTTTTAGGAACACCAAATCGTGGAATAACATGGTTGAGGAAGAACTGTGCTTCTTTTTCACTTTTGCAATCAAATGTGGGCATGGACTCAGCCCACTTAGTGAAGTAATCGACTGCCATAATGATGTATTTATGACCATTGGTCGAGATAGGTTTGATTGTCATGAAGTCGATTGCCCATTTGCAGAAAGACCCTACTGTAACTACAGGGTGTAATGGTGTAGTGGGGGTTCTTTCCTTTGGGGAAAAAATCTAACAACTGCAACAATGCTTGACTGCCTCTATGCAATCAGTAAATATGGAAGGCCAAAAGTAGTCGACACGTAAAATATTTTGGGCGGTTTCCAAACCTGAAAGGTGTCCACCACAGGCTCCACTATGACAGTCATTGAGGATGGTCTCGGCCTCTTCACAAGTTAGGCAATGATGTAGGATGGTATCAATGCCTCGACGATACAGAAAATATCCAATCAATAAGTGGCGAATGGCTTGATGTCTTATGCGTCACCTATCCTCACGGTTTAAGTGTGCTATGAACTTCTGTGTTCGTAAATATAGAAGGATGTCCCCATACCATGGGTCTTCCATGGATATGACAAATAGAAAATCATCAGGGAGGTCATCCTTGGGTGGTGATGACGTGGTTAATGGGGGTAAGTCGGTCATGAGCGCAGCCAGCGCAAGTTCCTTTGTGCTTTTTTAGGAAACAAATTCTAAGTCGAATTCTTAGAGAACGACTACCCACTTAGACGCACAACCGTGTAGGAGGCAACGGCTTAAGAGGTACCGCATTGGGTTTGAATCAACCACTACATGAGTGTGGTTTGCAATGATGTAGTGGTGAAACTTTTGAGATGAGAAGACGATGGCAAGGGCCAATTTCTCCTCGGGTGAATATCGTAGTGGGGGGCCTGTTAGCTTCTGACTGATGTAATAAATCATGTGCTCATGGTGATCATCATCTTCTTGGACCAAGACTCCAGCAATGGCATTGTCCGAGGTCGACACGTAGAGAATGAAGTCTTGGGTGAAGTCTAGTGCTGAGAGTAACGGTGTAGAAGCCAAGGCTTGATTGAGTGCATCAAATGATTCTTGTGCTTATTGATCCCAAACAAAGGGGATTTTGGTGCACAGCAAGCGGATGAATCTGTAGGATTTTGTTGCATACTCTAGTACAAAGTGGCGAAGGAAGTTGGCCTTGCCTTGGAGGCTCTGTAGTTGGTGCCAAGTTTTTGGCAAAGGAAGATCAAGGATAGCCTGAACTATGAGGGGGTCTACCGTTATCCCTTTGTGGGATATGATGAACCCGAGTAGATGGCTTGCTAGGACACAAAAAATGCACTTTAGGAGATTCAGGTAAATTTTGTACTTGCATAATCGTAAAAAGACTTGCCACAAGTCATCCAAAAATTGTGCTCGTTTTGGTGATCGAGCAGTAAGATCGTCCAGGTAGACCAATATGATATGTATTAGATCATGGAAACAATATGTCATGGTGCACTGGAAGGTGGCTCCAACATTTTTCAGACCGAAGGGCATTACTCGATAAGAGAATGTGCCCCACGGGGTTGTGAATGCAGTCTTATAACGGTATTCTATCTGGATCTAAAGTTGGTTATATCCGGAAAATCCATCCATGAAGGAAAAGACCTCATGTCTAGCACATGCATCGATGATCTGATCGATGAAGGGTGTTGGGAAGTTGTCTTTGGGACACGCCCCATTTAGATCATGGAAGTCTGTGTAAAAAAAGATGGTACCCTATTTTTTATTCACGAGAACTGGATTAGAAACCCAAGTGGTGTACATAATGGGGTAAATGAAGCCGGCTATGCGCAGATTCTCTATCTCAGCTTTGACCACGGCCGCTTTGGAAGGATGGATGAGTTGTTGCTTTTGGTGTACGGGGGCCACATCAGGCCATGTGTCAATGTGGTGTTCCATGATGGATGGATCCAAACCAGGAATTTCAGTGTAAGACTAGGAAAAGATGTCACGGAATTCTTGGAAGAGAGCTTTGCAGGCAGTGACTTCCTCCAGGGAGTAGGATGCCCCCAACATGATTTTTTCAACAACCTCAGGATTGGTTGAGATGTTAATTTTGATGGTTGGTGAGATTTTGGCCATGTTCCCTTATTTGAAGGAATCTAGTGTTGGAATGGGGTTTTTGAACCATTCGACTTTCCCATGAATGAAATCTTTGATTTCCACGGAAAACTGATCAGACTGCGACACAAGTTCTTCGGGGAGGAAGAATGAGCGATGGTGCATGTCATCCCATGGGTATTTTGGGGCGGTTAAGGCTTCAAGTATCTCCTCGTCATTGTACAAGCAATGAAGAGACAGGTCTGATGGACCATCATTTAAGGTGGAGACAAGAGGGTCAGTAGAACTGGATATCATGTAAATGGACATGGTGTCCAAAGAAGGAGGTGTGGGGTGAACTTCTTCGATAAGGGTGATCTCAGATTCAAGGGAATGTTGTCGAAGGTTGTCTAGAGCCATTCGGAACTCAGACAAGTCTTGGTAGTGGTGAGAATAGTTTCCATAGAAACCAAAAAGGGCACAATCATGGTTTGTTCTCAATGACTTGTTTCTCACTATTGGTGTGCTTGGAAGTTCAACCACGGGGAGATTTTTGGTCTTATCCATGACATCCAGATGCACGTGGATTACAGGAATCTCAAGGAAGTTTTGAGTTGGATGGACCTCTTCTTTGCAGACGACACAAGGAGGGATCTGTTGAGGTTCAGCAGTAGCTTTCGCATTTTTTCCCCTAACCCTTTTTGGGTGGGGCGGTGTGGGTGCAGGTGTGCTGGTTGGTTTTTGTGGGCCGGGTAGAGGATGAGATTCGACCACAATGGGTTGCACGAGGGTTAAGACTACTTGGGGCATTGGTGGTTGAGCTGGTGGATCAAGATACCACACGAGAATTCCCAATGTAAAGTTGGGTAAGTTTAACATGCCTATTACTGGCTTGCCCATGACACCAAGCGGGGGAAAGAGGAAGGGAATTGTGTGGACTACAGAGGAGCCCAGATAAATCCCTGATGCTTGTATGTGGGGATGAGGTTGTGGCTGTGGCTACGCATAATGCTATGGCTATGGATGATGTTGCGGCTGCTGTTGATGTTGCGATTATGGATGGTGTTGCAGTTGCGGTTGGGGCTGTGGCTACGGTTGTTGTTTGGGTGTAGCAGTCCTGGATGAGAGCATACATAAGTCCACAGTCTCATTTGGTGTCAGTGGTGGTGACACTAAGGGGAAAGAAGCCATCATGGTGGTATTGGAAAGCAACCTAGGGCCCACATTCAACAATGGGGAGGCTGGTATGTTGTCAACCATGGTGTTGACCGCAGGGATAACATTAGCGGGTGTGGTCATCCCTTGCGTATCAATGGTGTTGATCATAGGGATAGTGTTGGTAGGTGTCGTTAGCCCTTACGGATCATGATAAGTTAGTTGGTCAATCATCACAATTTTCCCTTCGTGGGGGAACATCATGAGACGGAAGACAGTTGATGCTACGGCTCTCATGGCGTACATATAACTTCTTTTGAGGAGAAGATTATAGTCCAATTAAGCATTGACAACCTCTATGTCAATTAGTACTGTCTTCCCAACTAATGTGATGGAGATGTGGGGAAGGATTCCTTGGGATTTAGTGGGATGTCGATCATAAGCCCACAGAGTTGTGGAGGATGGTTACAGAATTGGTGATCCAAGTTTCTGCCAGACTAGGGTAGACATGATGCATGTGGATGCCCCCTCATCCACTATGCACCGGTGCATGACCAAATTTTGGATAGACACCAGGATTTGAAACGAAATGGTTGATGGAATTTGTGGTGCTCCATTCTCCGTGTCGAATGTGATCAACTTGGAGTCAAAGGGGTCCACGGCCCCAAGGCCGGCTAGTAAGGCTTTCTGCTACGTTGGGAAAGTTTTGAGTACCTCAAGAGTGGACATGGTGGTAGGTGTTTGGGCCAAATCATCCATGATTTTGTAGCTAACAATAGCTCTAGCCGTGGTGTTGTTGGTAACCCGACGTATGAGGGGGCATGGGAAAGGGGGAAACTAAAGAGGTGCATTGACTATTTTAGACATAGATGTCGCCAATGTGTTAGTGGGTTCAGTGTTGGTTTCATATTGATTTCATCTGGTTTGTAGATTGACCTCTTTAGTTGTCATAGCTAGCAGGTGGTGGACACCTGTTTCTACCATGGGAGGTTCCCTCGGAGCGTTGGGATTGGGTTGGGGATGGGGTGCGATTGCTACCAATCCTTGGACTGGTAATGCGTTTTGGAGCACCATAGGAGGAGGTCCTTGTGGTGCCGGGTTGGTTTGAGCTTGGTCCGTTATATTGGTGGCATGTTGAACCTCATTTCTAATGGCATGCTTAGCGCGACCCATGAAGGGACACTCAAATGTGTAGTGCCCATAGACCTCGCATAGTGTTCATGGTTGGTTTGTCCACAATGGAGCGTTGTGTCTCGATGCATTCGGTCATTGAGGATTTTTGGCTAGACGGTTTTTCGTAGCATTGTTGGGAGGATTTGGTTGATGACTGCCTCCCTGCGGTTAATTGTTGCCTTGGTTCCGGGGTCGATTATTCCTGGCTTGCCCTTGTTGGTTATTGGGGATTGGTTGGTTGGGACGGTTTTGTTGTGAAAACACCTGTCCCAATGGAGCAAGTGGAGTAGGGGTGAGGGATTAAACAGCTTGCATAGATGGTGCATAGTAGACTTGGGTAGGTGTCAGTGCCACAAATGTGGGCATTTGTCCCGCATATTGTTGTGTCAGCCAAGCTAATGCCCAGGCCTGCTGCGGTGGCACAAGTTGTGCATAAGAAGTTGTGGCTCTGGACTCGGACATCATTCTTGCATAGTCTGGAGTTTGGTTTTGGTAAGAAACACTAGGGTTGTTGCTTGGTTGTGGTGGTATTACAGGTGCTGTCAGATGGTGTTGTGGTTGGTGAGAAACATAATATATGATGCCATCTGCAGCATGGGATGCCCTTGGTGCATCCTAGTAGGAGGTGCTTGCATGGGGAGCATCTGGAATGACAGTGTAAAGGTATCAAACTGTGCATATATCGGGTCAAATTACTGGGCTTTCAAGATGGCCTCCTCTTTGGATTGGGGGAGTTCGGATGTGACGTCCTTTGCTATAGGTGGGAGCAAGTTTTTAAGAAACTAATCCAGGAAGATCCTATCATCAAGTTGGATCTTACACAAAATACGGCATCGCCACCACTCATGGATGTGGTCGATTATGTGGGTCACAGTATTTTGGCAGCAAGATAACAAGATCTCCACCCCTTCGTCATATCTGATGAGGACTTCGAAATATTGTAGGAACATGAAATCCAGGGAGTTGAAATCTGGGTGCTTGGCTTGTGGTATCTCAATGTACCACTTGGCTACAGCACCTGTGAGGGTGCGTTGGAGTAGTCTTAGCCTGATTGAATCATCTATGATGTTGTTTGATGAGCACCATGGATGAAACATCATGATGTGGTTTTGGGGGCACTCCCCTGCCTTTCCTTCAAACTTGGTTATGTCCGAGGGAAGTTTGGTTGGCATGGGAGGCCAATAAGTTTGATGGCGGATAGGGTCATTTGTTAATCAAGCCAAGTCAGGAAAGTTGATACATGCCATTAAAGGAAGGTTTGACCCAAGGTTGATGTGATATGGGGAAACCATGGTGGTGGGGTTCGTAGGTACATGATGCACCTGCATAACTGGGGGTACTTGTGGCACCATTGTGGACGGGCCAATGCCCCCAAGTGTGGTAGGAAGGGTAGTGTAGGTGGAAGGGCCACTACCCCCATGTATGATAGGAGGGGCAGTGTAGGTGGAAGGGCCACTGCCCCATGTATCCCAAGTGGGACAGTGTGGGTTGAAGGCATACTACCCCCATGTGTTGCAGGTGGGACAATGTGGGTTGAAGGAATACTTCCCCCATGTGTTGTAGGTGGGACAACTTGACTGGTCAATATGGGTGGTGGTAGCTGGCTTATGACGGTTTGCATGACCATGCTGGGGCCACCTGCAGGGGTGTTGGTGGTGGTTTGTGGTGTGGACATGGGTCCACTAGCAATTACTACATCGAAAAATGGATCCAGGTTTACACCAATGATGGGGCTTGATGTAGCAGTGTGCAGATTTGGTTCAGACTGATATGGGTCTGAATCTGAATCAGAGGCTATGTAGACTTCGATGGTATAGAAGGTCATCGAGAATGGTCTCAACGATGTCAGTTTAATGAACCATATTGTAGTGGTTCGCCTCTTAGGCGTGAGGAAGATATTGAGGAATCAATCATGTCAAATTTGTATGTCAAAATGGTGGTAATGATTTTTGGACCCTGGTTTTAATGGCTTCCTATTAGCTTCAGGTGGTCACTCAGCCACCAAGACTGCCAGAAGACAGCGCTTGGCTTTTTCTTCATGGGAGTGCTAGTCAATAGGTGGGGGTCATTGCTCGTTTCACTTGGCAATTCCTCTCAACGGCCAACTACTTTGGGGTTCTTGTGGTACTCCTCACAATTAGTTTCAGGGCTGAGCCCAAGTACTTCCCACAGTTAAGGCAATCAGGGACTTATGTCCTTAAAGACTGCAGATGTTTAACTTAGTGTAAATTGTAAATTTTACGGGCTCACTCAGTGTCATGAACTGAGTTGGATTGATTTATATGGTATGGTGTGTATGTCTTTTGTTTTTCTATTATACCTGGTGGCTACTTAAATGGTTTATGAATATTCCGCAGAGTTCGAAACATTGTGAATGAAATTAGTAAATAGTAATCAAAAATTTTACACTTGTACCATTTGTGAACCTGAACTATGATAGCTTGACTAGGTGACTACCTTGCACATATATTTCTCTTCAACCAAGAAAGGGTGTTGGGCTCTCAACACAATGGTACTAAGCCCATCTGTAGATCCACAGGTCACCCTTCGGATGCAAGGTTGGTCAACAGGGAGGATGATGAGCGTCATGAGAATCCCTCCTTCTCTACCCCCTCTACCTTCCAAGTCACTTGTTTCTAGTGGATTCAAAAAATAATTGGTGAAGTGCCTATTACTATATGAGCTTCACCCTTTGTCTTATCCCAGAATACCCCGAAGGGTGATGACTGGGTAGAGGAGAAGGGGCTAGGCAATATGTTGATTTTAAGTAAATTTTAATCAAGCTTTGTTCATTAATCCATTAACCATTGATTTACACTTTGATTTACACATTCTACAAATGAAATGAATAGAAAAATAGGTAGAAACATAAATAGAAATAGTTTTGATGGAAAGAGGCGATTGAGCCACACTGACAGTCCTTAACTTTTTAAAAAATCAAACTCTGAGAGACAGATCACATTTTTTGAGTCAAATGTGGCAAGGGGGTCACCAAATTTTCCCAGAAACAGGAGAGGGGGTCTCTTAGACTCTACATACAGAAGTAGCCTGACTTCTACAAGGGGGTCATACCTTTCAGGGCTAAATGGGTGACCTGGTCGCACCTGTCAGGCCAGAATGAGCGACCTAGTCCCCTCTCTAGGCCCGATAAGAGCGACCTACTCCAAAAAGGGAAAAGAATTTGGTCCTGAGACAGATCTGGCCAACAGTAACCTGTACTGTGGCCAAATGGACTCAGATTGGCCTTGAGGAGGCTCGGTAGTAACTAGAAATGCAAATAAATAGATATCTAAACTAGATTTTATAGAAAATTAAACTAGGTTAACAGAACATTAAAAACTAACACTTTGAAAAATAAACCCAGGGATCCTGTGGAATTGACCTGGTATGGTCGCCAATTCTGTCGCAGGGATTTCTCCCTTAATATAGGGTAGGAATGGCTACCTTCTGTTGTTGCCTTTCACACACCTAGGTCACGTGGTAGAAATCTTCAAGCCACTCGGTGTGTCCTTGGGGGCAAGTCTTGAGTCAAGGCTGTCACCTTGTTCTTAACTCCTCCGTTTAGGCTCAACTCCTAACGAAGCCAAGGGGGGTAGACCCTATTAAGTTACTAAGGATAATTACTTAGTGTTGTGATTTTAAACTGAATGAGTTACTTAGGAGTTTGCAATTTAACTATAGATAACCAAATATGGCAAGATGTAAAAGATGAACACACGAAAGCACAATGCTGAGACACAATATATATATATATAAAGCAAGAAATTAACCAGTCCCTTAAAATGGAGTCAAAAATAGAATCAATATGCTTGCATGTGCTTGGAGTGAATGTTTTGTGATTTCCTCTTGGTATGTTTTAAGTTAAATTTGAAGTGTGAGTTGATTAAAATTAGGCTAAGGGGGGACTCCAGATATACCCGATAGTACTTGGAGTATGTCCAAAACTGAACCTTCACGGCTACCCGCAAGGAATATGTGGGCTGAAATGGAGTCTTTGGGGCTATTGTTCATAATGCACCTGTTAGGGTGTGACAGAGATCGGCGTCCTGAGGTCACTTTTCAGAAGTTCCCGCTTCCTTTGGGTATTTTTCCACCGTAAAGGTTTGATCTAGGTGTTGGATTTTCACCTGATGGTTTGTCAGTTGGGGAGAGTGAGTCCTAATTATACTAGTCACCCAAGTGCTTTTGATACTGCTTAACTGATCGGACAAACCACAGCCAAGTGTAGAGCATACACACTGGATTCTTGTCAATTTTAGTAAGTTTTAAACTGAGTGTTCTTGTTTAAAAGGAAAACCCTCCAGGAACCTCTTTCGATCCAAGTGGATCTCAATCGGGGAATCGAGGAGGGGTTAGTTTTAAAATTGCTGATAAATAAAAGATGAAAAATAAAACAAATACACAATTCTGGTTTTCTAATTAGTCCTACCATGAATCTCTTTCCCCTTTTGGGTCAATCGGGAAATCGTGGGGTAAGTATTATGATTACTTTGAAAAAACAAAAAGTGGAATATGAATTTAATAATAAAATCAAGTATACTACCCTGAAAATTTTATCAATGCTATTTTAAAAAAGGAAATAAGCAGAAAGCGATGAAAAGGACACCGACGCAAATCCCCCCAGGGGGGATGGGGAATGGGCTCGAAAGAGCCTATTCCAAAAATAATTTTATTTATTATTGGTTACAATATCAGAGAACTGATATATCAGAAACTTCTTGGTCCTTATACAGGCTGAAACCAATATTTTACAACTTTGCAAAAATTTTAAGATTTTGGTGAAAAGGGAGACCCCTGGGGGGATTTGAACGCTCCTGAGGCCACTTCGGACAGCAGATTCCTTTCTTTTCTGTCAGAATTGATAAAATAAAGTGAGCACATTAGAATAACATACACCCAAAATCACTTTAATATTACCTTTGGATCAGCCTACCTTATCTCAAAAAAAAATGAAGTTAAAACTAGCGAAACAGGCGAAAAAGGAACCAAGGAAAGCAAGCTTGCCTTGGGATATTGGCTTGCTGTTTGTGCAGCCAATGAAATATGCACTGATATCATAGAATATTAAATTTTATAACAGTGAAAGGAAATTTAATGCATGCGATCTACAAGTTTTCTTTAAATTTTCATGCAAAAAGACGATTTCCCTAAAGCTAGATCTAGAATGCTTATGAAACTTTTTTAAGTGCAAGATCTATACTATAGGATTTGATAAGATAGATCTATGTTGGAATTAATTTTAATATTATATATCTAAGCAAAATCAAAGCTACGAACAGATTAACCCGGTAAAAATGTTGATTTTTTGTAGAAATGAGAAGAAGAGGAGAGAAGGTCGGATCGTTGCTTGAATGGAACAAGCTGAAAGGAGTCCCTTTTGTGGAGTGCTGAGGGATAGAGTCTTGAGATTATTGTATAGGAATGGCATCAATCTATATCCACACCTTCATCCAATCAGGAACCCGCAACTAAATAACACATGCCTGCACACGCCTCATGAGATCTGGATAAGGATGTATAAAGCAGCAAAAATGAAAGATCATGCCAAAATAAACTTATTTAAGCATATAACTGAAATTTTTTAGCATACATCATATGGATAAAAAAGATCAAGCAATCTAGCTTTCCTAGTTTACCCCTTACTAGATTCATCCGAATCCTTGAAGCCAGAACACAGAAGCATCACAGGATTTGGCAAGAGATTGGAGCTACCACATCAGCAGCATAACACTGAGAATCCACACATACACATGCACTACACAGTATAGCCTCCAAAGATTCTTTATTCACAAATGATGATAAAATACAGAGTTACAATGGCAATCCCTTCAGTCCAGCTCTAACTAGCCTAGAAGAGGGAGCCTCAAGCAGGATATATACAAAATACAGGCCATCCAGCCCAGGGGGGCACAAATCCCAAGGAGATAGATTGAATATGCTGATGGAGAGTCCATCAATGCCTGATCTGTGTCTAACTGAGCCAGATCTGAGTCTCACTGAGTGCAATTGTCAATCGGAGAGCTGGTCTGACTGACACCTCAACCTGTTGACTAAAACATCCACCAAAACTCATCCAAATGAGCCAACACATGTTGAGGAGAGAGGGAGGGCGAAATTCCCCATAAAGGATGCTGAATATCAACTCTGGATCTGATTTGATCACCTCCTTTAGTCAAGGATTTGTCAAATCCAATCAATCTGCTTCAGATCTGACTGATTTCAATCAAATCAGCTGAGAATCCACTGATCTATGATTTTGGATTTGATCCATTATTCATAAATTTATTAATTAAAATAATAAATAATTGATTTTTGGGGCTTTCTGACCTGAGTGATGGAAAATCACTCAAAACTAGGAAATAGTGGGTCCATGGGTTTACATGGTGCTCTTTGCTTGAAAATGAGCACCTACATGACTGAAACCGATAATTTGGCCCACTTTTATTACAAAATCAAATTTTCCAATTAAACTATTAAAAAATAGCCTAAGTTTTGGAAAAATTAAATTTTAATAAAAAACATTGAAAAAACTAAAAAATTGAAAAATTGAAAAACACCTAGGGGGACTTAGACATGTTCATATGACTCAAAAATGATGTCTAGCATGTTTATACATTGACACATAGACTCTAATAACCTCAATAGGCCTAAATTCCAAGCCGACCACCCCAACTTTGGAGGTATGGAGTGAAAAACTCAGAAATTATCAGTCGTTTGTTCAACAACCAATAATAACCAAGGGAAAAAACACCCTATGGTGATCGGATTAACAAATGAAGTCTAAGAGACCGAGTCTTTTACAGACACTATCATGCTAGAACATTTATTACAATTCCCCCATGGGGTATGAACATGTGATATAGTACAACAGACACTTCCCAGAAGTACTTCCAGAGGTCTTTTGCAGTCCGAACAAGTTAACCCTATCCGATTCACCAGGCTCACTTGATAAAAACCACTAAGTACAACTTAGGTGGTAACACCTTCCATCTATAGGATGGAACAATAGGGTTCCTGATGGTAATGCAAGAAAAAAGTGAAACAGAACTGAAGCAAGGAGAACATAAAGAAATGAAAACCTTGCAAACAAGGTTAGACTCCAGAACCCTGCATACAACCTGTTAGAACATAAATGAACCTGCAAGCAAACTAAGTTAGAAAAAACTAGAATAAAAATGACAATAAACAAATCTTATACCTCTTGGTGGAAATGGGTCACCATGCCCTAGCTTGGAGAAGCACCTCTCTCTTGGCAATGGGGGAGTTATGGCTCAATGGGAGGATGGACGAGAGGGAGTGTGGGTGGCTTGAGAGGCAAATGGTCTCAACGCATCCACTCGGGCAACATAACAGTATGCAAGGCAGGAATGTTTTGAGATTGACCCCCACCCCTCTATTTATAGTTTTTTTAGGGTTCTAAGCCCCTGGCCAGGACTTTAGCCCCTTTCGCTCAATATTTAGCTCCTTTTATGGTTTTAGGCTCCTTTGAGGGGTTTTAGCCCCTTTTTGCAGGATTTAGCCCCTATGAGAGCTATTTAGGCTCTTTTTAGAGGTTCTTAAACCCTTTTTCATGTTTTTAAGCCTTCTTCAGGGTGTGGGGGTCAAATGGGGTCAAAAGAGGGTCGTGCATGGGTTTTCTTGGGTGGTGTAGGCCATGTAGAGCTGAGCGAGGGATTTTTTGGGTGAACAGATATAAAATCAAATTTCCATACTAGGGGTCAGACATATTAATGAGGAACAAGGATTCATCTTGTAATAAATCCAAGGGTTTTGTATCCTCAATAATGGGGGGAAGGTCACACATAAGCTCTGCAAAGACAAGGGACTTATTTGAACTGGATTTTGCAAACTTTCACTTGAATTCCTAGAGAATGGAAATATAACAAGAGTATTTCCCCCCAATCACTTGACGAGTCAAGATGCAATACATGGGGTTAAAATCTATGTACACAATAGTTTTGTGGAGCAAGATGTAGTGACGAAATTTTTGGACTGCGATGACCATGGCTAGATCCAACTTCTCAACATGTGAATAACAAGTTTCAGAGTCAATGAGGCTCTTACTTAGGTAATAAAACACATGTCCATGGTCATGTGCATATATTTGAACTAGCACCATGTCGATGGTAGTTAATGATGCAACCACATACAAGGAGTAATCCCTAGTGTAATCAGGTGGTTGCAACACAGGTGCATGTGTAATAGCATGTTTGAGAGTGTCAAATACATGTTATGTAAGGTCATTCCAAACAAAGGGTGTGTCCTTTTTTAACAAATGCATGAAATTGTGTGTCTTCTCTGCGTAGTTACATACAAAATGAAGCAGAAAATTTTCCTTCCCTTGCAAACTTTGAATCTCAGTAACATTGGTAGGTAGTGGTAGGGCCAAGATGGATTCAATTATCAATGGGTACATATGGATTCCATCCTTGGAAATAATGAATCCAAGCAGTCTTCTAGTCTCGACACAAAAAACACATTTGTGTGGATTCAACCGAATGTTGTAATGGAGACACTTGAGAAAAATGGCTCTCAGATGGTCAACATGATGCTCTCGATGTTGCGAATGGGAAGGTAAGTCATCAAGATACAATTCCACGATATGTTTGATGTCATAGAAATCATAAGACATGGCACCTTGAAAGGTAGCGCCAACATTTTTTAGGCCAAAAGGAAACTTTCTATAGGAAAAGGTCCCCAATAGGAAAATGAAGGTCACCTTATGTTGATTGGAAGGGAGTATTTATATCTGATTATAGCCAGAAAATCCATGCATAAATGAAAAGATGATGCTCTTGGTGTAGTTATCAATGATTTGATCGATATAAGGAGTAGGAAAATTATCCTTAGGAAAAGCCATATTATGATCTCAAAAATCGATACAAACCCTAATCGTTCCATATTTTTTGTTCACAGGAACAAGATTAGAAACCAATTTCGTCAATGGCACAGGGTAAATGAACCCAACCTTAAGAAGTCTTATAGTTTCTTCCTTGATAGTCGTTGTTTTTTCGTGGATTTACTTGACATAAATTTTTACGGACAATATTGGCATCAGGGTAAATATTGATCGCATGGAAAACGATCGAAGGATCTATCCCTAGAATTTCTTCATACTTCCATGCAAAAATGTCTCTAAATTCCCTAAAAAGGACTGTATAAGACCTAAGTTCTGAAGAAGAACGATTTTGGCCCAAGTGAATATTCTCTACAACTCCAGGTTTTACCGATATGTCAACCGGAATGGTCTTAGTAATATTACACAGTCTGCACTCAGACTCAACGTTGTGAATGAGTACTAGTGACTGAGGTGTAGTTACAATATCAGAGGAAACCAGTGTTTCAAAATGATCTTCAACCATTTGGTAACTCGAAAGGAAAGAGGATCAATGATGATGGTCTTTCCAAGGCATCTCATCTAAAGACATGGCTTCCATGATGGATTCATCTTATGGAAGAGGTTGTGAAAGATAATATAGAGATGGTAGGGGGGGATTTAACTAATATGGTAGGTGATATGGGTTGGATGCTACCAAAATATGATCATTAATGGTGGGGTCGCTAGTGTAATGGATATCCTGGTAAGTCTCTTCAAAATGACTGAAAGGCGTCAAATCAACAATTGATTTCCCTTTATTTGAAGTGTCATGATTCCTATAGGAGATCATGTTCATGAACATGGCCTATGAAGGGGGGGTATTTTTTAACAGAAAGACTCCCATAAGTGAGGGATATTTGAGAATACTTACCCCTACATTCTAATACTACGGATTCAAAGAGTCCAGGAGTGGGAAATTGTTCACAAAATTAGAACTTGTGTATAGAGAACAAAACTCTAATTGATCAGCTATAACAATATTCCCTTAGAATGGGAATTATACCACTTGAAACATAGATGAATAAACTTCATGCATCATGTAGAACCAATTCCTACCTAGGAGGAAATTGTAGTCTAGAGCATTAACAACCTCAAAATGGATGGACATTGATTTTCCCCCTGGTTTAATTAGGAGAGAGGATAGTAATCCATAAGGTTAAAAACCATGACCATCAAACGCCTTCAAATTCATAGGTGCACAGTTAATTTTAGGGGATCCTATAGCTCTCCAATATGATAGAGACATGACAGAATTCAAGGCACCTTCATCCAACACAATGCGATGGACTTTATTCCCAATGACTTTTGTGGCTCGTTCAAAATCTAACTGATGGGAGATCCTTGACTTAAAATCATCTATTTTAAAGGCAATAATATTATTATTTTCAGAATCCATATCTCCAAGAAATGAACACAAGTTATTCGTCTACATAGGGCATGTTTGGAGTACTTTGAGGGTTGACATAGCACATGGTGCTTGGGCCAAATATTCTACTACATTGTAGTATTGAGTGGCCTATGCACTCAGTTTAAATACTGATTTTCAAATAAGACTCTTCAGTGGATGGAAGACTGTGTCAAGAACATGTTTTTCAATATGAATTTTTTTGGTAGGAGGAGGGATGGAAGTCATAGATTTATCAGTTAAATCGTTATCATCTTTATTTTTTGGAGGAGGGTCATAGTTATGGGATCTAGTTGTAATATTAACTAATTCATTGTACATCATTTTAACTTCATCTATAGAATATGAAGAAGACCCATGCAAGGATTGATGGTCTATCAATTTTTGTGGGTAGGGAATGGATCAATCAAAATTTTCGAGGTGGAAGTGTTTTTGAGAAACTTGTTGACCTCTTCACGATGAGGACATTCCTTGGTGAAGTGGCCACCTCATGGATATGATGCAGGGAAATTTTTCCTTTCTCCTATTTTTATATTCAACACCTGTGTTTTGTGTTTTATTAATCTCATGTTGATTTTCATATTTGTTTGATGTATTCTTTCCTTTCTTCTTCATTCCCGAAGATTTTGAGGATTGAATTGCATTTACCTTGGAAGAGGCAACATGAGAAGAAGTGGTCTTGGGATTTATGACGGCATGGATAGTAGGTTGTTTTTTCTATTTCAAGGATTTAGTTGTTGACTCTGTCTGAATAGAACCAAGTACACCATCTACTAGTGTTTATGTTGAAGGTCTTGAGGGGCCCAAAGTAGGACGGGGAGAATTTGGGATCAGGTCATACAAAGTGTCTGACTAGGAATAAACCAAGTCTAGGTATTGAGCTCGATTGATGGCTTGCTCTTTGGTGAAAACACCTCCCATGGAAACATCCCAAACAATGGGTGGACGAAATGACTTTGTGAACCAATCAACGAGTACTTGGTCGGGGATAGGGGCTTTAATCAACCTACATCGTCATCTCCACTCATGCGTATGATTGGATATATGGGTGGAATTGGTTTGACTAAGTGATTTCAAAATATCTGTACCTGTTTCGTACCTCATTAGGAGTTGAAAATGTGTCAAAAATGCCATTGATAAAGTGTTAAAATCCCAAAAATACTATTGAGGCAATTATATATACCACTTGGCAGCGGTCCCAATGAGAGTCCTTTGAAAATGTCTCAAATGGATAGAACCATCCATTAGAGAGTTGGACGAACACTGCAAATTATAGGTCATGACATGGTTTTTGGGGTCCTCACCAACTTTGCCATCAAATTTTGGTAAATCCAAAGGTAACTTTATCGGAATAGTTGGCCATGAAGGATATGTTGGTTTATCCTAGAATATTGAGGGTGGGGGTGGGGGGGTGAACCAGTATTGTCTTTTCTTTTTAAAATAAAAACACAAAACGAGTCAAACAAGTTAAGACACAAATTTTATTGTGGAAACTTCAAAAAGAAAACCACCAATTCAAACTCATTAATAAGATGAATCTATAAAAGTGCTTTATCTACTGCCACATAAAGGATTCAACAACACCCTGGGTTTTTTTTTGCTACAACAGACAAGGATGCTTCAACACCCTAGGTTTCTTCCTACTACAACAAACAAGGATGCTTCAACACCCTAGGTTTCTCCCACGGGGACTTCACTTAGTGAACCTCTCACATACCACGTACAATTGTGGGATATTAAAGAATACCCTTAATTTCTAGAGATATTGACCCAAACTCTTTTTGTTGAAACCCCCTCCCAATACTTAGAACCTCCTTCCCACCCCTTTTTATACCTCAATCCTTATAAACCACCCTACCCACCCCCACCTTAAACCCCTCATCCCCCCAATACCTGCAATATATTGGTTCAATTTTTTATAATTTTAAAACCCACATAATGAACTAACGTGATAGGATATTGGTCAACAAGTGAAGACCCTGTGGTTTCTCCATTCTACAATAGAAAAGGATGCTACAACACCCTTAACAGACTTATATTATGCCCTAGTGCCACCCTGCCATCTAGGACTGATATTTATCAGTCTTCTATTCACTTCTTGGACTATGTCATTCGCAATCACAGAGATGAATTATTTGCGTCAATTATTATTTTAATAAATACCTTCACGCTTCTTATAGATGCATCTCTTCACCATTGTGCCATTTCATTCTTTGATCGTGCCTCTTCAAAACAACTAATTTAATTCCCTATTAATTGATTTGATGTTCAATATTCCAGTCGTGACCTTCTGCATTCTCCATCTCTGCAACCATCCTGAGTCATTCTTCTTATATCGGGCTTCTTCCCTGACCGTAGATCTAATATAGGATGCGGTGTGTGGATTTCCTATCTATGACATTTCTCAAAATGTCTTCCTGCACTTAGCTTTCTTCCTCAACCATGTTAATATTCTCTATGCTAAGCTAGATTATCAACATTCAATTAAATTTCACAATAATAATAACATACAGGATCACTGAAAGAAACAGTATCAGAAGACTAACACAGTTTACCCTGGGAAAATCTTAAAGGGAATAACCCAGCAAGAAAATCTTCCTCAATATAGATGATCAAAAAGATGAAATATAAGACTTCAAACTAGTCCTTCTCCTCCTTCCAGATAAGACTCCCTCTCTCTCTCTCATGTGCTACACAAGTGAGTGTCTGTGTGTTTCAAATGAGGAGTGCCTCCCTCTATTTATATTCTTCCGCTCACTTAACTTTTCACTCAACTAAGTTGGCCCCACTAAACTTGACTGAGATGACTTCTCTAGGAGGACTCAAAACATCTTAATATTATATTTAGGAGGGTGCTAATGACCCAACTTACAACAAAGGGTTTTCCTCATGACTCTCTATTAACCTAATACAATAATATCATCCTGACGGACGAATAATAACATCTCCTAAAGGTTACATCAATAAAAAACATTTAGAATATTCTTCAAAGTTACAATAATTCAATAAATTGTTCTGCACTATTGATCTCTCAGACTGCGGATCGCCTAACTATCACATTTCTCAAAGTGTCTTTCCACACTTAGCTTTCCGCCTCAACCGTTCTGCACCATTTATCTCCTTCAATATTTTTGTGACTACCAATCTGAGGTGAAAATCAGATATTAGATATGTGACTTTCTCCAAATATCATTTCCATATTTCCACTTTGTGAACCAATCTTTCTGCACCATTGATCTTTTATGGATGTCTCCTGACCGTTGATCTTCCAGATCGCAGGATGTGAAGTGTGGATTCTCAAAAACTAAAAAATTGCTTTCGTAATTCTTCGCCTTATGTTTTCCACACTAATCTTTCTGCACCGTCGATATTTCATGGATGTCTTTCTGACCATCGATATTCTGGATCACGGGATTCAGAGTGTGGGTTCTCAAAAACTCAAATGTTGCTTTCTCAATTCTCCGCCTTTCATTTTCTGCACTAATATTTCCACACTGTCGATCTTTCACGGGTGTCTTTCTGATCATCAATCTTCGAGATCACAGGATGTGGAATGTGGAACTATGACATTTCTCACATTCTTTTCATTCTCCACCTTCTGCTTTCCACCTTCCGAACTTCAGTTTGTGGAAACCCATATTATCCTAGACCTTGATATTCTGATTTTTGTTTTCTGCTTTTCTTATGAACCGTTGATTTCTTTTACGGGTTCACTCCTGTCCATCGATCTATGATCTACTACGTATTTGTGAATCTACCCTCTTCTTTGTGTGGAAATCATCCACCATCGTCGATATTCTCCAGATCAACTTCTATATTTCTCTCAATTGATCTGGATCATCCACATTGTCAATCATTTCTTAATGAAATTTCGCTCATATTGGCCTGTGTTAATTTCCTGTCACTTCACCCAACAAAATGACTTTATTGTCATCGGATCAGGGTCCCCACCAATCAACGGTGGACTTCAAATGTATGAAACTATATTTGATGTATAGTTTGCACCCATAAAAAAAAATTCCAAAATGCACAACTCCACCCAGCAAAATTGTTGTACATCGTTGATCTATTTTAATGATTGATCTTGGTTTTTTATCTCAATCTCATATTATAGTGATCATATTCAATTTCACAAGCTCGACCCTTCTTTATCTTTCATGTATTTTATCTAGCAAAATCCTCCTTTAGCCATTGATACTCTCCACCTCTAATCTCCATCATACGATCTCTAGTCATATGTGCAATTGTTTTAGTCTTATCCCAAGCATTCTTTCACCTGGTGAAATTTATTTCATCTGTAGATCTATACGCGCTCTTTAAAATTGTCCATTATGCATCGTTGATCTGTCTAAGATACAGATCTTCAAATCTATGGTTGAAATGATCAGTGGGACGATCACTTCCTTCTTGTAGCACTCTTCACAGATCAATTCCTTCCTACAGATATCTCTTCACTCATACACTAATCCTTTTCCTTTGACATTGTTGAAATCATCATGCTATCATATCTATTGGTTATTCCTTGTTAGATTTTTATCATTTAATCTAGCATTAGCTTAGGATCTTATCCAGGAGAATAACAAGCACAGAAATCAAACACATGAGACAATGAACACAAATATTTTCCTCAGGGAAACCATAAAGGAGAAAACCCTACAACTTCCTCAGAGATAGAATCATCCCCAAAAAATAGTAAGATGATTTCCCAACAGCAGTAGTCTCTCTGTCTCTTGTACCATCAACTTCTTCTCTCTCAGTTATGCACTACAACTGAGTGTGAGTGAGTGTGTGATAAATAGAGAGGGTTACTCTCTATTTATACTAATTCCCAACTTGACAATAACTCACTAGGGATGACTTCTCTAGGAGAGTCTAATAAGCTTAGGGACCCACAACTGCGGGGACTTTAACCCTTGAACAATAGGAGGGTTACCCACAATGACTTGACATGAATTTTTTACATTATAGAACCTCTTGATGGGAACATCAAGGTATGACATGACTTAATCACATTACAGATACTTCCTGAAATAAACATCGGGGTACAATACATGAAATATATAAGTGAATACATTCTAAAGTTACAAATACATCAACACTCCCTCTTAATTAGGAAGGTATTCTCTCGACACAATTTTTCAGCACTGGTCTTCTTCTCTATATCAACTGGATCATAGCATCATCTTCATATTCAATTCATCTTCATCTTCAAGTTGTCTAATCCATCTTAATCTTTAAGTCTTCTTCATCACGAGATCTGGATCATCACACGATCTGGATCATCACTGTATCATCATCAAGTCTAGATCATCACTTGATCTGGATCATCATCAAGTCTGTATCATCATCAAGTCTGGATCATCACTTGATCTGGATCATCATCAAGTATGGATCATCATCATAGGTGCTATCTCAAAATGGTGCTATCTCTTGATTCTTCTCGTCACAGGAAGTTCTACAGAGCCAGCCCTTTTTCATGTTGGTTATAGGCCTAAACTCCATGCAGGTATTCTTCAGCACTTATATCTAACCCTAAGTTAGAATGGTCCACCCAGCTCTTACATTTGACCTCATCTTGTCAGAAAGGCACACCCAGCACTCACATCTAACCTCGTAAACACATCACGCCAAAATGGCTCAGCACTGATATATGACCATGTGAGAACACACTGCATTGGAATGGCTCTGCACTTACGTCCGACCATGTGAGAACACACCGCATCAGAAGGGCTTTGCACTTACATCTGACCATGTGAGAACACACTGCGTCAGAAGAGATCTGCACTTACATCCGAACATGTGAGAATACACCGCATCAAAAGGGCTCTGCACTTACATCTGACCATGTGTAAACAAATCATGCCAGAATGGCTCTCAGTCCCTGACTGAGGATTCTTGGTAACTGACCAGGTGCCTCCATTCTCCTAGAGAATGGCATATCAGCACCAAGGTGAGTATTCCTGGTAACTGAGTAGGTGCCTCCATTCCAAGAATGGCATTCAGCACTTATATCTGATCATGTAGGAACCAATCCTATAGTCACATAAAAATGGATTAGCACTCACATCTGACATGGAAGGAACCAATCCTCTCACCATGATAGAATGGCTCAGCCCTTAAATCTGACCATGGAAGGAACCTAATCCTCTCACCATGTCAAAATGGCTCACGGACTCATCATTTCCCCTTGGAGGGAACCTCGATCTAGAGAACACCAAGATTCTCCCTAAAGTACTCAAAATTCACTCTAGCCAATGGCTTTATCAATACATCAGCTATCTATTCGTTCATTGCAACATACTAGAGTTTTACTGCTCCTCTCTGCACCATATCCCTGATATAGTGATATTTGATCTTGATATGCTTTGACTTGTCATGGAACACTGGATTCTTATACAACTTCACACAACTCTGGTTGTCACAATATATACAAGTAGCATCCAAGTGGAGATCAAATAAATCAGACAGTAGCTTTCTCAACCACACTACCTTGCAACTAGCTGAACAAGTTGCAACATACTCTACTTCAATTGTACTCAGTGCCACACAGGATTGTTTCCTACTAAACCAAGAGATCACACCTGATCCCATACTGAAGCAGCATCTTGAAGTGATCTTCCTATCGATGGCACTACCTGCCCAATCTGAACCAACATAACCCTTCAGGTTAATCTTCTGATTCACCTCTTACTTGAGCCCATAATAAACTACACATTTTAGGTACCTCAGAATATGCTTTATGGAAATCAAGTGAACATGTTGTGGATCTGTTAGGAACTAGCTCAAGGTGTTCACAACAAATATCTAGTCTCGTATTTGTCAGCTACATCAAGAACCCAATCATCTAATGATACATTGTAGCATCAACCGCTTCCGATGAAGCATCACTCAATAGATTTAGGTCCAATGCCATAGGTGTGGTCATGGCCTTGCAGTCCATCATCTTGAACCTCTTCAGAATCTCTACTACATACTTCCCTTGTTCAAGGAATATTCCATCTGCATTCTACCACACCTCCATGCCTAGAAAATAGTGCATCATACCCAAGTCTTTCATTTCAAACTCAAAATTAAGCTTCCTCTTAGTATCAGGAATCAACCCATCCATACCTGTTACAAACAAATCATCTACATATAGTAGGAGTATCACTGGGTTGCCTTCTTCAACCTTTTAGTAAAGGTTGGAATCTGCTTTACTCTTGGTAAAGCCCAAACTGGATAGAAATCCATCAATTCTATCGTACAATGTCCTGGGTGCCTGTTTCAAATCGTATAGGACTTTCTTCAATATACACACATGAGACTCCATGTCATGTGTCTCAAAACCGAGTGGTTGCTCCACATACACTTACTCTTCCACTACACCATTCAAGAATGAAGTCTTGACATCCATCTGGTGTATCTTCCACTTCATTACTATAGCCAAAGAAAGTACTGATATGATGGAAGTGTATCTGGCTACAGGTGCAAAATTTTCCTCATATTCTATTCCTTCTTTCTGGGAAAATCCACGATCCATGAATCTTGCTTTATATTTTTCTATGTTTCCATCTGCAACATGCTTGATCTTGTAGATTCATTTGGAAGTTACAATAGACTTCCCTTCTAGTCTTGGGACAACATCCCAAACATCATTCTTCATGATCGATTGATACTCTTTGATCATAGCATCCTTCCATTATTTTCTTTCTACTACTTCTTCATAGTTGGAAGGTTCTTTATCAATAATGTCACATAGCAGGGCTACATAACTGGAGAAGGACCTAGTTCTCTTTCTTCCTCTGTGTGTTTCTTCTGAAGCTCCATATCTTTCTACACCTTAGATAATTTCACGTACCCAAGAAGGTTTCCTCTTGTGAGGATTCTTCTCTTGAGGTGGATCCATAGGTTCTTGAGGTTCTTCTAATTCTCAATCCTCTTCTTGAATTTCTTCATTCATGGTTCTATCATGAATTCTGGGTGCTTCTGTTTCTTCAGGTTCTTCAGCCAATATCGAATTGGGTTTTATGTAGGATGAATCTTTGTCAAATGTTACATCTCTGCTGATGTCAATATTCTTGAACCCTAGGAATTATATTCTATAAGCCTTCGAGCTTTCAGAGTATCCAAAAAATATACCCTTCTTTCCTGAAGGATCTAACTTCATCCTCTTTTCTTTCAGAATGTGTATGTATATAGGACAGCCAAATATTCTGAGATGGTTGACTTTTGGTTTCTTTCCGGAGAATACTTCTTCAGGTGTCTTGTTCTTGATTACTCTGTGTGGAGTATGGTTTTGTACATATACCATTGTTCTGGCAGCTTCTGCCCATAGATGCATGGAAATATCTTGATCATGAATCATGGCCCTTGCTGCTTCCATGATCGTTCTATTCTTTCTTTCTGCAATCCCATTATGTTGTGGATTATATGGAGTGGATAACTCCCTCTTAATCCCTGAGTCTTTGCATACCTCTTTGAATTTATTTGATGTGAATTCTCCACCATTATTTGATCAAAAGGTATTGATCTTCTTTTTTGTGTGGTTCTCGATCAAGGATTTGAATTCCTTGAACTTGCTGAATACTTCATCTTTGTTTTTCATAAATTATATCCATGTCTTCCTAGAAAAAACATCAATAAAAGAAACATAGTATACATACCTGCTTAATGAACTGGATGACATTGGACCCCATACATCAGAGTGGATGATTTCCAAGATTCATTTTTCCTTGCTCTCACTACCTAGAAATGTCTTCTTTGTGTTCTTACCTTTCACACATCCTTTGCATACACCTTCATGTTCTTTCTACATTTCTAGGAGACCTTCAACATCTTTGCTTACAAGTGGTAGTGCTCTATAATGCACATGTGCAAGTCTTCTATGCCAAAGCTCATTTGGTTCTACCAATTTATGAACCAAAGCTTGTTCTAGTTGGCCCTTCAATTTGTATAGACCTCCTTCTTGTTCCCCAATCACTACTGCATCATCAATAGACTTTCCCTTTGGCAACATGAGAACTTGGTCGTCTACAAATGAAACCCAGGTACAAACAATACATCTTTCATCTCTATAGACTTTCCAGAGTCTAGATTATATGAGGATTCACCACTACCTTTTATTGGATATTGGTAGTCATCTCCAATTCTCACCTTGTGAGGTGATTCATGTTCAGATAGTTTCAGAAAGGATTCCTTCAATCCCATCATATGTTTGGAAGCACCATTTTCTATAAGCTAATCATTTCTACCATGTGTGATAGTTCCCATGAGAGAGGAAATTAGAACATATTCTTAATCACTTGAAGAGTCATCACTGTCTTGTCTAACTCTCTTTATGGAAGGTTCATCATCCTCTATAGCATGAGCATGATGTCTTCTCATTTTTCCCTTCTTCTTATGAGAGCTATTTTTGTTTCTAGGACAATCTCTTGTAAAGTGTCCTCTTTCATCACATGTATAGCGAATGTACTTAGACATATCTCTAGGATTTCTAAAGTTACTCTTCTGGTGAGAGTGATTACCTTTGTGGTGGCTAGTTATGGTTTTCTTGGATTGTACTATGAGAGCTTGATCTTCACTTCCCGTATTTTCTTCTCAGGCTACTATCCGAGCTTCTTCTTCACAGCATTCTTCCCATAGTATACTGAACTTGACTAGCTTCTTTCTTGAACAGATCCCTTGAATGAAAGAGTCCCATGTCCTAGGTAGACCATTTAAGGCGGTCATTACAATCTCTGTATTCTCCACTTCTTCATCCACTGCTTCAAGTTGTTCTTTGATCTGGGAGAACCTTGTGAAGTATGACTAAATGGTCTCTGCATTCTGTATCTTCACATTCTTCAATTGGTTCCTCAAGGTCATCTTCTGGTTTATGTTCTTTCCTTCGAACAGTTTGATCAAGGCATCAAACATGGATTTAGGTTTATTTAGGGAGGAAAATTGTGGTATGAGGTGATCCTTGATTGAATGAGTAATAATCCTCTTAGCCATGACCAATTTCTTCTTGTGTAAGGCCTTAGCCTCATCTCCCTCTAGAACTGGAACCTCTTCATTGATGTAAGATTCCAACTCATTTTCTTCCAAGACCAGGGACATCCTATACTTCTAGGCTCAGAAGTTATTAACTCCCTCAAGATTTTAATCAAGCTTGGTATGATGACACATCTTAACTAAGAACCTCAAATGGAAATACAAAATATTTAGATCTTACCAGGTTAAGATGTTGGATCTGGATCTGGAGCTGAATTTCTGCAGAGCTGGTTCAGGAGAAGATTAGGGTTTAACTTTCCCAGAGTTTTGTCCAACCAAAAGCTTTGATCTTGATCTCTAAACTTTGATTGTGTGGAGGAGATCAATCCAGACTTGGGCTAACTCAAAAATTCCACTTCTGTGGAAATCCCTAATTTTCGGCAGCAGTGTCAAGTCAAAAACTAAAAATGCTCAAAATCAGATTCTGCTTCGACAGAAAGATGCAGCCTGGAGAGGAGAGTCAATCCAACCTTCTTTTGCTGAAAATATGTGGAGAGAGATCCAAAAAATAGGAATCCCTAGTTTTCACAGCTGCATAGTGTCTTCTTCTTATGTTAGCTCTGATACCATGTTAGATTTTTATCATTTAAGCTAGCATTAACTTAGGATATTATCTGAGAGAATAGAAAGAACAACAATCAAACACATGAGACAATGAACACAAATATTTTCCTCGGGGAAACCATAAAGGATAAAACCCCACAACTTCCTCAGAGATAGAATCAACACCAAAAGCAAATCCCCCAAAAATAGTAAGATGATCTCCTGATAGCAATAGTCTCTCTCTCTTTCTTGTCCCAGCAACTTCTTATCTCTCAGTTATTCGCTACAACTGAGTGTGAGTGAGTGTGTGATAAATAGAGAGGCTCACTCTCTATTTATACTAATTCTCGACTTGACAATAACTCACTAGGGCCAACTTCTCTAGGAGAGTCTAATAACCCTAGGACGCCACAACTATGGGGAATTTAACCCTTGAACAAGAGGAGGGTTACCCACAATGACTTGACATGACTTACTTACATTATAGAACCTCTCGATGGGAACATCGTGGTATGACATGACTCAATTACATTACAGATACTTCCCAGAATAAACATCGAGGTACAATACATGAAATATACAAGTGAATACATTCCAAAGTTACAAATACATCAACATTTCTTTGTCATTCATGAACACCTTTGACATCAATGACAACTATATACTCAACAATATCCCCCTTTGGCATTGATGGCAACATCTAAACATTATCCCCCTTTGACAACAATGACAAAGGATAACATGTTATTCCATTGAGGATTTCTTGTCTTTCTTCTTTCTGACAACTCCCATTGTCATCATATCTCTCCATGATATTGTGCGTCCTCCTCTACAACTTTTGAAAAGGGATCACTCCCATCTTTTGTCTAAGATGCTCAAAGGCTTCCTTAGGTAGTGGCTTGGTGAAAATGTCAGCAACCTATTCTTTTGTGTCAACATACTCTAGTTTGACAACCTTCTGAGATACGTGTTCTCTTAGGAAGTGATATTTTATTGGTATTTGTTTTTCCTTAGAGTGCATGATAGGGTTTTTTTACATGTTTATGGAACTGGTATTATCACAATTTATTATTATTGGGTGCTCATACTTCACTAGTAAGTCTTCTAGTTTTGCTTCATCCAAATGACCTAGGTGCAACATGATGCAGAAGTAATATATTCAGCCTCTATTGTGGAGAGTGAAATGGAAGTTTTTTTTACTTAACCATGAAACCAAACAATTTACTAACAATAATTCTGCTCCACTGGTACTTTTTCTATCATCAACACTTCCTTCCCAATCAACATCAGTAAATGATTTTAAAATAAAGTCTTGACTCTTTGGGTACCATAACCCATAATCCATAGTACCTTTGAAATATTTGAAGATTATTTTTACTGCAGTTACATGCATTTCTTTGGGGCTTGACTGGAACCTAGCAACCAAACCTACAACTTGCATTACATCTGGTTTTGTGGCTGTCACATACAGTAGGCTTCCTATCATGGATCTGTACATGGTATGATCCAATTCCAAATATTCATCATCCTTTCTTAATTTGCACCCTGTGATCATAAGAGTACTAACAGGTTTGGAGTCATCCATATTAAATATTTTAAGCATGTATTTGATTTACTTAGTTTGAGAGATAATGATTCCTTTTGTCTGTTTGGTTAACTTGCAACCCCAAGAAGAATGTTAGTTCACCCAAGATTGACATTTTGAATTCCTTCATTATTTTAGAAGCAAATTTTACACTTAGTGTTTATAAATTGCTTCCAAATATGATGCCATCTACATAAACAACAACAATGGCCATATTTTCATTTTCAATTTTTAATTAGAGATTACTTTCAGTGACCCCTCTCTTAAATCCTTATTGTTTTAAATAGTTTTCTAGCCTTAAAACCAAGCCCTTTGAGCTTATTTGAGACTATAGAGTTCCTTTTTTAGGTTACAAACATAGTCTTTGTTTTATGATAATAGGAATCCTTCAGGTTGTTCAATATAAACCTCTTCTTCTATTTTTTCATTCAAAAATGCAGACTTAACATCCATTTGATACACTTTAAAGTTTTTATGGCATGGGAGTGCTAGAAACATTCTGATTGCTTCAATTCTTGCCACAGGAGCATAAGTTTCTTCAAAATCAATCCCTTCTACCTGAGCATACCCTTTAAATTCTAATCTTGCATTGTTCCTTATCACTTGACCATCTTGATTGAATTTGTTCTTGAAAACCCATTTGGTCCCTATAGCATTTTTATCTTTAGGTCTTGGGACAAGTTCCTAGGTCTTGTTTTTCTCAATCTGATCTAACTCTTCATTCATGGCATTGATCCATTCATCATTCTTGCTTGCTTCTGAAAAATTATTAGGTTCCACTATTAAGAGTAGGGCTTGCTCATTAAATGTTAGATGTCTCCTTGTACTGACTATAGCATTTTTATCACCTATGATCTATGTTTTTGGCTGATTCTTTTGTATCCTTCTAGATGGAGTTTTTGTATCATTTATTGGGGAGTCTTCTTCACTTTCCTGTGTATATTCCTTTTCTATTCCTTCTTCTTCATCATGAGTACCTTCATCCTCTTGCAACTCTTCATTTTCTTCATTATTTGTATCTTCAATACTGTAATGACTTCTTTGTCTTCTTGGTTTCATATCATCTACTCTTACATATGCACTTTATACAATCTTGCGTAACCTTTTATTGTAACATCTATATGCTTTCTTGGTGAATGAATAACCTAGAAGTATTTGTTGTAATCTCACAGATCACATAAGGTTACCAATAATACATACTAAAACATATAAAACTATAAATCAGAAACAGGAGACAAGAACATATAGGAAAACAGATTATATTAATACAATGAGTTCATACAAGGCAGAGAACTAAACTGAGTTCTCGTTTGGCTCAAAATCCTAATATATACAATGTACAAATAGTTACAAAATAACTACCTGTCATTTCGGTGAACCGACATGACTTTTAGCTAACCGACTAATCTTCTAGTTTTAGTCAGCCGACCGACTTAGTCGGCTGATCGACTAAGTAGGCCCATCGACTTAGTCGGCCGATCGACTAAGTCGGTCTTCGTTCAAGTCGACTTGTGTCGACTTGCTCCTTCTACATCTCCCCCATGAACAAAACATTTCTTCATCCCAAAGAAATAGGGAGGTACAAAAAATGAAGCTCTGTCGAAGCGTTCAAAATTGCTATTGCTGTGGACTGTGCAGACGGATGGTTGGTCTCTTCTGGACACAAAATTCGACAATGGTCGGAGCTGTGATGGCAAGGTGACGCTGAAAATCTGTCCAACCCTGCAAGGATTTTTGGATGTCGATCTTTAATGTTGTTAAACTTGACAGTACCATCATCTTTTTTGAAATAGGGATTTCTGCGATTTTCTCCATATTGGGGCCTAGGGACCGATTCTGTTCTTCTGCTGTGTCGACGAGTCGTTTCATCTAGGGGTAGATGATATCAACCTTTTCTAAGTTCGAAAGAGCCTGTTGCACCCACTGATGAGCTGCTCATTCCAGCTGCTATAGCTTGTTGGTCTCCAGCACGATCTGTTTCTCTATGGTCTGTCTGAGTGCTGCCTCCGTCGTTTTCCTGCCCTCCAAAGCTTGAATGCCTTGTCGTGTATACCTTGTCTGCTGATAAACCTGCCCATAATGAGTAGGCCAGTCACATAAGACTTCTTCTGTGACGACAAATTCCTCCATGTGGTCCTGCAGCACTTTGTAGGCCTCTGAGAAGGTAGTGTTCTGTGCTAGTAGTAGTCCGGCAGTTTCTTCCTTCTTTTCTTCCTTGGTTTCTTGCAGACGAGCCTGGACGATCGATACCATAGTCTCAAAGAGTTGATATGCTCTTTCCAACGGTCGATCTATGTCATCTTCAATAGGGTCTGGTATCACAGACTGAGCTAGAGCCCTACATTTGCCGAGAAACTCGACCTGTTCTGCATTTTTGTCCGAGAGTTCTTTAGTCTTCTGTGCCGTCCTTGTCTTTGCTTCTTTGGCCAACGTCTTGAGGAGTTGGCCGACTTCTATGTCGGTCAATGAACTTGCATCCTTTAAGCCAATTCGAAGTCTTGAAGGATGATGCTCTGTCTTCTTATTTTGTCTTTCTATCTCTTTTTCCTGGGTACCTGCAGCAATTGAGGGGGTTTCGGTGGTTGGCGGGTTTGAAGTCGATGGTCGTTCTGTCTGGGGAGGTGGTATGACCACTTCTGGTTGTGACAATGGTGTTGGTTGTAATGTATTTGGCTGTGGATTTGGTTGTAACTCAGGGGGTGGTGGAGGTGGTGGTGATGATGATGGTGGGGGTGGAGATGATGGCAGTGGTGGAGATGTAGTGGGTGAATGTTCGGGGGTAATGGTTTTGTCGGAAGTAGGTGGTAAGCTTATGCCGGGGAAGTCAGTCTGGGGTTGGGTCCAAATGTGTTCGATTGAAGACTGCACATGGCCAATTATGTCACCCTCTTGGTCAGATCGAGTGAAGTTCGATTCAACGTGTGCAGTTACCTGGGGGTTTGTGCTGCTGCTGGTGTAGACAGGGGCCCTCGTTTGAATTTTATGTGCCGACTGAAATAGCTCAGGAAGCATCTCAAAGAAAGATCTAAGTTCTATGTCTTTGTTGACTTTTTGTCTCACAGACTTCAGTATCCTACTTTGGTATAAGTCGAGGGGACTGACCGACTTCTATTCCGGTGCTTGCTCCTCGACTACTGGTGTCGGTGATGGGGGTGGGGGGGTCGACACAAGGTCGATGATGTCTTCAGGTGTCGTCATGATTTTGGTCTTCTTTGGTCGACCTTCAGGTGCTCCTGCTCCAATAAACCGTTGAAACTGAGTTTCAACCGGGACTTTGTTGGCAGCGGCATCCTCAACAATGTCGACGGCTGTAGCTACTAGCTCTTCCTCATCGTCAGATGATTCGATGACAAGCTTGTGTTTTCCTTTGCCCTACTGTACTTTTTGTGCTCTGATTTTCCTTCTAGCGGCAGCTATCTCAATAGCCAATTTCTTGATAATGCCTTCTGACAAAGCATATTCAAGGTTATCTTGCTCAGCTCCATTCGTCAGTACCTGATTTGGAGCAACGCTTGCTGGGGCCGGAGGGTTTGCTTGTTGTTGTGGTTGTGGTTTCGTCAACTGTTGCTCTTTTGACGGTTGTTCTTGCGGCTGATGTTCGGTCAGCTGTGGGTTGACTCTGGTTGGAGGCTTGATGGTGATTTGGACTTGACCAGGGGGCTCAACCAGGGTGTCCTCCGACACAAATGTACTTATGTAAAGATTTAACTCGTAATATTCCTCTTTCTCCTGGTCAGTCAGTGGCTCCGTTACTGAGAAGTCGACCTGTTTGGCTGTCTCAGGCACTGGTATTTTGAGCTTTTCCTGGCAAGTCAGCTCTCGGAAGATTTGCTCGGCATTCAGGTAGTAATCGAGGGTAGCGGCCTTTGGGTGTTCACCCTGCATGTACCAGACCACTGTATGGTGGATCTCCAACTAGATGTGAGACTTTGCCGGTAGATTCCGTCAGATGTTCTGAGGCACCCTCCATCTGGTCGTGCGAAGCTTCAACTATTGGAACCAATTTTCTAGAAATATTTTTCCTTGTGCTAGCTCACACGGAGTTCCTTTTAGAGAGAAGGGTTTGAACCTGTTCATGTGGAATTTGGTCGACTCCAAGAAGACTCGACTTCCCTCTGGATAGATGTGGTACATGACGATCCAAAGGATTAGGGATGGGAACTTTATGAGTCCTCCTATCTCTTGGTAGTGTTCGCAGACGGTTTTGACCATGTTGGTGACATAATCTCCCCATCGGTAGACTCAACCATCTGTGGCAATTGTGTCGACTGCCTCCAGCATTTCCAATTTGAGGTCGCTACTTCGACCTGCTAAGGTAAGGGTGACGGCGATGATTTTGGCCACAATCTATGGTGTCCGAGTGGCAATCTGTCTGATCATCAGTCCTTTAAAATTTTTCCCGGACGGTGATCCTATGAGTTCCTTGACCAATCCTTCCTTAATCCCAATTGGTATAGGGTTTCCTTGGTTCGACAGGCCGGTGAGCTCGGAGATGATATTTCTGGTAATGTCGACCGGTCGGTCAAAGTAGAACCGACCGTTGTGGTAGCGACTAATGATAAACTTGACGGCGGCTTCTTTTGTCCCACCAAAACTTGCCATCATGGGTGCATTTGGATAATTGAAGATGGTGCTCCGTCGGATTTTTTCAGTCGCTTGGGTCATCCTCTTGTCGACGAAACCCCATTCTTGGATTTCAGACCAGAGTTTTTGCCATTGTCCCTCCTGTACTTTTACATTTTTAATATGTTTCAGTCGGCGGATCAATGGTGTATCCTCAGCCTGTAGCTCTTTCACCTTGGTCGTGGCTCTGGTCTGCTTGGGGGCCATGGTGTCTCGACAACGGAACCAATGTTGTAATCTCACAGATCACATAAGGTTACCAATAATACATACTAAAACATATAAAACTATAAATCAGAAATAGGAGACAAGAACATATAGGAAAACAGATTATATTAATACAATGAGTTCATACAAGGCAGAGAACTAAATTGAGTTCTCGTTTGGCTCAATAGCCTAATATATACAATGTACAAACAGTTACAAAATAACTACCTATCGGTTCGGTGAATCCACACGACTTTTAGTTAACCGACTAATCTTCTAGTTTTAGTCGGCCAACCGACTTAGTCGGTTGATCGACTAAGTCGGCCCATCGACTTAGTCGACTGATCGACTAAGTCGTTCTTCATTCAAGTCGTACTAAGCCATTGGGATGTATTTCTTCGACAACATATGGTCCCATCCATTCTGTGTGCAATTTCTTGGGGTTTCCTTTGAATTGACTATTATAAAGTAAAGCAAGGTCGCCGACCGACAGGTTTTTGTTCTTGATGTTACGGTTGTGCCATGCTTTATGTTGTTGTTTGTGAATTTCCTGGTGTTGGATAGCCATGAGTCTATGTTCTTCTAGCTTACTGAGTTGGAATAGTCAGTTCTTTCTTGCCTGTTCGACATCGACATGTAGTATTTGTGCGATAATAGGTGTCTGCTGGCGGAAATGGAGGGGGACGACTGCTTCTTACCCGTAGACTAGTCGAAAAGGGGTTTGATCGGTCAACCACTTATATGCTGTCCTATATGCCCAGAGGACCGCAGGGATTTTCTCATCCCAGTCGTCTTTGTTGGTACTGCATATTTTGGTTAACCCTTTTTTCAATGTTTTGTTGAAAGCTTCAATCGCGACGTTCGACTGAGGGTGATATGCGGTGCTTCATCGCTGGTCGATGTGAAACTGGTCGGTCAAATTTTTGATGGTTTTGTTGATAAAGTGTGATCCTTGGTCACTAATCAATGTTAGTGGGCATTTGAATCTAGTGATAATGTTTTCGTAGATGAAATTAGCGGTTACCTCACTTAAACATGTATCGACGGGTTCAGCTTCTGCACATTTAGTGACATATTCGACTTCCATGATAATATATCGTGCACCTGATCATTTGGCTGCGATAGGAAATGGTCCTATGAAGTCTATAACCCAGATTTCAAATGTGAGACTAGGGTTTACAGATATCAAGGGAATCTCTGTGCTCGGCAGAGGTCGACCAAGTTGTTGACATCGGTCACATCGACTAACAAAGTTTTTGCAATCTCTGTGGATCGTCAGCCACCATAATCCCGACTGTTGGATTTTTCTTGCAGTTATATCCGCTTGAAAATGTCCTCCTGCAGGTCCATAGTGTGCTTCATGCATAATTTGGTCTTTCTCATGGTCGAGTACAAATCTCCTGAGAATGTCGTCTAACCCCATTTTGTATAGAAATCCATTGATGAGGCTGTAAGGTGCAGCCTTCATAGCTAAGATTTGTTTTTTCTTAGTGTTCAGGCCTTTTGGGGCCCAACCTATCTCTAAGAACTGAGCTATTTCTTTGAGTTCTTCTGGCACTACTTCTATGTGAAATAGATGTGCGCACGGTAATTCATCGTCGACTCCGGTCACTTCCTCTCCTGTGTCTATGCGGGATAGATGGTCGGGCCCAACATTTAGTTTCCCTGGTCGGACAACAACTTCAAACTCAAATTCTTGAAAAAGAAGTAGCCATTGACAAATTCTCCCATGATGAAATGGTTTATTTACAAGGTACTTTAAGGCTTGATGGTCGGTATAAAATATGAAGGGATTGTCCAAGAGGTAATGTCGATACTTTTGGAGGGCAAAGACCATACCTAGGGCTTCTCTTTCAGTGGTCGAACAGTTCCTTTCAGCCTTATTTAATTTTTGACTACTGTAAACTATAGGGTAATCCATCCCATCAGCCCCTGGTTGAGTCAGGATGGCTCCGATTGCGATTCCTGATGCATCAATATGCACATGAAATTTGGTCGACCAGTTTGGGAATTTGAGTATGGGGGCTTCGACCAATTTTATTTTCAATTTGTCGAAGGAGATTTGGCGTTCCTCTGTCTATTTAAACTCTTGGTCTTCCTTTAGTAGCTCTTCTAAAGGATAGGTCATATCTGAGTAGTGTCGTATGAACTTTCGATAATAGCCTATATGGCCAAGTAACACCCTGACCTGTTTAGGGTTTATTGGTGGTTTCAGGTCGAGGATTATTTTAATTTTAGCAAATTCGACCTTGATACCATCTTTACAGACAATATGTCCTAAGAGTATGCCTATGGGAGTCATGAATATACATTTCTTAATATTCAGGGAGAGTTGAATATGTCGACATCTCTCCAGCATAAGTCGAAGCCATTTGCAGTGATCTTTTAAGGTGGATTATATGGTCCAGTCGTCGAAGTATACTGCCATGGTCTTATATATGTATTCTTGGAAAGTCTTGACAATAATTCGAGAAAACACTGTAGGAGCATTCTTTAGTCCAAAATTCATAACTCTGTAAGCAAAGGAACCAAATTCACAGACAAATGTTGTCTTCTTTTGATCTTCTTTTGCTATGGGTACTTGGTTGTATCCTGAGAATCCATCTGTAAATAAGTAGCATTCGTGGCCTGCAACTTCATTCAAGATTTCATCAGCATAGGGGGTTGGGAATGGATCTGTTAATGTCACTTTGTTTAGTTCCCTAAAGTCAACACAAATCCTTAACCTTGTCAGGTCATGTTTCTTAGGCTGGATGACCATGGGACTTGCCCATTTAGACTGGTCAATGGGGTAAATGATCCCTGCTGCTAACATGTTGTCGATTTCCTTTTTAACTATCTCTTTGTACTTGTGAGCTAGTTTATAAGGTCATTTCTTAACAGGTCGGACATCAGGTTTAGTATCAATTTTCATTTCTCCCATTTCTTGTACTAACCCTTTTAAGTCTTTGTAGTCCCTTGCAAAGACATCTTGGAATTTTCTAAGTAAATTCACTATTTCAGTGGTCTGTTGGTCATTCCAGTACTCACCAATCTTGGATATTTTTGGTCGGTCGTCATTTGAAATGTCGACCTCTTTGGTTTTCACTTTGGCATCTAGCCACTCTGGTGCTTTAGCTTCATTGATCGGCCGACTTCCTTCTTTGAACTATGAGAATGTAGCAGGAAAGTCGGCTGCAGTCATTCTGTCAAGGTCTAGTTTGTCGGTGGTCTCTACTTTCAGCACGGAATGGATAGGTTTTGTTGTTTCAAGATGGTCAGTTTTCCATCTGAAGCTCTTGCCTTCGGTGTGTTCATTTTCTAAGTGTAAATGGGTCGCCTGTGGTCTGGATGTGGTTTGTATATTGTTACAGTCCTTGATCTGTCGGTGGTTCTGGGAGGGTTGTTTTTTGGTCGGTTGGAGAATTTGCTTGATTTGTTGTGCTTTCTCGGCCAATTTTTCATCCTGAGGTATGAACTGGAAGTCTTTGATAAAATTTTCCTTGATTTCATGCCAAAAGAAGGTTTCACCTCTAGCTTCCTCCATCTTATACCATTTATTGGGTAAGTCGGTTAGGGTTGAAGGGAACAAATGTGGCCAGGCTCTCTCATATTTATATCCAAGTCTTCTCCACTCCTTTTCACAAGTCTTAATGTGTTCTTCTAGGTTTTGACCTTGGGTAAAAGTAGGGATCTGGGCTTGTTGGGTTAACTTTTCCCCCCCAAACCGTTCGACAAAGAAAATCGAAGCAGTTGTCCAGGTCTGAAGTTTTGTCTGATGGGTATCCCACCATCTACCTGCTTGACCTGTAAACGTTTCCACTAAGCTTTGGAGTCGACCATGTTCTCCAATATTTTTAGATACTTGTTCAATGTGCATGACTGGGGAATCCCTTTCCTTATACCTGGGTAATTGTGTAGTTTTTAAGTTGGTTGGTTGTAAGGTAGGGCGTTCCCTTAATTTCTTTTCAAATATTTTGGGGATAATAGATACTATGAAGCACTGTCGGGTGGGTTTTTTCTGTACTTTTTGTATAGTCCAGCACCCTCTTTCTTGTGTTTCATAATTTTCCATCTCTCAGTCATACAATTCAGCATCTGAGTTATAACCAATTGAGTCTTGGTTACCTAAGTAAAGTTCCCCATGGACGTTAGGCTCTGTGTAGTCCTTATTGTTTTGGATCTGGTACAGTTGTCTGACATTGACTTCCTCATCAATCAATTCAGTCCAAGGTTGCCCTTGGGATGGATGAATGGGTATGATGACCTTCTATCCATTTCCTTTTAACTTGATTCGTTCCTTGTCTAAGGAGATAGATGCTTTCATCTTTCGTCCCCAAGGTCGACCGACGAGGGCTGGGAAGGAGCTAGATCCTTCCTTTGGGTCAATAATTTCGAAATCAACCTTAGTCGATATGCCTTTGATGGTCATGTCGACATCTTTCCAAACCCCAATAGGTTCAATGAGGCCTTGGTCGACGAGTTTTAGGTAGATTCCTGAATCATAGAGTCGAGATCTTCCCATCTTTTCCCATGTATCCCGAGTCATGATATTTACCTGAGATCCAACATCGAGCACTACTTGTCGGATGTGAAAACCTTCGACTTCCAGGTCGACAAGTGGGTCGACATCATATTTGTCTTTTTGGTTTAGGCTGCATATGTTCTTAGTTTGTTTTTCCAGATTAGTATTTTTTATTTGATGCAATAAATCAATGAACTGGGCTACATATTTATCTGTTTGCATGAGATAGATTAATTGCTGTACTGTGTTAGGTCGACTGCTAATGATGTCTTCCTGTTGTGCAATGTCGTCAAATATGTGAGTTGCCTCTTGATATGTGTGTTTTTGCTTGATAGGGTCGGGATAAACATTTGTGTCTTTAATCTTGCTAACTTGGGGGTTATCAGGCCCAGTTTTAGTGCCTTGTCCTGTAACAATATGTAAATTCTTAGTAGTTAGTACATCATGCTTTTGTACACAAGACAAGACATTAACATTCTTCTTCGCATTGATTTTTTCTAACATAGTAGGACAATCCTCCAATGAGTGATCGCCTACTCCACAGCATGTACAGAATTTAAGATCAGTTTTGTCCTTGTATGGACAGTCTGTGTATCGGTGCCCTTCTTTATAACATATGAAGCACTGGGTGGGTCGACGAGTTCATATGTCATGATTCCAGGGGAATCAACCTCTTCCTCCAAACCCTTGTCGTCGATTGCCGTACCACGTTCATATCATCGGCCGTCGGATCTTTTTCCGTTGTGGTTGTTTGTATTGCTTTGCTCATTGTTTTACACTACTGCATTCATTTGGTAGACCACCTGGTAGTTCTGTCGATTTTTCAGATTTAACTGACAGTCGACCGTGTTGTGACTTTTAGTCTCACAGATGACGCACGAGGAAGATTTTCCATTCTTCATGTTAAATGGACAATCTTTCATAGAATGATCGTCGTGTTCCTGGAAAATATCGCAAAACGATTTGGTTTGTACAAAGCGGACATCTTGTCGGCTGTATTGCTGTCGACAATTATCTTTCGAATGACCGGCCGTCGAGCAGTTGGTACACCATATTTTCTGATTCTTGAGGGTTAGTTCTTTCAAATACTTCTACATGTTCTCGAGTTGTTCCTATAATCTGTGGTCCGTCGAATAGACAGGTATGTCTTCATCCATCTCGACCTGCAGAGCTTTTGTTAGCGTGTCTTCATACATTTTGAATGTTTCCAGACTGATATGGTGGCGTACTTTCTGTGATAATCCTGCAAGGAACCATTGAATTAGTATTTGTTCATCAATAACATAATCTAGCTGGCTTAGTAGGTCCTTCCAATGTTTGTCGTAGTCACGGACTGTCTCCCCTGGCTTTTGCTGTGTTGTTTTGAGCTTTTTGGCGGCCAGGTGCTTAGCGTCTAGGGTTTTGAAGAATGATAAGAACTATGCCTTGATCTTAGCTTTTGTCGCTCTAGGTTTCCTTTCCTAAAAGGTCAATTACCATGTCAGGGCCCTTTTCCTTAGTGCTCCGATGAACTGCGCCATTTTTCGGTCTTCATCTGTTACCTGGTTTGCTTCCTAGGTCGACTCGCAGACGAACCAATGTCGTATGGGGTCTTCATATCCCTCGTAGAGAGGAATGTGAGCTGATCCGTGACCCATGTCTAAGTCACTTTCACTATTCTCAAAAGTTGGCAGAGGTGGAGGTGGGGGTGGTGGTGAAAGTGGTGGGGTGATTGATGTTGTCGAGCCTGTGGAATTTTGGTCGACGGATCTTGAGCTCCCATCGGTTGTCGAGTCATCATCGACTTGCAGTCGGTTGATGTTGACTTCGGCTGTCGATGGTCCACTGCAACTATGTGTGCATAGGTCTACTTGTTCGATTTCTTCTAAAGTTGTACTTGGCGGGGGGGGTGCTCCTTCAGGTGTTGGTAAGAGCAAGTGGATACTCTGGAGGGAGGGTGCCTCCTGAAACATCACCCAGTTTCCTTCGAGCGGTCGATGTATAATAAGGTGTCGACCCGTGTATGTTTCATCGCCTAGTTGGCTCCATATGTTGTAGTCACCAACTCATAGTCGGAGGTCATCTTCGACAATAGTCTGTATTCTAGTACGTGGATTTGTTGGGGAAAGGGTTATCCCATCATTGGAAGCTGTTATTTGGAGAGCTTCTGGCTGCTCTATGCACACTTCTTCTTCCATAGGAGATGCTTCTTTCTCCATGCCTTCTTCATGTCAGTCATGACCCGACTCTGGCAGATTCTCTTCGTTGTCGTTTTCCCTAGGGTTTTGTTCTCTGTGCAGCCCTGTGGCTCTTTCACGTCTCACTTCCCTTCTCTGCTGTCTTTCGTCCCTTTCTCTTTTCTGAATGTCCGACATACTTTCTTAAAATACTATGATACTGAAGTCCTCTTTGGTCTACTTTTCATTACTGGTGACAGTTATCCAGTTTAGGACGACTAGGATCCACTATACTCTACCTCTGACACATGACCAGCTACCCCCCCATAGCCTACCCGACGCTTTTAGAAAGCCTGGATAGTTCAATTTATTTTCTCATAAAGTATTCCCACTCTCTTTAGGCAATGAATTTTTCCCACTTCCTCTGCTTCTCCTCCTAGTTGGTATTTGATGGCGGTTCGCACAGCGGTGGATGGGGTTCAACGATGTGGCCTGTGTCATTCTCTATCAAGAATTTGAATAGCAAGGTCGATAGGGCACACAAAAACTGTTCAGTGAATTCTGTGTAAAAAATTTCTTTGACAGTTTCCACAGAAGTTCTGTCTTCGACCGCTTGTTCCTCACAGAAGTCGTCGGCTATTTTCTCCAACCACTCCAACAAATTTGTTCGCCCTCCTCGGATCAGTTTTTTGAGCAACTGCTGTTCTTTAGTCGCATTTCGATTTCTCATCCAGAAGTTGCTTCAAGAGTTGTGGCACTGATTCGACAAATTTTTCATGTGTCTCAGTGAAAAATCTTGCTTTGGCTTCAGCGACTGTCAATCTGTTCCTTCTTGCGTAATTTTGCAAGTAGTTTGCAAATTTACGGTCCCACCAGTCCTTAATCTCCTGCTCTGGTATCATATGTGAGCATATATTTCAGACATGTATTACCGGCAACAGAACCAATGTTGTAATCTCACAGATCACATAAGGTTACCAATAATACATACTAAAACATATAAAACTATAAATCAGAAACAGGAGACAAGAACATATAGGAAAACATATTATATTAATACAATGAGTTCATATAAGGCAGAGAACTGAACTGAGTTATCGTTTCACTCAACAGCCTAATATATACAATGTACAAACAGTTACAAAATAACTACCTGTCGGTTCGGTGAACCCACACGACTTTTAGTTAACCGACTAATCTTCTAGTTTTAGTCAGCCGACCGACTTAGTCGGTTGATCGACTAAGTCGGCCCATCAACTTAGTCGGCTGATCGACTAATTCAGCCTTTGTTCAAGTCGACTTGTGTCAACTTGCTCCTTCTACAATATTTCGTCATTATTCCTAGAGTAAAACTTGCCAAGGTCATCCTCGTTCATTTTAATGTATCAATTACTACCAAATACTTTGAAATATTTGACCAAGGGTGGTCTCCCATACCATAGTTCATAAGGGATCTTCTCCTTATTCACTCTAAGTTGTCCTCTATTAAGTATATAGACAGCTTTGTATATTGCTTCTTTCCAAAATGCATCTGGTAGCTTTGCTTCATTTATCATTGTTCTGGAAGCCTCTTGGACTATTCTATTTTTCCTTTCAACAACATCATTTTGCTAAGGATTTTTTGCAGCTGAAAATTGTCACTTAATTCCATGTGTCTCACAAACTCATTGAACTCATTTGAGGTAAACTCTCCCCCATTATCGGATCTAAGACATTTTATCTTCACATGTGTCTCATTTTCAACCATTGCTTTGAATATTTTGAACTTCTCAAAGGATTCTGATTTTTCTTTGAGGAATTTCATGTAATGTCCCTTTTTTTAAATTTTATTAAAATGACCATTTTTTCACTTTTTCTCCTATTTCGACCTTTGACTAGTTTTGATGTCTAGGTCTCCAAATTGAACCAAATGCTCCCAAATATTCTGAGAAGGTGTATGAATGATATCAAGAATTGAATATTATTTTCAGGTATGATTTATAACCCTTAAATTACTTCTGCAGACCTTTTTAATATTGTGGTCCAAGTAGGATTCTTTACTAGCAAATTGGGGTTCCAATTCCCCTTGGGTAAATGTTGAAAGTGGCTTCTCAAATGCTCCCAAACCCACTTGAATGTTTTAAAGGAGGAATATAATGTTTAAGGTTCATTTTTAAGTTCTTATATGCATCATTATTCAGTTTATATAGGCTTTTATGACCCTCTCCCAAATAGCTACAAAATCACTAATTCAACCCTTGGGGAAATGGCACCAAATCTTCTCCAAATGCAATTAAACTGAGTAAAATGACTTAAAATGATGAATTTCTGAACATTAAACTTGTAATACTCATAAATTACATTCCACTCATTATAAATATATCATATATACATTCTCCCATTCGAAATAATAAGCATTACCATGGCATACAGCAATATAGTGGGGAAATGTTCATTGTTTGTTCATTAATATTCACCTTTACATAAAACCCTTTGGTATTTAGACCTAAAAATTTATGAAAATTAATAACAGATCATATTAAACTTATTACAATCATAAATGTACCATGAGAATCTCGAAATCATCAGCATTCAATGGCATACATCAATCTAGTGGGTAAATGGTCATTGTTTGCTCATTAATAATCACTTTCACATTCAACCATTTGATATTTCAACCTGATACTTTCTAAGAATTAAGAATACATAATATTTAACTTATTAATATCATAAATATACCAGGATAATCTCTCCCAAATATTACAATAGCTCACCCAAAGCGCAATCCCTCCATGAGAAAGAATATGCAATAAAAATTGGAAATGGTTGAGAGAAAGTGTTGCAATAGAAGGAACCAAAAGCTTCCATGTAGCTTACACCTGAAAATAAAACTCCATTAAATCTCCATGAAATACCTAAGTGGCCTCTCCAAACACCAACTTGGATGGGAATCTTTCACCCTCGAAATTGGCTAAGGCAAGAAACTAGTCATCCACTAGCTCTNTAAAAGCTATTATATTTGTTTATTCCTATAATTTATAAATATCCTTATATTTCTAAGGTTACCAATCCATCCACAAACACAATCCAATTTGAATTTGGGTGTGTACTCAATATTTTCCATGTGTCCTCCCTTTCCTAGCCTTCCATCTTACCCCAATTTGAGTAGGAACCCATTCAGCTTCCCCAAATCACATGAGAACCATATTGGATTCTCTATATCGACCTTATATTCTATATATGTCAAATTTTATCCTTCATATCTGATTTGTGTCATAGGTTTCATAGCATCTTCATCAATGTTGTCATAGAGCTAGGGAATCTAGTCCAAGTGTCTCACTAGCTCCAAAATGAATCTTCCTCTCCCATGTAAGTTACATTTCCTTCCAAATTCGACCTATGATGCATATTTCCAAGTGTATTAGCCTTATAACTTATCCAATAACATTTAGGCTTCCCATGGATTCGAAATTGCAAGAGGAGGATGCCATGTGGCACAAACATTCTAGCTTGTGTGGGCCCCATAATCTCCATGTGTCTCCATGCTCCAATGCCACTTCAATTTTCTCTTGTATTTATTTAATTAGATACATTATTAAATATTTACTCCATTCTAATGTCTGAACATCATCTATTATATCCCTTATTAAAATTCCACATGTATCCATCCAACCTAGGAAACAAGTAGGATTGATGGAATTATCCTGCTATGCAACTATTTAAAATGGGGACATTATAGTCCTCCCCACCCAATATTGCTTGTCCTCAAGCAATTTCAGATTTTGATGCTTCAAAATATTCATATCCTCAAGTGGCATCCTCATTTGGTACTCCTTCCCTTGTACCAAGTGCTCTCTTATGGTTTTGCTCATTGATTTTATTTTGCTGCAACTTGAGTAGTGGCACTCATGTTCTGCAATTTTGTGTGCCTAAATGTAAAGAGATGTGGATTGTGCATATTGATATATCCTGTAACATAACCACTAACACCAAAAGGATTATTCAAATCTATAAAAACCAAATGTGTGCAAATAATCTTTACCTCCATATTTTGGAAACCTTTTCTGAACTTTCACCATTTTTTGCTTCTGTATAATTCTTTGAAGTTGGTGTTGAGTTACCGAACTTTGAGTTTCTTAATGTTCCAAGAAAATTTCAGAGAGGAACCACCATTCTTGTTTCTTCACTACTCTGATTACAATCATCTTCTCAAGTGGTGAATCAATCTCCAATGTTGCTTGTTTCCCCAAAAATTGAAACCAATGAGACCAAAATCGATCCCAAGGTCCCATATGATCCTGATACATGCATGGTGTGAAATTTATATAATGAAATGCCATGAAAATCAATCATGTGAAAATTTAATCCATCTCTCAAAGGGTCTCCCGTATAGTAAACTCAAACACTGCTCTACAAAAATGAACTCAAACAACTGAAGGTTGGTTTGCTTTCTCAAACCAACAATCGAATTGCTACTCCAAGTGAGATGAAACCAAGCAATGCCAATGCCCCATTGCTTGCATTGCTCCCTTCCAAACATCATGAGTACAAAATATAAATAATGAAAGTAAATAAAAATGTCATACAAATGTACATCAAGAAGGTACCTCATCAAAGAATCATGAAAGTTCTTGTACATCCAAGTAAGTAGATCACCATGTGGCCCATACACACAAGCATCAAGTATTATATCAGATCTGCCCCAATTACATAGGTCAATATCCCAAGTCCCATAATGCTACTCCAAAAATACATAAATTGCATCAATATAATCAGCCATGTGGTATTTCATCCAAGAAGTGAATGAAGAACCTCTACCAAAATATGAACCAAATAAGGAGCATCAAAAACATGAAGGCTTCAAGTGGCTCTAACAAGTCTCATCAATACACTTATGAATATGCATATCATCATGAAATAACAGAGGATGTTGCTGCCAATAATAATTTTTCTCAATCATATATCTCTTCACCCAAGTGTGGGATGAAGTTCCTCCAACATCAAACGCACTAGGCAAGGAGCAAGGAAAATCATGAGTCTCCAAGTGACTCAAGTGAACATCATAGGTGCCCCATGTAGATGTGTATCATCATACTGTAACAAAGGATGTTGATGAAATTGTAAATAATATGGTTCTATAATCATTTCATCATCAAAAGGAAATATATAAAGTCCATACTCTTCATGTGGCACCATAAAAATGAAACCTTTCACCGATACTTCATTAGGATGAATGCTGCAAAATTTGGAAGTGTAGGATGTAGGAGAAAGAACAAACTCACCCACATGATCAGAAAGTGAAAAATTCTCATCATGTGAAGGATCCATAGGGGTAGGAGTGTGCACCTCCCTTAAAAATGAAAAAATTTCCTCATGGTTTGGTTCCAAGGTAGTGGAATCATGCACTTCTTCAAAAAGTGTGCACCCATATTCAAGAAGCAACTCAAGTTCCTCTTCCACCACAACTAGTGATTGGCTCTCATCAATATCATACTCAAACAAATCAAGAACCTGCAATTTTCTGTCTTTCTCATGATCCCTCATGTCATGAGAGTCCTCTAAGCAATCTACCCTATGACAATCTGAAACATGTGAGGAAGAACAAGTATCTTGCAACCTCTCGAAAAGTTGCTCATTTTGAATTTTGATCTTATGAATATCCTCATTATTATTAAACTATTATTCATGTAAACATTCATTAATCTCAACCAAATTATTTCTATCAAAAATCAAAGACATGAAATTACCTTCAATGTTGCACATTGCTCTTTGAATCTTCTCTGTGTCTTCAAGGAAGGATGGCTCCTCCATTGAACAAATTTTCCAACAAGAATTTGACACCAATGCTTTAGTGTCATGGAGTATGCTAAGGGCCTCATGGATATCCATTTCACTCATATTAAAATACCCTTCAATGAAGTATGGTTCATGGGATTGAACCTCCTCTTCTTGTTTCTTCTTGATTTGATCAACTTCTTGAAGCTCAAGTGGTGATGGGGAAGTTGAAATTGGTTCTTCATTAGCTGCTACAAGGTATTCATATTTATGCTCATGATAAATTTGTCTTGTAGAAACATTTTCAAATCTTATATCTATGTCACCAACATATATTTGTGATCACCCATCAGTAGATTCTCTTTGATTTTAACAACCCCAATCAGCAAGGATTGTGAGCTTGTCTTCGCCTTCCTCTTTATGTTCTTCTTTGCAATCACCTTGAGATAATTGATGCTCCACTTCAGGATTCTCTATTTCTTCCTCTAATTGTGTATCTAAGGTATTTTCTTCTCCTTTAGAACAAAATTTCTTCCACATATTCCATGTGATTTCTGTAAAAGTGTTTATAACTTCCCCATTGATAGTGCGGGATAAATATTTGCTCTTTTCACAAGTAGGCTGATTTTTCTTTAATGAGTTCACATTTTCCTTCTTGTGCCTAAATACATAAATGATAAGATATTCTTGGAAATAATACCTTTCATTAATATCCCCTCTTGAATTTTGATACTCTTAGAGACATGCTTCAATATCTATGGTTGTAATTTCTTCTTTCGTTGGTCGAGGAGGAAGGAAAGTGGGCTTGGTGGGTCGATTATGAAACCAAGACATATATACAATTTTTTCTTCAATGTATGGTATTAATGCATAGGTTCCAATACCATGCTATTATACTACTTGTAATGTCTCTTTTTTTATATTTTATTAAAATGACCAATTTTTCACTTTTCCTCCTATTTCGACCTTTGACTAGTTTTGATGTCTAGGTCTCCAAATTGAACCAAATGCTCCAAAATATTCTGAGAAGGTGTATGAATGATATTAATAATTTAATATTATTTTCATGGATTATTTATGACCCTTCAATTACTTCTGAAAACTTTTTTAATATTTTGGCCCATGTAGGAGTCTTTACTAGCAAATTGGGGTTCCAATTCCCCCTAGGTAAATGTTGAAAGTGGCTTCTCAAATGCTCCAAAACCCACTCAAATTTCTGAAAAGAGGTAGAGAATTTTTAAGGGAATTTTTTAAGGTCTCATATGCATCATTATTCAATTTATACAGGATGTTATGACCCTCTCCCAAACAGCTACAAAATCACTAATTCGACCCTTGGGGAAATGGCACCAAATCTTCTCCAAATGCAATTAAACTGAGTAAAATGACTTCAAATGATGAATTTATGAAAATTAAACTTGTAATAATAATACTTTAAATTTTATTCATCATAAATATATGATAGAGACATTTTCCCATTCGAAATAATCAGCATTACCATGCCATACAACAATATAGTGGCGAAATGGTCATTGTTTGCTCGTTAATATTCACTTTCACAACAAACCTTTGGTATTTTGACCTGAAAATTTATGAAAATGAATAAAATAGCATATTAAACTTATTACAATCATAAATTTACCATGAGAAGCTCGAAATCATTGGCATTCAATGGCATGCCTCAATCTAGTGGGGAAATGGTCATTGTTTGCCCATTAACAATCATTTTCAAATTCAACCATTTGATATTTCACCTTACACTTTATTAGAATGAAGAAATATCATATTTAACTTATTAAAATCAGAAATATACCAGGAGAATCTCTCCAAAAGAGTACAATAGCTCACCCAAAGCACAATCCCTCCATGAGCAAGAATATGCCCTAAAAACTGGAAATGGTTGAGAGAAAGTGATGCAATAGAAGGAACCACAATATTCCCTGCATATTACACCTGAAAATAAAACTCCATTAAATTTCCATTAAATACCTGAGTGGCCTTTCCAAACATTAACTTGGATGGGAATGTTTCACCCTTGAAATTGGCTAAGGCAAGAAACTAGTCATCCACTAGCTCTCTCAATTCACAACTGCAAATTTCTCAAATGATCAAAATATATTCTCCTGGTTGATTCCTGTATTTTAAAAACATATTTAGCCTTCTGATGTTACCAATCCATCCACAAACTTAAGCTAATTTGAATTGGGTGTGTGCCCTATATTTTCCATGTGTCCTCCCTTTCCTAGCCTTCCATCTTCCCCCAATTTCAGTAGGAACCCATTGAGCTTCCCCAACTCACATGAGCACCCTCTTGGATGCTCTATTTTGAACTAACATGTCAAATATTTCATATGTCATCCTTCACATCTTATTTGTGTCATAGGTGTCATAGAATCTTCATCATTGTTGTCATAGAGCTAGGGAATCTAGTCCAAGTGTCTCACTAGCTCTAAAATGACTCTTCCTCTACCATGTAAGTTAAATTTCCTTCCAAATTTGACCTATGATGCATATTTCCAATTGTATTAGCCTTATAACTCATCCAAGAACAATTAGGCTTCCCAGGATTCGAAATTGCAAGAGGAGGATGCCATGTGGCACATAAATTCTAGCTTGTGTGGGCCCCATAATCTCCATGTGTCTCCATGCTCCAATACCACTTCAGTTTTCTCTTGTATTTATTTAATTACCTCCATTATTAAATATTTATTCCATTCTAATATTTTAACATCATCTATTAGCTCCCTTATTAAAATTCCAAATGTATCCATCCAACCTAGGAAACTAGTAGGATTGATAGAATTGTCCTTCTATGCAATTATTTAAAATGGGGACATTACATGTCACCCAAGTCATCCTTATGTAATATTCAATGATCATCATGAAATAATATTCCCCCTACAGGATTTTAGCTCTTGTTGGTCCACAGAGATCTGTGTGCACTATTTCCAGAGGATGTGAGGTCATATGTTCTTTTGTTTTAAAAATGGCTCTAGTTTGCTTCCCATGTTGACAATGTTTACAAACTGAGTTAAGAGGTTTTATAATTTTAATAAAGTCTCTTACAGCTTCCTTCTTACTTATTCTAACAATATTGTCAAAATCTAAATGTCCCAACCTTCTGTGCCATAACCAACTTTCATCAACCATACTTAAGTAACATTGATTTTCATTTTCTAGGATGTACACATTGTTTGAATTTATTATAGCCATGCCAACAACTCTTCCTTAGTACTTTTTCCTGATTTCACATTTCTCTAAGTCAAAAATACTAATGTGCCCTTGATCACATGTTTGACTTACACTAAGGATATTAGGGTTGATATTTTCTACTAGTAATACATTTTTTGCCTTGATATTGTTATTAACAACACTTGTTCCTTTGCCAATTATCTTGGAAGACAAATTGTCTCCAAAAGTGACTTTACCCTTATTATATTTTAGTGTTATGAATTTGTTTGGGTCACCGGTCATATGTATTGAACACCCAATGTCCAAGTTCCATGGGTTTTTATTTTCTATTGCACATAGAGCAATCATGGAATTTTCCTTTTCTTCATTTTCCCTCCAATACTTCTTTTGTTTTGTGTCTTGAGACTTAATTGCAACATCCTTCTTTGTAGGAGTCATTAGTTTACAATATCTTGCCATATGTCCATGGTTATTACATTTGTAACATTCTATGTCATATTTTTTTAAAAGTGTAAAAAGGTTATGATTTCCTTTTGGTTTATTACTTGGTAACTTCTTCTTGTATTCAGGAACCTTCCCATTAGCTCTATAATTTAAGGATTTATGACCAAAGTCATTGCAGGAGTAACAATGACCTCTATTTGATCTCTTAGGCTCCATATTATTTTTTCTTTTATCTTGAGAGTTCTGGGCAGTTCTCTTGCTCTCTTCCTTTTTCACTAGACTCTTTAGTGCTTCAGCATAACTTTTCTCGATTCCTCCTTGATTAGTGAAAGAGGAACATTCTAGTTTCTTTTCTTTGTTAAAACCCAAGCCAGATCTATCATGTAATTCTCTTTGGCTATTCAGGATGTCATCTAGAGTCCTTGATCTATTTTCAAACTTTGATTTGATAGATCCTTCATCAATATTTTTCTTGAATTGTATGATCTCTTCTTCAAGTTTCTCAGATTATTGTATTCTTCTTTTGATTTGCAGGTTTAGATCCTCCTCGGTCCTTTTGGCATCTAGAAGTTGAGCTTCCAACTCACTAACATTATGACTTGAATGTTTGTTATTTTTCTTGCATTTCTCAAGTTCTTCAAGAGCACTAACAAGTTCATCTCTTAAGTCTAATTCTCCTTCTTTCTCTAACTCACCATTTGAAGCCTGAGTATCCAGACCCATGAATAGAATCTCAGTTTCCTCATCTTCACTATCTTCCATGGTGTAGAAAATTTTCTTTTTCTCATAGGACTTCTTCTTGTTTCCTGCTTTAACCTTTTTTAATTTTGAGGTTTCTCTCTCATCATTATCATTTTGTTTATGGTAAGTACATTTTGAATAAAAATGTCCAATTCATCCACAGTTAAAACATTTTAGGGGTAACTTTCCTTTATATTTTCCAGTACCCTTCTCAAGTTTTTTACTAAAAATGGCTTCCTCATCATCTAGGTTATGTGTTTGATTTTTGGATGAGGCTTTAAATGCTGCTTCTTTTCTTGAAGATTCATTCAATCCCATTCTCATCTCATTTGTAGTGAGGATTCCATGTAGTTCTTATGCTATCACTTGGTCAAGATCATCTCGTTATTCTAGGGTGGATACTTTGGAGTCTTGTTTCATTGGCAACTTTCTTAGTACCTTAATTTTCCTCACAAGACCTCTAATGGCATTGACAAACTCCTCTACTCTTAGAAGGTATTCCCCAATATTTTATTCTTCTTTCATTTTAAGGCTCTCAAACTACCCTTTAGATGTCTGAAGCTTGGATTATTTGACTTTAGATGCTCCTTCATAGATAGTTTTTAACTTATCCCAGGATTCTTTGGCAGTCTTGCATCACATAACTTTTGTAAATACAGAGTTTGTCAGCCCACTCAAGATTGAATTTAGGGCTTTGGAATTACCTTCATATTGGCCTAGTTCCATATTGTCTGTAGGTGCTTGGTCATCTATTTTATATTCCTTTATAATTGAATCCCAAACCTTCCATCCAAGGGAAATCATATGGCACTTCATTCTCACACTCCAGTAAGCATAATTTTCTCTTGTAAACAATGGAGCTTTGTTAGTGGATAAACATTATTGTTGATCCATTGTGGTTTTAAAATAGGATCTACCTTCCAGTGGTTAAAATGTGATGAAGGAACCTACTCTGATACCAATTGTTGGTTTATCCCAGAATACTGAGAGGGGGGGTGAATCAGTATTGTCTTTTCTTTTTAAAATAAAAACACAAAATGAATCAAATGGGTTAAGACACAATTTTTATTGTGGAAACTTCAAAAATCAAACCACCAATTCAAAATCATTAATAAGATGAATCTACAAAATTTATTTATGTGCCGCCAAAGGAAGGATGCAACAGCACCATGGGTTTCTATCTGCTACAATAGACAAGGATGCTTCAACACCCTAGGTTTATTCCTGGTACAATAGACAAGGATGCTCCAACACCCTGGGTTTCTACCTGCTACAACAGACAAGGATGCTACAACACCCTTTGTAAACTTATATTCTGCCCTAGCGCCACCCTACCACCCTGGACTGATATTTATCAGTATACTATTCACTTCTTGGACTCTTTCATTCGAAATCATAGAGATGAATTATTTCCTTCAATTATTATGTTAATAAATACCTTCACGCTTCCTATAGATGCATCTCTTCACCATTGCACCATCTCATTCTTTGATCATGCCCCTTCAAAACAACTAAGCTAATTCCATGTTAATAGATTTGTTGTTTAATATTCTAGTCGTGACCTTCCACATTCTCCATCTCCACAACCATCTTGAGTCATTGATCTTATATTGGGCTTCTTCCTGACCGTAGATCTAAGATAGGATGTGGTATGTGGATTGCCTAACTATGCCATTTCTCAAAATTTATTTCTGCACTTAGCTTTCTGCCTCAACCATTCTGCGCCATTGATCTCCTTCAATCTCTTTGTGACCATTGATATCCCGGACTACAGATCGCCTAACTATGATATTTCTCAAAGTTTCTTTCTGCACATAAATTTTTGCCTCAACCATTATGCACCGTTGATCTCCTTCAATATTTTTGTGACTGTCGATCTGAGGTGGAAGTCAGATATCGAATATGTGACTTTTTCCAAATATAATTTCTGGATTTCCTCTTTTCTTACCAATCTTTCCACACCATTGATCTTTTATGGATGTCTCCTGACCATTAATATTTCAGATCATGAGATGTGGAGTGAGGGTTCTCAAAAACTCAAATGTTGCTTTCATAATTTTCCGCCTTCCATTTTCCGCACTAATATTTCTGCATTGTTGATATTTCACAGATGTCTTTCTGATCATTGATCTTTAGGATCGCAGGATGCAAAGTACGGGTTCTCAAAAGCTCAAACATTGCTTTCACAATTCTCTTCCTTCCATTTTCTGCACTAACATTTCTGCACCATCGATCTTTCACAGATGTCTTTCTAACCATCAATATTTTGGATTGCGGGATGTGAAATTCAGAACTATGGAATTTCCCACATTCTTTTCGTGATTCTCCGCCTTCCACTTTTCACCTTCCGGACTTCGGTTTGCAGAAACCCATATTATCCTAGACCTTGATATTCCACTTTCTATTTTCTGTTTTTCTTATGAACCATTGATTTTTTTGCAGGTTCACTCCTATCTAGCGATCTATGATCTACTTTGGATTTGTGGATCTCTGCTCTTATTTGTGTGGAAATCATTCACCGTCGTCGATCTTCTCAAGATCGGCTTCTGTATTTATATCAACTGATCTAGACCATCCACGTTGTCAATCATTTATTAATGAAATTTTGCTCATATTGGCCCATGTTAAACTCCTGTCACTTCACCCAACGAAATGACTTTACCGTCGTCGGATCATGGTCCCCACCAATCAATGGTGGACTTCAAATGTATTAAACTGTATTTGATGGATATTTCGCACCCATCAAAACTTTTCCAAAATGCACAAATCCAACCAGCGAAATCGTTGTGCGCCATTAATCTATTTTAATGATCGATCTCAGCCATTGATCTCAATCTCATATCACAGTGATCATCTTCAATTTCACAAGATCGACCCTTCTTTATCTTCTGTGTATTTTATCTAGCAGAATCTTCCTTTAGCCGTTTATACCCTCCACCTCTAATCTCCACCGTGTGATCTCTAGTCGTATGTGCAATTGGTTTAGGATTATACCGGGCATTCTTTAACCTAGTGAAATTGATTCCAGCAATAGATCCATACATGCTCTTTAAAACTCTCCATTCCACACCATCAATATATCTAAGATACAGATCTTCAAATCTATGGTTGAATTGATTAGTGGGATGATCAATTCCTTCCTGCATCGCTCTTCACAGATCAATTCCTTCCTGCAACTCTCTTCGCTCATACACTCATTTTCCTTTGTCATTGTTGAACTCATCCTACTACCATATCTACTATTTATTCCTTTTTCATTCATGAACACCTTTGACATCAATGACAACTATATAGTCAATAGGGTCATGGTGAATAGGGTTGTTGATCAATCATGACAAATCCGATAAATCAAGTGTAGCCAGAAATTCCAACTATTGATTAGGTTGTGGGTACTGGTAATATTGATAAGGCATCTGAGTACCAATAGGGCCTTAAGTGGATTGATAAATTAGTGTTGATGATCCTTGTTTGTGGGAATTCTTCAATCAGTGTGGACATTGCTTGTTCCTCTAGCCTACATGGTACAAGTCTAGAAAAAAAAACCACAGCAGTATATACTTCCCCTAGATAGTTAATATACTTGAATGAAATGACTCTTTTACCTTAGATATGAATGTCTTGGTCTTTGTTTCACTGTTCTTCATGTGATCTACAGTACCTGCTAAGAAGCATAAAAAACAAGACAACAGGATAAGAGTACCAAGATAGATCAACAATCCATATTATTGATCAAGGAATCTAATGATAAATGACTGATATTAATAAAATGGAAAGAGAAAGCTACAACAAAAGGCTTGATGTCAATAGCTTTGTATCCACAAGGTCTTTGACATGTTCACACAAATCTTCACTCACAAAGCTCTTTGCTCACAACACTCACTCAACTTTTCCTCACTAACAGACTTTAATCCAACACAATAAGCATGCTCTTCTTGGTCTCCCTTCACATAGTTCATGAAGCATTCTTTTATAGGCCAAGGGAGGCTCATATGGGATGAGATATTTTGGGAAGAGGATAGGGGATGATCCCTATGGGTGAGGAGGTCAAGTGCCATCTCTCTCTTACATATAGGAACTTCCTCCATGAGAGATTTCACTTGCAAACTTCTTGAAACTTCCTTTTTTCCCTTTTTAAGCTTGATGGTGCTTCTTAAAGAGAGGTTAAAGGTGATAAAGCTTCTTATGAACAGGGTAAAGGCACTGGTGTTGCCTAATGTCAATGAGAAACATGCATCAGAGCTCTGTAGTAGGAGGGAATGTGCGCCAACCAACTCAAGAGTAGGAAAAAATATCCAAAAGAATCCCTGGCCAAGTGCTTTAAAGGGTGTTTAGGCATCAGTGTATATTTCAGATGCATCAGAATGGCCCCCAAATTATGAAGCTAGAAGGATTTGATAGGTAAAATACTTTGTTAGACATCAATCTAGTATCAGAGTCAAAGAGAGATGAGCTCATAGTTGACATAAGACAAGTAACTAACTTATCTAACTCAATCATGGTTGTGGACCAATACACTGCAGATCCATGAAGATGACCATTTCATGGCTACCAAGAATACATTGTAGATACATGATCACTAATGTAGAAAGTAGAACATGGCTACAAAACATACAAAGTAGATCCATGTTATCCAAACTTAATATTGGACACAACCACCAAACATATAATGTGGATCCATGTCATGACTTCAAATAATTCTCTGTCTCAACCTAAGGATAGGAAATTATGAATGCCTAACCACTCAAGGTCTTCATTCCAACCCCCAAATGATACAATTCTAGCCATGTGAATAGATGTATTGATGTCAAACATGGTAGAAACCACTTGATTACCAGTCATTGATGTATACTGTTAACAAGTGCAAGGAAAATCACCATTGATGTCAATGATCCCCAAGGTATATTAGTACATTCTCTAGGTGTGAATAAAGGTTTAAGAGTTGAATACTTGATAGAATATTTCAATCAGAGTTCATTGATGAAAACCTATTGTCGAAAGCAAGGAAACCTACCATTGAGGCATGCAGGTTTCAAGGTACTTTACTTGGGTTCTAAGTCTAATTCATGGATGATATGTTGAGATCGAAAAGAATAGACTCGTCGAAGGAGGGCCGTGATGTTTCCCCCATCATCGACATGAAACATGGAATAAGATTTGATTTTGAAGTGATGAAACAACCATGAAACTGACTTAGACATGACCGACTTTATAGGAAGGTAAATTTACTGACGACATGGATTGCAGGAGAGACATCCTTTAAAAAAATTGTGGCACAACAAATGACTTGGAAACATTGACTTGATGAGATAGAAACCAGTTGTAATGCAAGGATATGGTGATGCATTCTTTAAATTGACTCAAAGGAGTCAGGTGACTCACGAAAGTGGATCGACTTGATGACAAGCTGAATATCCAACTGTTTGAAAATGAAAATGCAAACAGGTGTCATGTTCAAAGGTGGACTGTGAGCTGCCATTGATACAAATGAAAAGATATTTCCCATTCCCTTTATTTCCCCATCATGAAGGATGGGTGCCTCTTTTCATTTTTACGAGTTCAAAGAGGGTAACAAATACTCGTTGTAGCTCATCGGATGATGAGTCTATCCTCATGTGTTTTATGAACCTGAGAAAGAAGAGATTCATTCCCAAAAGAGGGTCTCTCTGTGTTTAATTTAATGAGTCCATTGAAAGTTAACTCGATATTGTTCATCTTTAGAGAGTCTGAATGAAGATAGAAGGAGACCCCAAAAGGTCCTTTTTCGTATGATTTAGTCCCTAGGGCCTGAAAAAGTGTAAAATAATGCTCAAGTGAACCCTTCTAGCTGAGGTCAACTAGAGTATTCCTTTTTCGTAGTTAGTTAACTTGAACTGAAAAAGGGGTAAACTATCGTCGGAAAGACGACTCTTCAAGTACTTTTACGAGCGTGAAGAAGATTAAGTTCACTTGATGATCTTTTCATGTTTTAAGGAGACTAAAATGAGATTAAAGGTTACTCCATAGAGGGTCCTCTTTTTCATAAACCAATTTTAATGAGCCTGAAAAAGTATACTCGATACCCTTATACTAGATTTTAACGAGCATGTCAAAGGTATGAACGATGCTCGGTACTTTTTCATTTTAGCCCAAAGTGTGAAAAATATAAAAGAAACTCACAACATAGCCATAATGCGTCATAAATGTGACCTAGAATCTTCAAAAATCAAGTTAGGATCAATTCACTATAAAAACTATAGAACATGAATGGTAAAAACCCTAAAAATTAAAATATTTTGATTTATTATTAAAAATAAAAACCAAAAATTGCTATAAAAAGGGGTAAATAATAAATACTTTACCATTGTGATTTGTTACCATAGTAAAAGAGTGAAATTGGTGAAAACGGGTTGATTTTCAACTGAAGATTCTAGGAGTTTTGGACTTTCTCTGCTTGAACCACTCCGACCAGGTAAGAGCCAACCTTCATTCCTCCGTTTTTTATGGTGCATTTTTGTTTTTAGGGTCATTTTTTAAGTTTTTTGGGCAATTCCCCAAGGTGGAAAAGAGCATATAGGATGGTTCCTTTTTCCCTTTAGAGAGGTACACCGGTGCACCTCTTGAGATAGGAAAGGGCACTTAAGGATCTCTATCAACAAGGGGGGAAGGCATTGGTGCTCTGTTTTCCTAGAGATAGTGCGCCAATAGCTAAGTCATCCCAAAAAAATGACCAATAGCTAATCTCATGTTGTTTTTCCTTCTTTCAATGATTCAAGCTTGCTTCTTATATATGTTTAATTGTTTTTTGCAAGAAAAACTAAGGCAAGATGGTTATATGGAAATAGACTCAACATGAATTGGATGACCTACAAGCAAGAAATAACCGAGTGAATTTAAGGGCCTGCTATGAGTGTGGGCTTCTAAATATTCAGGATACCAAGAATGAGAACATATGTGTGTTTGCAAGAGCACATGATTCATATGTGGGATCCAGACTAACAACACTTTATGGTTGGCACTCACACTCTGACAATAGATGTAGAGGACATATATTTCTTGACTGGTCTATCCCATAGGGGAAGACTAGTAGTATTGACATGACCATGTTGTGGTGAGAAATTCGTAGATGACCTGATCGATGACCACTACTCAATGGGGACTCGTTCAGTAGGTGGGAAAATTCCCATCAAACACATTATAGGAAGGCATTTGAGGACCATGGCCTTCACCATTGAGAAGGTTGTAGGCACTAGGTTGACTCACCTGATCACACAGGCACACATGTTGTATGCGATAGAGTTCATGGATCCTACTATATTCAATTGGAGTGAGGGTATACTGGTCATCTTGAAAGACCAACTAACCAAATGCAAGAGAGGAGAGTTGAAGCAATTTGGCTATGAGGCGATAGTGGTTTCCTTCTTTCTAGAGAGGGTGCCATTGATGAGACCTCAGGTTCCACTAATCAGGTTGGATGTGGAGGATCCTCGGATGAGTAGGTGGGTGGATGCCATGGCACACCATAGTGGCGGTGGAGGCCCTAGAGTTACCTATGGGCTATCCTTTTTCCATTGGCTAAGAAGCCAACCTTTGATGGTAGAGGATTACGCTTATGTGGGGACAGAATTTAGAGATGATCCTGACCTTCCACTCCCAGAAGGGGATGTGTGGGATGATCGAGGTAAGAAATGTATCATTATCCATGTTTTTTTCTATATTTTTAATTTTATATTTGACTTTTATGATGTAATGTTGAGATGTGCAAAAATGTATTATGCATATATAGGGCCTACTCGTCCAACTAAACCCTCGCCTATAGATAGGCGAGGAGAATTCATAGAAATGGTGATCCATCACACAGAGGTAGATGAGGAGCTTGAGTAGATTGAGGAGAACCTACAGCATTTGACTGTGGGGATCCCTGATACCTCCATCAATGATTTACCCAAGCGGTACCAGCTCTAAACTGTAGGGGTTTCAGGCCATTTTGGGAGCCTACTTTGTAGACTGGCTCGGGCCATGATGTGCTACCATGAGTATGAGCACGAGGATTATCCCATAGTGGCTCCCTCATTTTTGTATTGTATTTACACTGAAAGCTTCAAATCTTTAGTTTTTTCACTATGTATATGTATTTTGAAACTATGATAGCCCCAAACTTTGAGTGATCTGAAAGCTTGTTCCTTCAGACCTTTTTGTATCTTAGCTTTACCTTATATATATATATATATATATATATGAAAAAAAATTATTTACATATGTGTGTGCAAGTTTGATGCATGAATGAATACCTACTATGAATCCAGTGCATGATTTTTATGTTAAAATGAACTTAACTATGAACAAGATACCAATATAAGACAAAATTTGCTAAGGAATATGCCACAACATTTAAACATATCAGAATGTGTTGATAAGAGACCTACTGAAAAGACCTTTCTAAAATCCTAACTCTTCAGAAAGTACAAAGGAGTAGTGGGTTCCAGATGGTGTAGACTCGGTTTAACTGATGTACTACCAACTCTGAGTATAGGTAAGCCCTAATTTCTCTTACGTAATTAGCCAAGGCTTTCATCAACAATCCAATAACCACATGATACTCCATGATATTGTTGGTGGAGGGGCCTAAACAAGTTCCCCCCGAACTAACCAGATCACCTGTTGGAGAGTACAGCACCCAAGGTGTCGATGCAAGATTCAAGTTGTAACGATTAGCACCATCCGTGAAGCCAGTTTAGGTGGCCATCTATCATTTTAAACATAGGTCTATGTAAGTAGGGTTTTGAAAGACACATCTTGTATTCACATTAAAACCACACATCACTCTATAAACAATATTTACAATGAACATATGCTAGATGACCTAGGAATAGTATTTTTTGAGGTAGAGCCCGTTGCGTAGCTCTCCCAAAGATATCCCATCAGAATATATTAACTCATATGTGCCTTTATCTAATACATGACTAAAAATATAAGGCCCATGCCACATAGACTCTAGTTTTCCAGCCCCCAACTTATCATGTTTCTAGTCATAGGTCAAAACCGGGTCTCCTTCGTTGATAGAGAAGGGTTGAACAGATATGTTGTATTGAGCTTTCATTCATCGATTATGTGCCTCATTTGCTAAGGTAGCATCACGATGAGTTTCATCAAGCTTGTTTAAGTACAAGAAACGTCTTCCTCTAAGATGGTACTAGGTAATAGTTCTACTGCAAGTTTTAGAGAAGGAATCTCACACTCTATTGAAGAGTGCCCTCTAGTCCATATACCAATTGAAATGGTGTGAAACCAGTGGATGTTTTGATGGTAGTCCTGTAGTCCCATAGCAAGGAAAAAATTTGCAAATTCCAATTAGACTTAGCTTGTCCTGCCATCTGCCGAAGCATATTTTTTAAGACTTTATTGATTTCTTCAATCAGGCCTTTGGCCTGTGGATAGTAAGGTGTAGAGTTTTCATCACAAAACCCTAATTTTTCACTTAATTCTACCATCATCTTGTTCTAAAAATGTGACCTGTGATCAGTCACAATGGCCCTAGGGATCTTGAATATGGCAATAATATGGTTAAATAGAAACAGAGTAGCTATCTTTCCATCTTCGTCATACATAGGCATAGCCTCTGCCCTCTTAGTGAAGTAATCTACGACCACTGTGATGTATCCATGCCCCCTGGCTAAGGTAGGCCTACAATGCATGAAATCTATTCCCCATTTTGCAAAATGGCTAACTGTTATGACAGGATGTAATGGAGTAAGATAGGTTCGCTTTTTTTATGTGAATAATTGACGTGGCCATTTTTTGATAGTTTTGATGCAATCCTTAAATATCGAATGCCAAAAATACCCAGCACATAATATTTTATGGGCAGTAGCCAACCCAAAAATATGACCACCACAGGCTCAAAAATGGCAATCATTTAAAACAATCTCAACTTCTTCATGAGTGAGCCAACGTTGTAATATGGTGTCAACGCCACAGTAGTATAAGGTGTCATTTATAATGAGATAGTACTTTGCTTGGTGGTGAATGCAACGATGTTCATCCCAAGTTGCATTGGGCTGATATCGTTGTGTTTGGAGATAGAGAATAAAATATCCATACCAAGCGTCAGACAGACTAATCAGGAACAAGGATTCAATGGGTAATGAATCAATGGGCTCCATTCCCTCAGTAATATGGGTAAGGTCACACATAAGCTTGGTTAAGGCAAGGGACTTCTTAGAACTAGTTTTGGAAAATTCAAACTCAAAATCCTAGATAATGACAATCCAGCGTGAGTATTTTCCCCCAAGTACCTGACAAATCAATATATAATACATGGGGTTAGAATCTACGTAGACTGTGTTTGTACGAAGCAAAATGTAGCGATGGAACTTCTGTACCACGATGTCCGTGACCAGAGCCAGTTTCTCCACATGCGAATATTGGGTTTCAGAGTCTAAAAGACTCTTACTTAGATAATATATCACATGTTCCTGATCATGTTCCTCTGGTTGAACTAAAACCATACCGATGGTTGAAAGGGATGCAACCACATACAGGGAATAATCCTTTGTATAATCCGGTGGTTGCAGCACATGTGCATGTGTAATAGCTTGTTTGAGGTTATTAAACATCTGTTGCATTAAGTTATCCCAAACAAAAGGGGTATCCTTATTCAATAATCGCATGAAACCATGTTTCTTCTCAGCATAATTGCAGACGAAACAACGTAAAAATTTTCCCTTACCTTGCAAACTTTGGATTTCGGTAACATTGGATGGGGCGGGTAGAGCCAGGATAGCTTCAATATTTAGAGGGTCTATGTGGATGCCATCCTTGGACATAATAAAACAAGCATTCGACTAGTCTCAACACAGAAAACACACTTATGTGGGTTTAATGAAATGTTAAAGTGGCAACATCTAAGAAAAATGGCTCTCAGGTGATCAACATGGTGATCTTGCTGCTTTGAATGAGCAGGAAGGTTTCCAAGATAAGGTTCCACAATGCGTTTAATGTCATGGAAAGCATATGACATGGTACATTTAAACGTAGAGCCGGAATTTTTCAAACCAAAAGGGAGTTTTCTATAGGAAAAGGTTCCCCATGGGAAGATAAAAGTCATCTTGTGTTGATCTGATGGGAGTATCTCAATATGATTATAGATAAAGAAGCCATCCATAAATGAAAAGATGGCGTTGTTGTCACAGTTGTCAATAATTTCATCAATGTACGGGGTGGGGAAGTTGTCCTTAGGAAAATCCTGATTCAAATCCCAAAAATCAATGCAAACCCTAATAGTACCCTACTTTTTATTGGTAGGGACTATGTTGGACACCCATTCAATCAAAAGCATGAGATAAATGAAACTAGCCTTAAGAATTTTTTCAATTTCTTCCTTAATGGTTGTTTCTTTCCTCGTATGTACCTGACATAGCTTCTGTCGAACTGGCTTGGTGCTAGGGTAGGTTTTAATCTCATGAACTATGATAGAGGGGTCTATCCCTGACATTTCTTCATAGGTCCAAGCAAAAATATCTCTGAATTCCTTAAATCAAGTCATATAAGACTGTATCTCTGAAGGGGAATAGTTCTGGCCTACCTGGATGTTCACTGGGATACCGGGTTTCACTGATACATCAACTGGAATGGTTTTAGTAATGTTACTTAAATTACCCTTAGATTTGACATCATGGGTGAGGATCAGGGACTAGGGATGAGTTACTATATCAAAAGAAACTACTGATGCAAATTGTTTTTCTACCATATGGAAGTTGGGAAGGAAATAATATCGATGGTGATGATATTTATAGGGAATATCATCTAAGGACATAACTTCCATGATGGATTCATAAAAGGGGAGTGTATGCAAAAGATAATCTAGAGACTAAGGAGTTCTAGCCAATACGGTAGGTGATAGGGATCTGAAGCCACCAACAAATGATCATTGATGGTGGGATCACTGGTGGTTTGAATAGCATGGTACATTTCCTCAAAAGAACTCATTGATGTTGAATCAGTAATGGACATTCCTTTATCTATGGTGGAAATAGAAATCATGTTCACGGATGCTAACTGTGAAACTGGAGCAGAATTAGATAATGGAAAGATTCTCATGAGTGAGTAACATTTGATGAGACCTACTCCAATGTTCTAATATTGGGGGGTCATGGAAGCCAATAGTGGAACATTGTTTGCAGTATTCAAAGTTGCATCAGGTGAACAGAAATCTAACTGGTCAACGATAACAATATTCCCTTGGAATGGGAACTGAACTACCCGAAACACAGATGAAGCAACAACTTGCATAGCATAAAACCAGTTTCAACCTAGGAGAAGATCGTAATCTAAAGGAGTGTAAAAAAATTCAACATGAATGGAAATTGATTTCCCCCCCAGTTCTACCTGGAGAGAGGGCAGTAATCCATAAGGTGGAAAGTCGCAACCATCAAAAGCCTTTAATTTCGTGGGTGAACGATTAATTTTAGGAGAACGAATATCTCTCCAACAGGATAAATACATGAGTGAGGTTGAGGCTCCCTCATCCAATATAGTATGGAGGATTGTTTTCCCAATAGATTTCATGGAAAATTGGAAATCCTGATGGGAAATCCTAGATTTAAAATCATCCAACTTAAAAGTGATAATGTTATTATTTTTAGGATCCAGTGCTCCAAGAACTGATAGCAAATTCTTTCGCTGTGTAGGACATGTGTTGAGTACCTCGAGAGTAAACATAGCGCATGGCGCTTGAGCCAGATCTTCCACTATATTATAGTATTGGGAAGCACATGTGCTAGGATTAAGTATGGACTTTTAATTTGTACTCTTAGGTGGGTGAATAATTGTATCAAGATTAGGCTTTTCAATCTGAAGACCATTAGAACGAGGAGTGGATGTTGAATTTTTTTCAGGTGGAACATTATCAATTTTATTTTCTGGAGGAGGGTCATATCTTTGAGATCAAGTATTAAGGTGAACTGATTCACTTGACATCATTTTAACTTCATCTATGGAGGATGAAGAAGGCCCATGCAAGGATCGATGGTCAATCAATTGTTGTTGGGTAGGAAAAGGGTCTATATTAACTACTGGGGTGGGGAAATTTTTCAAAAATTTGCTAACTTCCTCTCAACGAGGACACTCCTTAGTGAAGTAATCACCTCCACAAATCAGGCAGGGAAACTTTGACTTTCTCTTATTCTTAGAATCAACATCAGGATTTTTTGTTTTGTTACCTTCCTATTGGTTGTCAGATTTCTTGGACTTGTTTTTCCCTTTCTTCTTTCCTCCCAAGGATTCTGTGGATTGGACCGCATTCACTTTGGTGGAAACAACAGGAGGGGATGTAGTTTTGGGTGTTGGAATGGGTTGATTAGCTGGTGCGGTAGGTTGATTTTTCTTTTTCATGGATTTTTTTGTCAATTGTGTTTGTACTGAACCAAGAACGCCATCAGTAAGTGGTTCTATTGCAGGTATTGAAGGATCTGATGTGGGACGAGGATTATGAGGAATTAAGTCATACAAAGTTCCTGACTATGAATAAACCAATTTTAGGTACTAATCATGTCTAATGTCCTGATCCTTAGTAACAAAACCTCCCATGGTGACATCCCTAGCAATGGGGGGAAGTAAAGATTTTGTAAACCAATCGGGAAGTAACTTATCAAGAGTGGGATCCTTAATAAACCTATCTCTTCATCTCCATTCATGTATATGATCAGAGATATGGGTAGAATTAGTCTAACGAAGTGAGTTTAATAGGTCCATACCTGTCTCATATTGAATTGGTAACTGAAAATGTGTTAAAAAATTCATTTCCAGTCCCAAAAAAAAGACTGTTGAGGTAGCTCGATATACCATTTCACATCTACTCCGGTGAGAGTTCTATGAAACAAATGTAGATGGATTAAACCATTCATTAGAGAATTAGATGAGCACCAGAGATGAAAATTCATCAAGTGGTTCTTGGGTTCCTCACTAGGATTAGCGTTGAATTTAGGTATGTCTAAGGGTAGCTTAACTGGGGTGGACGGTCATGAGGTATCATGGTGTATCAGATCATTGATCAATCTGGACAAATATAGAAGATCTAAGGTACCCATAAATGGTAATTGTTGGTTATATTGTGGGTACTGGTAATACTGATACAGCATATGTGGACCAGTAGGACCATACGCAGATTGATAAATGGGACTAGATGATGACCCCATGACCAGTTGGTTAGGTGGTTTTTTTTCGAAAGAGTCACTAGAGGGCCCGCCAAGTGGTGGGCCACCCAAGGGAGATGGGCCTCTAGGAGGTGGACCCCCAGGCAGTGGGCCTCCACGTGGTGGACCTCCAGGTGGTGGACCTCCAAGTGGTGGGCCTATGGGTGTTGGATCTCTAGGTGGTGGTCCTCCAGGGGGGCCTCCAAAACCTTCAGCAGTATTTATAATAGGTCCTCCATAGGATGGGACAGTAGACCAATTAGGTTACCCCCAAGGGATATAAGAATTCCCAGGGTAAGGCATTCTAGGATAAATAGCCCCTGACTGTGTCAGTTGATAAGTTTGGTGAACCATAGGTGGTTGATTTCTAGGGTAATTAAAACTCCAATAAAGTAGACTAATAGCGGGCTGAACCCATGAAGGTCCTCCATGGCCAGAAGAGGGTACAACTATGTTGGTATTAGGAGAACGAGTGTTCACTGGTGGTGGCTACACTAGTAGGTTTTTCCCCATACTAGAAACGGTTCCCCTAGTAAGTAAAAAAACTTGGGCTGGAGGGTGACCCTAGGCGTGGAAACTATCAAGGCAGTGGAAATTGATGGGGAATTTTGATTAGGCAAAGCGGGGATGGAAGGTTGACCTAGATCTTGAGTAACCATGTTTTGGGTCGGTGACCCTAAGACATGAGCTACTTGGGATGGTGAAAGGGTATTATATCCAAGTGGGTTTGTTCTGAACGATGGGGTAGGGGAGAAATACTTCTCATCTTTATATCATTTCCTAGATTATGCAAACTTTGGATAGATTGATGGAGGGGCCCAAAGAATTCTTAATTTGATGGGGCCTCTCCAATGGGGGTAACATAGGAATGTCTAGTAGTACCGTATTCAAAGATGGATTTCCCCAGATAGGTATCCCAGAAAGGAGAATTTGGATCAAACTATGTTTCCATGGTATCATCTAATGCATGATTGAACACCCAATTCGATGAACCAGGATGGCCTTCCATTGGAAAGTGAAAGGTAGTATCTTCAGTGGAAGGTTGTTGAACTAATAAGGGATTGTCATAAGAAGAAAATTCTTCCCTAGTTTCAGTAACTGGAACACCTTCTACATGAGAATCAGCAATAGCTGGTTGGTCCATGGTTTCACCTTCATTTCCTTCCACAATAGGAGGAGATTCAGGTTGTAAACCCTACAACCTACGAGAACGTCTCACAGGAAGATCAACCAAGGTGATGGTTGAGGCTTTCTTCTCTAGAATTCTAAGCAAATAAGAGATCACACACAAACAAACCTACACAAGCTAAGGACACAAGCAAACTTAAATGATAGGATGGGCTTATGATTGTCGGTTCCTCACTAGGATTTTCAAGTTGTCACAACGTGTGGTATACCACAGGGTCCAATAGTAAAATTCCACAAGGAGTATTGGGACTGTACCCTTTCCTAAATACCTGACTACCTAGATGGCATGTGTGTAGTAGCTCCCCGAGTGTTGTTCTCGATGTATTTTTCCAACAAAACATCCAAAAGGATTTTCTCAGTTAGTTAGGGTATCCTAGAGGGGTCTCCCAATATACTCAAGGTACGTGGGAGCTCAAATCTGTATTAGTGTTATCTAATGCACAATCGTATGAAAGGGACCTTCTAATATACAATCAATTACATGAAGTACCTTTTGATATACCTCAAGGGTACGTCAAATTTCATTCAATATACCAACGGTACATGGAAGAACCACTCGATCCTCAGGATGCAGTGTAGCAAAAAAATGGCATCTCATATGTTTTAAGACATCAGAACATGTCTCTATCCTATCACTTGAATTACTAAATTTTTTAACCTAACCTACCGTTGATTTTATCTTGATGGTTAGTGAATGTTTGTGGAATGTATACCAAGATGCAAAACTAAGATCTATATGAAATGCAACTCTTTTTCTTCGATGAAGGCTAACTAGAGTAGAGGAGAAACCTTTCTTCTTTTCAAAACATAGATTCCATGCTTCTTTCAACAATTTTAACTTCAATATCTTTAACAATTTCTCAAACACACAAGCTTTCCACCATTAAGACTACAAAAATATCTAAAAGGAGAAAGGAAGGAGAGCTTCTAATTCTTAAGAAAAAATATACTTTCTCAATCAAACTAAGAATTATTTTCCTAAGCACTCATGCAAACTAGGAGTAATCAAAACAAAACAAGCTAACTATCTTCTTTTGTCTTTTTAATATGATTTCGAAAAAGAAAGAATATTGAACAAATAAAATCAACTAATTGCAAAGGAGCTTGTTGGGTGTTATAATGTCTAAATTAATCCACCTATTCTTTAATTATCAACCAGGGTTGGTAAGATTAGAGTTGACACAAAATATATGCGAAGGTAGAGGGTATCGTGTAAATATTTTAACAAACAAACGATCGAAATATATTTCAAACTGAAAAACTGAGTCAAACTCCTAAAATGCAATTATTAAAGTAATTAAACTGAGGCAGAATAATAAACTAGACAATTGATAATAAACTTTAAACTTAAATACAATCAACAATTAATTATTCAAATGGGAAACTAGGATACAAGGAAAACTTAACTTATAAGCAACTAGAAAATTTAATAAAAGAAACAAGTAGAAAACTTAATAAGGAAGACTTGATAAAAGAAGCAAGTAGAAAACTTTAAAAAAGAAATGTTTTTAGGTTCTATCCTACAAGTTCTTTCAACAATAACTCAACATAAAAGAGACAACCTAAAAACATACTAAGGAAAACACATGTAACACTCAATCCCACATGCAAACAAATAAATCTAAAAAGCATAAACACAAAATAATACAGTATTAAAACAAAATCAGCAATAAAATTCAAGAGACAAAAACAACTTAACACACATTCAAAGCAAAAAGAAATAAGGAAAATAATAAAACTTTAATAAATAACCTAAAACAATTAGATTTTAACTTTAATGTTAAATGAAACAAACGCCTACCTATTACAGTCAAAACATAATTCGGGAATTAACAAAACAAAACTAAAAACAATCTCAAAATACATAAAAAACACTAAAAACATAACTAAGGGTTGAATGACAGACTGAACTATGGGTCTGAAAGGGGTGGCTAAATAACAGACTGAACAGGCTATTTGAATGACAAGATGCACAGTTAAAATGGTAAAAACTAACATAAATGAACTAATCTTCAGCTGAAGCCATGCATATGTAATTCTAATGCATAAACAAATAAACAAACCTACTTACTAAGCAAATCTAACAGCAAAATAAACTTAAGCAAATTCATAAACATAAGCATAAAGAAACCATTGCATATTAATAAACTGAAATGTAAATTGCATAAAGTGATAATTAAAATAGAAATGAAATAGACATAATTAAATTTACTTAATTTGATAAACAACAATCTATTTTATCCAATTTGCAAATAAACTGAACAATAGACTGAAAATGAAATGACTGAAAGCAAGACTGGAAACAAACTATGTGCATAGTCTAATTATCTAATTCAGAAATCAAATTGCATTACATAAATTAAACAAACTGTGAATTAAACTAGCTACAACAAGAAAAATGAAAGAAATAAACAAGAAAAGAAACCTCTAGTTGATGAGGGGCCCTCTCAGCAATCAGGGGTGATGCCTAGCTAACTTCTACTCAAATACAATAGCTTCAACAGCAATGCATACAACTCTTTATTCAGATGGTGGAACATAAATACAATGTTCAAGAGTAAATCACAGCAAGAACTCTTCTCCTAACTCTGCTAACTGGCTGATTTTTCTAGCTAACTCCAACTCTCTCAGAGAGGCTGCTATATGTAATAATTTACAGGGATGAGCAAGTCGACCCTTTAGAGGTCAATTGCTCTCTAAATTTATTCAATCTTAAAGTATTTTAACTGATCACAGGCCAACTCACAGGCATCTCCCTTATTCAGCGCGAACAGTCTTCAGATGTGGTGTACAAGCTTATCTTCAGCATGAACAATCTTCAGAGGTGGCGCACAGGTTCCTTCCTGAGCATCGCAGGTGACTGATGGCGAACAGAGGAGAGTGTAGTGGTGAATCTTCTAGAGAGTGGGTTAAATTCATCAATCCAGAGCGTGGATGGTTGATGTGGTGGCGAGCAAAGGAGAATGCAAGCTGGAAAACATATAGAACATAGCTTCATCACCTAGACGCGTGGATAGCAGTTCATTTGCAGTTGTTTCACATTTTAAATTCTGTGAATTAATTCTCAGCGGTGCGCAGTCTGATGGGAGATCTGGACAGAGAGTTGAACGGGAGGCTAGGTCATGAGCTAGATATGCTGGGCATTGATCTATGGTGAACAGAGTGTCTATCTACTGGCACACTTCAGGAATGCAATCTACAGCAACACATCTCAACATCTGGCAAACCACCAGCGAGTTTCATGTAATGGACTGGATGACAAGTTGGACGTTGAGCTGGACATGTTGTGCGAAAGGCAAGATGAATGTGTTATGTTTATTAATTTAGCCCAAAAATATTATAAAATTTGCAAACAATAATATAAATAAGTTAATATATCAAATGCACTTTAATAATGTTATTTTTAATTAATAAAACCATAAAAATGATAAATAAAAAGATTTCAAATAAACCTTAAATACACTCATACCTGAGGCTAAATAATGATCTGCATGTCATAAAATATACAAAAGATAATAAAATATGTGTTTAAATAAATAATTTAACTACCAAAAAGGATAACAAATCTAGGATCAACATTCCCCCAAACCAGAGAAATGCCAGGTCCCACTGAGCAAAAAGAAAGAAAAACAATTTAGGAAGAATGTGAACTAGCAACTGCCTTCAACTTGGTAGATAAAGAAGGTAATTTAAAATTCACTCTTTTAACCTGTAAAATAACATATCTTTCATGTCACACATTGTATGAAAATTAAAAATGACTTTATTGGGTTTTCAACAGTTCTTAGGTTCAAAATAATTTTATCATTTAAAAAGTTTAAAATTAATTCAACCATGTCCAAAGTAAAACTTTGGGCAGGTTGAATATGTAATGCAAAATCATAGATCACATTTTAAATAACAAAAAGATTGATCATTTTCATGCATGATTGGGTAAGAGAATAGAATTATTAACAGTGAAATGGAAGTAAAAACGATTTTCCCAAAAAAACAAAATTTAGTCAGCAAATTTAATCATAAGTGCTCTAATATCACCATTTTTCTCAGATTGCTATTTGATATTTCATTTTCCTTCATTCAATTCTTCATATGGTAAGACCATATTGAATTTTGCTGTAAAATATGCTTCAATCTATAACGAAATTCCATTGTTTACATTCCTGAAAATACTTATCATTTGTTAGAGATAAATAGATTTGTCATAAAATAAAAATAATCTAATTTTCTACAAATCAAATCCATCTTCCCCCAAACCAAAGATATGGCATGTCCTCAAGCCATACAGAGAGAAGAATTGATTGTTCTATAAAAATAGAAAGAATGCTAGCATGCTGTGAATTTGTTTTTAAAAAAACTAAATAGTAAATGGAAATGGTTCAAAGATGTATATTCATGAAAAATAAAACAGCGCTTAGAAAGACCATGTAAATGAGAATAACATTATTAAAATAATACCATAGGAAAAACTAGCCATCCATGCCTCAATGTAAAGATATCCTTTAAGTATTTTAAGTGTACCCCAGAGTGTGTGAGATTTACAGCTATGGGTCCCATTTCTAAGATAATGATATCTTAGGTATATGTGGAATTAGATGGCCAAGGAAAATTCAACTTAGAGATATTCTCAAATGACATTATAAACAATTGGCCATGACATAATTTTTTAAATAATTTTTATATAGTATCACTATTTTATGAACTATGTGCATAGTGGTGTATTAACTAGATCTCATTTACGAGATATTGCCCCACTGCCAGCATGCATGTTCAGTACCTCGGCAGGTTTATCTTGATACCATGAAAGCATAGCCCTGCTGCCAGTGAGCCTATTCAGTACCTCGACGGGTTTACTTGCATTTATCGAGTTACCTGTTGTAATATTTTTACTTAGCATTGACCTGCTGCCAGCAAGCCTGTTTAGTACCCCAGCAGGTTTGCCTTGTATAATGATATTAAATATATGGAAGCCGATTGGTACTAGAGCATGTTAAATCCTGCTAAACAAATAATTCATTTTTTTCAAAATAAAGCTATAAGTAATTTCATAATGGCCAGACTCATAAAAAATGTCAAAAGAGAATAACTGAAAGTTGTTCTTTAACCTAACAGTCCTTCTTCTTTATAAAGTAAAGTAGTATTCCCCACAAACAAAAATTCCACTTACTGTCGAGTTATCACAAAAAATACTCAAGAGACAAGTTTTGATAACAAGTATAGGATGAACTAGTAATCCATAGGTGAAAAATAAGGATGTGAAAAATATGATAATGAAAGTGGGTCTTATCAAGCAACTGTTTAAAAGAATAAATCAGACATATGCATGTCTGAATCAAAATACCAAAAACTATATGAATCATAACAGAACTGGTTAAGTATGATATACAAAGGATTGCTATAAAAAAATTATCTGTATAAGCTTCAAATTTCAAAAGTACCCCAAAAAGATTAAAATACCTGATGAGTATTTTGCATACTTTCCTTGTCCAAGTAATATTCCGTTAGCTGCTCATAGAGATAATATACTTGTAATCAAACTGCAAAACCACTTGTTAGATGATTCAATTTATTCATAAATACATAAAAGAAAAAGAGTCTTGTGTAGACAACCTATTATAAATGACTGTTATTTATTCAAAGCAACAAGCACATATTTACATATATACAAGTGATAATAACCCAAAATATTTTTCAAGGATCAGGAGGATGAGGAATAGCTTCCCCTTCAACTAATTCCATTTCATTTTGCTGCAAAACATTTTGTATAAAATATTCTTTAGATGTCGGTTGATGATAGAGCCTAAGTCTATGTCCATTTACTACAAAGGAAATTTTTGAGCCATCAATTGTTTTAAATTTTACTGATCCATTGTCAAAAGCTGTAACTACTTCATATGGACCCATCCAACAGATAGTTAATTTTCCTTTAAAATTTGTAAACCGTGAATCAAATAGTAGTGCCCAATCTCCAGTCTTAAACTGCTTTTTCTTAATAAATTTATCATGCCATGTTTTTCATTGATTCTGTATTAACATCGTTCTTTGAATTGCATCTTGTCTAATTTCATCTAACTCATTAATCTGTAATATTCGTTGTTTCTGTGCTTCATCAAAATTCATGTCTAATTGTGCTGCCATACGAAAAAGTTTTAACTTGAAATTCAATAGGTAAAAGGACTTGTTTTCCATACACTAACTCATAGAGGGTATGTCCAGTAGTGTTTCTCCATGTTATCCTATAGGCCCATAAAGCCTCAGGGAGTCTATCTTCCCAATCCTTATGATGTAACTAAATGGGCTTAGTTAAAATGGCTTCTAATACTTTATTAGTTGATTCTACCTGACCATTAGCCTGAGGGTGATAAGGTGAAGATTTGCAATGTCGGATGCCATATTTCGTAGTAAATTCTTTCATTAATTTAGAAGTAAATTGAGTACCTTGATCTATGACAATTTCTCTAGGTACACCAAATCGGGTGAATATTTCTCCATATATAAATTCTACCATTGATTTCTTTGTGACTCTAAATAAAGCTTTAGATTCTACCCACTTGGTGACATAGTCTGTACAAACTAAGATATATTTCTTATTACGAGACATGGGAGAAATTGGTCCTATAAAATCAAGAGCCCATTTCTCAAAAGGTTCAATCATAACTTTAGGTTGTAAAGGAATTTGATCAGATGACGGAGGTCTACCCATTCTTTGGCAACTATCGCATCCTTTGACAGATTTGGCAGCATCCTTAAAAATGCTTGGCCAATAATAACCAAAAAGTAATACTTTATATGTCATCTTCTTATCACAAAAATGTCCTCCACATGGTCCATCATGGCATGCATGGAGGATGTCTGTCATTTCATCCTCCCACACACAATGCAGAATAATAAGATCAGGACCAGTGCGGAAGAGATCGTTATCAACCCAAGAATAATTACAACTCTGAACTATAATATGACACTTCTCATGTGGAGACAAATGGTTTGGTATTTTCCTAGTTGCTAGATAATTGGAAATATCCGCAAACCAAGGGGTTTGAACAGATACAACAAATAGATGTTCATCAGGAAAAGTGTCATCAACTGGTTTAGTACCATCTTCATGTTGAATACAGGAAAGGAAATCTGCTACAAGATTTTCTTTACCAGGTCAGTCAATGATGATAATTTTAGATTCTTGCAATAAAAGAAGCCACCGAGTCACTCTACCATTAGTAATTGGTTTATTCATTAGAAATCTAATGGAAGAGTGATCGATATTCACAAAAACTTCATATCCAGTGATATAATGATGAAATTTATTAATAGAATAAACTACTGCAAAAATTTCTTTTTCAGTAACAGTATAATTTAATTCTAGAGGGGTTAGATTTTTGCTGATAAAATAGATGGCATAAGATGCTTGTCCTTCTTTTTGGCCAAGGAATCCTACTATGGCCATATCATAGGCATTGGTAGATATGTGAAAAGGGAGGGACCAATTAGGACCCCTAAGTATTAATCCCATTGATAGTTTAGATTTTAGGATTTCAAAAGCATTTTGAGAAGATTCTATCCACTGGAATTCTGAGTCCTTTGTAAGTAACTTAAACATTGGTGTAGCTATTTTAGTAAAATTTTCAATAAAGTGGTGATAATAGCCTGCATGACCAAGAAATATTCTTACCTCTTTCTGCGTTTTGGGAGAGGGAAGGCCAACAATTACTTAGATATTTGCAGGGTCTACCTTGATTCCTTGGGAATAAACATGGTCTCCCAAAACTATACCTTCTGTCAGTAACATTTTACATTTTTTGTGACTAAGAGATAAGTTCATTTCTTGACATCGGATCAAGACCTTCTCATTATTGTCAATGGATTCTTGAAAAGTATTACCATAGGCTGTAAAGTCATCCATGTATACCTCCACACACTCATGTATAAGATAGGAAAATATTCCTAAGACTGCCCGCTGGAAAGTGGCAGGTGCATTACATAATCCAAATGGCAAAACTCGATAAGCATATGTTCCCCAAGGGCATGTAAAAGTGGTTTTGTCTTGATATTTCGGTGCTATTAAAATCTGGTTGTAACCATTATAACCGTCAAGAAAGGAAAAATATTGTTTACCTGATAGAGTGTCCAATACTTGATCGATAAAGGGTAAAGAAAAGTAGTCTTTAAGTGTATCTTTCTTTATCTCTCTAAAATCAACACAAATACACCATTTCCCTGTAACTTTCTTTGGAACTACTACTAAAGGAGATACTCATTTACTGTCGGAAATAGGATAGATGAAACCAGCAGTGAGGACTTTTTGTAATTCTTCTTTTATTATATCCTTTAGAGCAGGATTCATCCTCCTCTATGTCTGCCTTACGGGTGATATGCTTGGATCCATATAAATATGGTGAATACATGTATCAGGGTGTATACCCTTCATATCGGTGTATTCCCATGCAAATTCTCCAGCTTGTTTCTTAAGAACTTTAAGCAATTGTTCTTGTTGGTTTTCACTTAATCCGGCATTTATATGTAAGAATTTTTCAGGGCCAACCTCACAAGGTATGGTATATGGTCCTATATGCTCTTCAATTGTGAAGACACAAGGTGTTTCTGTAAACATTGAGAGAGCCATATTCTCTTAAAACTCATCTCCAAAAATCTGATTGAGTTGAGCAAAGGACTAAGGGAAATCTGTACATTTTGTCAAAGAAACAAACTGGTTTAATACATTCTCAGTGATCTACTCCTGAAGTGCCAAGGAAAAATCACTAGGAAGGGAAAGATCATCAAAGTATTCATCCCCAAAAGAAAATTTTAACCACCATGAATTTTCAGTTATTGGTTGTGCTTGGGGGTATAAAATAAGTTTTTGTGTGGACAACCCATTGGAAATAGTCATCTCTCCATCCATACACCCTATAAAAGCATTTGTAGTAGCTAACCATAGCAATCCCAAGATAATAGGATGTCCTTTAGAAGGATCCTTTGATTCTATGACCATAAATTCAACAAGGTATTCCCATGAAGCCACCGATACAACAATGTTATCCAGGACTCCAACGGGCTTTACCGTAGTGTGGTCTATTAGTTCTAGGATGGAAGGAGTAGGTCAAAGAAATTGTCCTAGCTATAAAAATCCTAAAACTACAGTGGTCATCATGTTAATAGTGGATCATAAATCGATTAATGTATTCTCTATGGCAGTGTTTTTTATAATTACAGCCACTACTGGGGCTCCTGAATTTGTATATTTTGCAATCCAGGACTGACCTGTGATACATTTAGACATTTCTCCTATAACATGAATTGTAAGACGGCCCTTTTGCTTCTTTCCTGGGCGTTTAATATAGATCTATTTGATCACCTTACTATAGATAGGTATATCTTTGATATCTTGTAATAGAGGGATTTTAATACATATGTTCTTTAATTCATTCAAAATGTTATACTCCGGATGAACTACAGGTCTTTCTATTACTAATCTTTCTAGAAATGGAGGAATTCTTTGCTCCTGAATAGTTTCTTGTGGAGGATGGCTATGTACTGAAACTTTTGGAATGTCCACATCCTCCAAAATAGCATCATTCATGGGCTCACTTGAATCTTCTTCTTCTTCATTTGGTTCTTGAATGATGGCTGATGAATTGGGTTTATTATTCACAACTCTTCACGATCATAATTGAATTTCATGTATAGGTACATTTGAAATAAGGTATGAGGGAAGAGTTTGCAACTCAATGCTATTAAGAACTGGAGTTGGTTTATTGTTAGGGTTAGGTATTGGTTGTGCAGGTAATAATCTCGGTTGAGGAGGATTTGCATTCTGAAAGTGATGAGGTTGTTGTGTGATAAAAGGAACTGGAGGTACAAATCCAGGCGACATTTGCTGGAAATTTGTTTGATTCTGAGGATAAGGATGATTAGGTGTAGGGACAGGTTGTGCATGAGGATATGGTTGTCATCTCCATCCTTGTGACCAATATTGTTGTTGTGGAAATTGAGGAGGAGGATACTAAGGTGGCCAATTCTACCAGCTAGAATTGTTCCATTGTTGAGGTGGTTGATACAGAGGATAATAGAGTGGAGGTTGTGGTGGAAAGTTTGGATATGTTGGTTGGTCTCTAGGTTTCCAAGAAGGCCTTCTAGATGTTTCAGCTACATCCCCACTCTTATAGATGGCTTGGAATCCAGGAAAGGATGGGAAATTATCTGTTGGATGCTCTTGTATATGGATGTGACATATAGAGATGTTTTTTAATGGAAATTCCCTTTGGGGATGTTTAGTTCTACATATTGGACAAAAGATACTCATTGTTGCTCGTTCTTCATCCTGCCTATTCTTGACTTCTAAAGCATCTAGTTGAGAACCCATTGCTCCTAAGATATCAGTCTTAAAATTCTCCAACGGGTTTCCTAACTCTACTCTCATAACTCTGCCTAAACTAGGAACATTTCCTCTTATATTTCTACTAAAAGGATCTCGAAAATTTTTTGCAACTTTCCCTCTACTCCTAGAATAATTTTTACACATTTCACCGATCTATGCAAAAGTTTTATGAGAAATATCGCCAGCTGCCATGAGATTAAGACTTTCTAACAAGACCTCAGAGATCCCCTTAAGGAAAAGTGTACGTACTGCATCTTCTTGGAGGTCATTATATTTAGACTTATGTAATGTATAAATGAACCTCTCGAGATAATCCTCCAGGATCTCGTCTTCAAGTTGTTGTATCTTGAATATATCATGTCGAGAGTCCTTATGTTTGGATGTATTCTTTATATTTTCGCAAGAATGAGGTTTCCATATCATCACAAGTCCTGATAGTGGATTCTCCTAATCCCATGAACCATCTCAAGGAGGAATCCTTGAGTGTAGTGGGAAAGAGTTTCAGTTTGTGAGCGTCTTGTAGATAATTGTAACTCCTACAAAGGATATCGAACTCAAACAGGAATGTGTCTGGGTCCTCATTACTTTTTCCATAGAAAGTAGGTAAGGAGGAAGGAGGGATGTTTTTCATAGTTACATCCTGCATTGTATCTAAAATAGGGAACCCAAAGGTAGCCTCAGTTTGATTTTCCCCTTATCCTTCTTCATTTCTAACTTCATCATGATCTTCGTTTTCTCCATGTCTCTCCATATAAGCTGGATTTTTAATGTAAATATATTTACGAGGCTCCTTTCGAGGTGATAATGGGGCATCCCAATGTTCTTTTTCGGGGGAGATCTTCCTCTAACCAACCGTGTTTTTATTGAATCCTAGAGGGATAGTAGGTTCTACTGTAGAAGTTTCAATTTACGAAATAATTGGATCTACTGAGGTTCCAAAGAGAGATTTTACTTGAATAAGATCAATAAGTCAACAAAATTCAGATCTCCTACTAGTGAAAAAGTTGTGTTAATTGGATTCGAAACTAGTGGAGGGCTAAAGGTTTCTAATGGTTGATCCACTTGAACTTCCTCGGGAATGGGGTCCTTAGGACCTTTTTCCAAGGTTCCTTCTCCTTCTATGGCTTCTCTAGTAAGATATTCTAAGAGAGACTCATTTGGGTTCAGGGTAGAACTACTCCCTATAGGTTTCTTTCAATACCTTTCTGGTGAGTTAGTATTTGGGGAATTACGTCCCCTACGGTAGTTAGTAGAGACTTCAATAAATTTTTCGGTCTTGACAAATCTACTCATGAAATACTTTTAAACTAAAGAAAACCTATGCTACTACTATTGTTGGATTTGGGGGCTCCTGTTATAACAGATGTACAGGTTCTTACCTCTCATCTTATCACTCCCCCACTACCAAACTATTACTAAAATTCATAAAGAATTCTACTCTACCTTACAGAACAACTCCTCGATAATGGCGCCAAAAGTGTTGGGTGTTATATTGTCTAAATTAATCCACCTATTCTTTAATTATCAACCGGGGTTGGTAAGCTTAGAGTTGACACAAAATATATGCGAAGGTAGAGGGTGTCATGTAAATATTTTAACAAACAAAAGATCGAAAGATCTTTCAAAATGAAAAACTGAGTCAAACTCCTAAAAATGCAATTATTAAAGTAATTAAACTGAGGCAGAATAATAAACTAGACAATTGATAATAAACTTTAAACTTAAATACAATCAACAATTAACTATTCAAATGGGAAATTAGGGTGCAAGGAAAACTTAACTTATAAGCAACTAGAAAACTTAATAAAAGAAGCAGGTAGAAAAATTAATAAGGAAGACTTGATAAAAGAAGCAAGTAGAAAGCTTAATAAAAGAAATATTTTTTGGTTCTATCCTACAAGTTCTTTCAACAATAACTCAACATAAAAGAGACAACCTAAAAACATACTAAGGAAAACACATGTAACACTCAATCTCACATGCAGACAAATAAATATAAAAAGCATAAACACAAAATAATACAGTATTAAAACAAAATCAGCAATAACATTCAAGAGACAGAAACAACTTAACACACATTCAAAGGAAAAAGAAATAAGAAAAATAATAAAACTTTAATAAATAACCTAAAACAATTAGATTTTAACTTTAATGTTAAATAAAACTAACACCTAACAATTATAGTCAAAACATAATTCAAACATTAACAAAACAAAACTAAAAACAATCTCAAAATACATAAAAAAAACACTAAAAATAGAACTAAGGGCTGAATGACAAACTGAACTGTGGGTCTGAAAGGGGTGGCTGAATAACAGACTGAACAGGCTGTCCAAATGACAAGCTGCAAAGTTAAAATGGTAAAACTAACATAAATGAACTAATCTTCAGTTGAAGCCATGCAAATGTAATTCTAATGCATAAAGAAATAAATAAACCAACTTACTAAGCAAATCTAACAGCAAAATAAACTTAAGAAAATTCATAAACATAAGCATAAAGAAACCATTGCATATTAATAAACTGAAATGTAAATTGCATAAATTGATAATTAAAATAGAAATGAAATAGACATAATTAAATTTCCTTAATTTGATAAATAGAAATCTATTTTATCTAATTTGCAAATAAACTGAACAATAGACTGAAAATGAAATGACTTAAAGCAACACTGGAAACAAACTATACGCGCAATCTAATTATCTAATTCAGAAATCAAATTGCATTACAGAAATAAAATAGACTATGAATTAAACTAGCTATAACAAGAAATAAACAATAAAAGAAACCTCTGGTTGATGAGGTGCCCTCTCAGCAATCAAGGGTGATGCCTTGCTAACTTCTAATCAAACGCAATCTTCAACAGCAATGCATACAGCTCTTTATTCAGATGATGGAACAGAAATACAATGCTCAAGAGTAAATCACAGTAGGAACTCTTCTCCTAACTCTGCTAACTAACTGATCTTTCTATCTAACTCCAGCTCTCTCATAGAGGCTACTATATATAATGATTTACAGGGATGAGAAATTCGGCCCTTTAGAGGTCGAATGCTCTCTAAATTTAGTCGATCTTAAAGGCGTTTAATTGATCATAGGCCAACTCGCAGAAATCTCCCTTCTTTAGCATGAATAGTCTTCAAATGTGGTGCATGGGCTTATCTTCAACGTGAACAATTTTCAGAGGTGGCGCACAGGTTCCTTCCTGAGTGCAGTAGGTGACTGATGGCAAACAGAGGAGAATCTCGTAGTGGTGAATCTTCTAGAGCATGGGTTGAATGCATCAATCCAACACATGGATGGTTGATGTGGTGGAAAGAAAAGGATAATGCAGGATGGAAAACATCTAGAACACAAATTCATCACCCAGACGTGTGGATAACAGTTCGTTTGCAGTTGTTTCATGTTTTAAATGCTCAAAATTAATTCTTAGTAGTGCACAATCTGATATGCGATTTGGACAAAGAGCTGAACGAGAGGCTGGGCCGTGAGCTGGATATGTTGGGCATCGATCTAGGGTGAACGGAGTGTTTGTCTACTAGTACACTTTAGTACTGCAATCTACAGCAACACGTCTCAACATCTGGCAAACCACCAGCGAGTTTCATGCAATGGACTGGATGACAAGCTGGATGTCGAGCTGGACATGATATGCAAAAGGCAGGATGAATGCTTTCTGTTTATTAATTTAGCCCAAAAAGGTTATAAAATATGCAAACAATAATATAAATCAGTTAATATATCAAATGCAATTTAATAATGTTATTTTTAATCAATAAAACCATAAATAATGATAAATAAAAAGATTTCATATAAACCTTAAATACACTCATACATGAGGCTGAATAATGATTTGTGTGTCATAAAATATACAAAAGATAATAAAATGTGTGTTTAAATGAATAATTTAATTGCCAAAAATGATAACAAATCTAGGATCAACAAAGCTATAGATATTCTTTTCTCACAAGCCTGCAGTCACTTTTAGAGAATGAACTAAGAAAACCATGCATCCAAAACTGTAATTCATACACAATGTCCTCAACTACAAATTCCTTATTGATGAAAAATTCTAGATCTAAACTCAAGAAGTGAGATCAGGCTATCCAACTATCAGATTCAGCAAGAAAACAATAAGAAAATTTAACAGCAAAATCAGAGAAGCAAAACATATCAAAGCACATGCTCTAAGGCAGTGAGGGACCTACCTTGGTGTACTATGTAATGTTGCACCAAAGTGCTAGTAGGAGGTCGACGCACTGGGCACACTGAGTAAATGCGCCAGCGACGCTCTTTGCAGGATGGAAGAAGGCATTAGCAGTGTTTACTATCCAAATGCAAGAGGCACCAAGCAGGGTGGCGCTCTATCATATCTACCCAAGTGCGTCAACGGATCCACAAATGAAAAAAGGCCAGTCACCTATAAAGGAAACCAAATATGGATTGAGACTGACTAATAAATAAGTAAAGTAAACTTCAAAATAGACAAATTGACAAGATAATAAGGTGGATCACTCACCTTAATAACTCAAATTATCTAAGCAAAGAGAATGACAAGTTTACAAGCAAGAGTGTTACCAAATATGTTATATCTAACTAGATCTGCTTCAGATCTGACCAGATCTATCCTAGATCTGACTAGATCAAGCTATCCACAGTATGGTCACCAATTTTGTTTGAAGGAATTATTCAACCAGTGTAGGCACTGCTTGTTCCTCTAGCCTGCATGGTACAAGTCTAGAACAAAAAACCACAGCAGTATATCCTTCCCCTAGATAGTTAATCTACTTGAATGAAATGACTGTTCTACCTCATATCTAAATTTTTTGGTCTTCGTTTTACTATTCTTCATGCAATCTATAGTACATGGAAAGAAGCATCCAAAAAAGGCAACAAGATAAGAGTAACAACATAGATCAACAATCCATATAAGTGATCAAGGAATATAATAATAAATGATTGATATTAACACAAATAAAATATGGGAAAGGGAAACACTTTTGTATTAATCAAATGGAAAGAGAAAGCTACAATCAACTCCTTGATGTCAATAGATTTGTCTCCACAAGGTCTTTGACATGCTCACACAACTCTTCACTCACAAATCTCTTTGCTCACAACACTCACTCAACTTTGCCTCAATACCAAACTTCAATCCAACAGCATAAGGATGCTCTTCTTGGTCTCCCTTCACATAGTCCATGAAGCCTTCTTTTATAGGCTAAGGGAGGCTCATCTGGGATGAGATATTTTTTGAAGAGGATAGGGGATGATCCCTATGGGTGAGGAGGTCGAGGGCCAGATCTCCCTAGCAGATAGGAACTTCCTCCATGAGAGCTTTTGGTTGGAAGCTTCTTGAAACTTCCTTTTTTCCCTTTTTAATCATGTTGTCACTTCTTGCAGAGAGGGTAAAGGCATTGGCGCTTCTTGTGAATAGAATAAAGGTGTTGGTGGCACCTAATGTCAATGAATGATAGGCTTTGGTGCTCTGTCATAGGAGGGAAAGTTCTCTTACCAACTCAAGAGTTGGAAAAAGTATCCAAAATAATCCATGGCCAAGTGCTTTCAAGGGTTTTTAGGCATCAATGTATATTTCAGGTGCAACAATCCTCTTATATTAGGTTGGTTTGGTTATGGTTGGTTTCCAAATTATCCACCTGAAGGTCTTATGGGTGGTGGGCCTCCAGGTGGGACTCCCGACAAGGGGCCTCTAGGTGGTGGACCTCCAGGTGGGCCTCCAGATGGTGGACCTCCAGGTGGGCCTCCAGATGGTGGACCTCTTATTAATCTTGCACATTGATCTAGGAACAAAGAATCAATCTCATCAAAGAATAATCAACAAATTCTCATGAAATGGTGTTAATCGGAACCAGAATGGTTTCCTCTTTGTATATTTAATAAACAATGAATGGTTACAATACCAATGTCAAGCAAATAGCTTGAATCAATGAGAAATTCAAATACCTAAGGAGGCAATTCAAAATCATGAGTGAGTCTACCTTAACTGACTCTAATCCATTGGTTCACACTCAGTTAACCACTTGACCAAAACCCTAATTGACTCACCAAACCCTAACTGAAGTCGGAGTGCAATAAATGACTGAATCTCAACTGAAGGAGATCAAACACATGTCATAGCAACCCAACCATCAAGTGCTAGTGCTCCATGACTTCAATGAACCCCGATGAGGTTAACTGAAGCTAAAATAATCATCAGAAGTTGGTGGAGGTGCCCCTGTTGACTCCAGATCATTAAATAATATATTTAATAAGAGGAGGCACCTTAACTGACTGGTTGAACTGATTGTAACCACCAGTTAGCAATTAGGTGCATTAATATCACTCAGATCACCCCCGGAGTGCTCCTGTTAGCCTCATTGACTATAGGAGAAGGATAAGTTATCCTCCTTGACTGTAGGTAGGTGTGGGTGTGACTGGATGATGGCAATTAATGCTCCACTAATGTCAATTAATGTCAATTATATTTAGGATAGTGGTTTGACTAGGCCAATTTGACCAAAAAGAGTGTGTATGGTGGTAAATGTCTCCAACACCCCCCCTTAAGCTATACTCGGGAAGAGTTAGAAAACATAAATGCATAAAAATTCTAGGGCCCCAGCAACAAAGGCCATAGGTCACCCTATACAATAAAGTAACTGCTTAATATAACCAAGGAAGCGGGGAAAACCTCATGGGAAAAAATGCCCCCCTCAAACAAAGCAGTAAATCAAGAATTGGTTCTTCTATGCAGCAGCATCCTGAGACTGTGCATGTGAACCTATGAATCCAAACTAAATGAATATTTCTAGAGGAATCTTCCACTTTGGAAGAAGAACAATGCACTCAACTGAATCAGAAATATAAATAGCTGTATGGTGAAAACTGGACCCATGTAGAGCAACTGAAATCATCTGAAAAAATAGCAAAGGTTCTTGAGGATTCAAACCATGCGTGGAACACTCAAGAAAATTATATGTTGCAGCCTTTCATAGAAAACCATGAGTGGTAAAATAAGCCCCAATTTTTAGGACCAAGTGTCCAAGCGGATGCAGAATGTCTTCCTCTTTACTAGTTCTGTGAGGAGATGAGCATGTGACCAAAGGTAGAGAAGCCCTGGGACTCTGGAGAGTGAATTATTGAGCTCCATAATCTGATCTAGATTCAGAAATAGATAATGATTCACAAAATAAAATATCAGCAACCTCATAAGAGGAAACTAACACCAAATCCCCATCAACAGTTTTGAAGAGAAAGTGTGGTACTTGATTTTTCACACCGGAATTGGTGAGAGAAGCTACAAGCATGACTGAAAGCTCTTGGATTTTAAAATATGAAAAAAAAAATATCATATCAGAATGAAAATCAGATCTAAATAATTTCACAACATATCCAAAACTATGAAATGAAATCAAATCCCCAGCAGTAGTTTTGAAGGAGACTTGCGGTACTTGTTTCTTCACAACGTTGATGAGAACAGCTACAAGCAGTATTAAAGGTTTATGAAACTGAAATTTTGAACCAATAAATATTAGATCAGATCCAAATAATATCATATCATATCAAATAAGCTTAATATCAGATCCAAAATTATGGTCAACCGAGATGGTGGATGCACAGTTGTCTTTTTCTTCAAAATTATGAATTTTGGTGCATGCAATCCTATAGGATTTTGCTAGAAGATGTAGATCATGGGGAACAAATGTGGCACTCTTATAATCTGATATTTATTCCAAAATATCCAATTTTTTACATATTTTCACACCAGCAGAAACATTAGAGGGAGAAAAATCAAATTTCTCTTCACTTTCGGAAGCAATTACTGGTAAATTTTGCACAAAATTCAAAGGAAAATCGACGGTGAATGTTTGCATGGAAGTGCAGCAGTATTTTTCTTCAATATCAGAGATTCAAATGTCTTCTTCTGTTTCAAAAATATGAGGAGATGAGATATCAGATATCTCATGAACTTCCGAAGCATCAGGAGAAGGAGTCACTGCATGGAGACTTTCTTCAATTCAAATTAAATGTGTAGAAGATTCTGCTTCATCTTCATCTTGAACAAATTCATCAGAGAGAGTAGAGGCTGAGACTTTTGAGTAAAGAACACTTGTGGTGATGGATGTAATCTCCAAAGTACTATTATGATCCTCATTGTGCTTTCCAAAGGTTCTGTCCAATTTTTTCCAGAGATCCTTTGGGTATTCAGCAGAACCAATAAGGTAGTACAAGCTAGGAGAAAGGGCCAGACCTATTGCTCCAAAAGCTCTATCACCGTCATTTATCTAGTCATTATCATTCTCATAAGACTCTTTTCCAATTTCAATAGACACCTCATAGAGACCTCATCTCTTCAAAGATGCAATCATCTTCAACTTCCATTTCGAATAGCTTGTGAATGGGATGAGAAGAGGGATTGATGAGTCCATTCGAACTTGTACCTGTTAAAACCTGTAAATAAAAACAAAAGGGGCACCGTAAGGTCAGAAATCCTGCACATTTTAGACTTTCATCACACCCAGCATAGTCAATCAAGCAAGCTTGATTAACAAGTTCTTTACTTGGGGTATTAAGTGTTAAGCCTTGGCTTCTAGTGCAGTGCTGGATTTTTGAGCTATTGCTCACTTTTCATGGAGAAATCTGTCAAAAGGCTTGTTTTTGAGAAATATATCTTCGTCCCGCCATATGCTCTGATACCATATTAATCTTGCACATTGATATAGGAACAAAGAATCAATCTCATCAAATAATAATCAACAAATACTCATGAAATGGTGTTAATCGAAACCAGAATGGTTTCCCCTCTGTATATTTAATAAACAATGAATGGTTACAATACCAATGTCAATCAAATAGCTTGAATCAATGAGAAATTCAAATACCTAAGGAGGCAATTCAAAATCATGACTGAGTCTGGCTTAACTGACTCTAAACCATTGGTTCACACTTAGTTAACCACTTGACCAAAACCCTAATTGACTCACCAAACCCTAACTGAAGTCAGAGTGCAATAAATGNCCCAACCATCAAGTGTTAGTTCTCCATCACTTCAATGAACCCCGATGAGGTTAACTGAAGCTGAACTGATCATCAGAAGTTGGTGGAGGTTCCCTTGTTGACTGCAGATCATTAAATAATAATAAATCATCATTAAATCATCATTAAATAATATATTTAATGAGAGGAGTCACCTTAACTTACTATTTGAACTAATTGTAACCACCAGTTAGCAATTAGGTGCATAAATATCACTTAGATCACCCTCGGAGTGCTCCAGTTAGCCTCCTTGACTATAGGAGAAGGCTAAGTTAGCCTCCTTGACTGTAGGTAGGCGTGGATGTGACTGGATGATGGCAGTTAATATTCCACTGATGTCAATTAATGTCAATTATACTTAGGATAGTGGTTTAAATAGGCCAATTTTACCAAAAAGAGTTTGTATGGTGGTAAATGTCTCCAACACCTCTATGGGGTGGACCTCTAGGTGGTGGACCTCTAGGTGGACCTCTAGATGGGCCTCCAGATGGAGGAACTCTAGGTCAGCCTTCAGATGGCAGACTTCCAGGTGGTGAACCTCTAGGTGGGCCTCCAAGTGGGTCCCCATATGTGTTCATAAATGGCCTTTCATATGTAAGGAAATTCAACCAATTGGTTTTCCCCCATGGGGTATTAGGGTTGCGAGGATAAGGGATACCGAGAAAAAAATTCCCGAGGAAATGGGTTGATAATTCTAGTTAACCATTTCCTGTTGATTTCCTGGGTAATGTTACCCCCATGTAGGTTGATTAGACATTGGTTGTACCCATGATGGTTATCCCAGTGAGGAGGAAGGAATAATCACAGTTGCGGTCGTGGAGGGTACTCCAGCCACCGGTTGCGCTAAAGCAACACTCTTCCTAATGTTTAAACTAGTTCTTATAGTTGTCAATACAACTTGTTCTGGGGGTTTCCCCCCAGCCACAAGGTTCATAGAATAACTAGGGATAGATGGGAGAGTTGGAAACTATAGGGTAGGGATGGAAGGTCATCCCGGATCATAAGAAACTACACTTTGAACCAGTATTACGACTATGGTAGCAGCATAAGACTGAATAGGGGCATGGAATTTGGGAGTGGCTCTTTCCAAATAGTTAGCCAAAGGGGAAAGACTCCTCCCTCTTATGTTTTCCTCCTATGTGGGCATATTGGACACCATCTCATGGATAGGTCTAAAATACTCATCATTCAATAATAATAATCTAGGATTATGTGGGGGGTGGAATAAGATAAAGCAATAGTGTCGTATTCAAAAAAAATTCATCCTAAGGAAGTCTCCCAAAAAGGAGCTGTTGGACCAAATTTTGATGCCACAGGGTCCTCTGACAGTTGGGAAAACACCCAAGCTTGTGCACCATAATGGCCTTTTGTAGGGAAATGAAAGGTTAAATCATATGAAGGAGTTAATTGTGCCAGTATCGAGGTAGATTCAAACATATTCTCCAAATAAGAATACTCTTCTCCTTATTCAGCAATCGGAACACCTTCCACAGAAGTATCAATTGTGACAGGTTGGTCCATGGTCACCCCTTGTTTTTCTTCCACGGTAGGAGGAAATTCAGGTGGTAAACCCTACAATCTATGACATCTCCTCATGGGTGGTTCAGTCATAATGATGGATAAACACTCTTACTCTAAAGGTCTTCAAGTAAAAAATATAACACGCAAACAATTCTACGCAAGCTAAGGTCACAAGGAAACTCAAGTGATAAGATGGGTTGAAAAAGTCGCAACCTCACTAGGAGTGTCAAGTTGTAGCAATTTATGATATACCACAAGGGCCAACAGTAAATGTGACAAGCAGGATTGGGAATGTACCCTTACCTGAATACCCTACTACCTAGATGACATGTGTGTTGTAGCTCCACTAGTGTTGTTCTCGATGTATTGCTTCAACAAGATGGAAAAAAGGATTTTCTTAGTTGGTATTGGTTCCTAGAAGGCTCTCCCAATATCCACAAGGTACGTGGAAGCTCAAATCCATGTTATTGTTGTCTAATGCACAATATTTCAAAAGGGGCCTTCCGATATACTATCAAGTACGTGAAGAAATTTTTGATATACCTCGAGGTATGTGAATAGTCATTCGATATACCAATTGGTAGGTGAAAGAACAGCGCGATCCCTGGGATGAAGTGCATGCAAAGAACAACAACTCCTATGTTTATAGACGCCGAAACATGTCTTCTAACATATCACTCAAATTACCAAGAATTTTAACCTAAGCTATCATTCAATTTTATCTTGATGGTTAGTGAATGTTTATGGAAGGTGAAGTAATTGCAAGATTAAATCATCTAAATTTAGTGCAATGTTCCTTTTCATGAATTCTATCTAGAGAAAGGGAGATATTCTTGCTTTCAAACAATGAATGTAAACACCATGCAATTCAAACAACTCATTCCTCAAACTTCAAATACTTTCAAAAAATCAAACCCTCTAATGTTAATGCTTAGAATATCTCTAATATAAAAAGAAAAGGTTATTTAATGCCTAAACACTTATGCTTTTCTTAATCAAACTTCAAAAAGAAAAAAATTCTAATCACCCAATTAAATCAAAATCAAGCAATCAAACTTTTTCTTTTGTTTTTTGATGTAATTTCATATAAAGGAATGTAAAAAATCACACTACAAAAGTGTAAGAACCATGCTATTTTTCCTCCCTACAGATCTAGAAAGAGATTTTAAGAGATCAATCATGCAAACCATAAACCCAAGACCAAATTTCCACTCAAAAATATTCGATTTCAGAACTTTCACTAAGACAAATTTTCAAGATCTGAACTTAAAAAGCACATTCAAGCTAAACACATGCTATCAGGATTTTCAATGAGAAGAGGATCAGATTGGAAAAACCCAAACAAAAACAAAAATTTGGAGATGGACTACCTCAGCGCACTCTGAAGGGTGGAACCAGGGCGTCGTTTGCTAATCGGCGCTTTATGCTTCCTTATGAACAACGTCAATGGAACTTCTTGACTCTAGGAAGAAGGAGTCAGTGGTGCTCCTTGACAGTAGGAAAAAGGCGTCAGATATAGCCCGCGCTCTATCAAATAAACCCAGGTGTGTCGGTGTATCTAGAAATCCAAAAGAAACAAATAACCTTTAGAATAATCAATTGTAAACCAAATAGGAATTTTGGTAAGTATAGACACAAACCAAAGAAGGCAAATGGGGTTGAAATAAGATGGATTTCTCACCTTAAATCCTTGAATGAGTGAGAGAAAAACTTTGCAAGCTTGTAATCAAAAGAAAAATCAAAACTCATAGATCTGATTAGTTTTCCCTGGCGGTGTCTCCAATTTTGTTATCGAAAATTCTCAATCAATGTGGACAAAGATTGTTTCCCTACTCCAGATGGGGCAAATCTAGAACAAAACATCACAACGATGCATCATTTCCCTAGATCACGGAACTACTTGAATGTGAATCTTTCTTACATCAATGATGAAGGTGATCCTTTCCTTGTAATTCTCCTGTGATCAGTTGTACCTACAAAAGAGTATGAAGAACAAGAAACAATAGTGAAAGAAACAAGAGAATTCAATGATCTATATTAATGATCAAGGAGAAAAGTAATGAACAATCGATACTAACACAAATCATTGATGGGAAAGGGGAACATGTTTGTATTAATAATATAAGAGAAGAAAACTACAACCAAAGCCTTGACATTGAATCTTTGTTCTCACAATGCCTTTGAAATCACTTTCATGCACACTCTAAAATCCCTACAAACCTCACTCACAAACACACTCTTTGCCTCCTATACTAGCAATGATTCCAGTAGCATAAAGGTGCTCTCTTGGTTATCTTACCTCTCTCTATCCATGAATAAAATCCTATATATATAAGCCAAAGAGGGCCCAAAGGGGTTGAGATATTTTGGGAGGAAGGTGAGGAATGATCCCTAGAGGATAGGGGTATGTTGGAGGAGCTAGTCGGTTTAGCTGACTAGACTTGTTAGTCAACTAATTTTATATTAGGTCGACCCCATCGGTCTTGTCGGTTGGGTGAAAGACAGGTAGTTACCATAACTATATTGCAAATGTATATATAGGCTATTGAGCCAGATAAGAATTTGTTTTGGTTTATGTAGGAACCCACATGTCTATTGAGTAATATAAGTTGTTATTCTATCCAATGTTCTTATCTCTTGTATCGGTTATGATTATATGATTCTTTATGTGTATTACTGGTAACCTTGCAATCTGATTGATTACAACATTGCTTATGTTTCTGGTAGTACATATACGGATGAAATGACCATGACCAGATGATCTCAAAGCAGCAAATTAAGAACTGGTGGGAGCATAAAATTGCAAACTATTTGCATAATTACGCTAGGAGAAACAAACTGACTGTTGTGCAAGCCAAGGAGAAGTTCTTCTCTAAGACACGTGAGATGTTTGTAGATTCTATAGAACAATATATAAAGATGTTATTGGATGAAAAAACCACTAGAAACTAAAGACAAAGAATTACTCCAAAAACTAACAAGAGGTGGATGAACAAATTTGTTGGAGTGGTTCAAAAGAATCAGAGATGAGTTTTATGAAGAACGTACTATGGAAGAAAGAGTCTCTTTTGAAAGTATAGAAGAGAGGTTCTATAAGGACTTCACCGAACAGTTTATGTGTTCACTACCAACTCTTTTTTTTAAGTTCTTGATCGATAGGGGATCAGCCCATATTGTCGATCCTCATCTGTTATTAATTGAACCACCATCTAACACTAACTGGGCAGAAAATAAAAAAGCATGGGAGATATTTGTTGCAGAAATGGATTCGAAGTATTTTTTGAGAAAATAAATAGATCCACCTGGTATTACTAAAGCATCGGGTCGGCTATGGGGGTGTATCTGGTCATGTTTTGGGGTAGATTAGAGAAACTGTAATCGACTGTGAAGACACCACCGCCAGCAATGAAAATTTAGACCAAGAAGGAAATAATTTAGACAGTGACTCACAAAAGCACTATGTATTTATAGAAGATAGAAAGAGAGAAGAGGTAGAAAAGAAGGGAATAAATTAGAGAGCAGGTCGACATGCTTCAAAGAATGATGACCACCATAGTGACAGAACATGAGGATAATCCGCCAAATATGGGTCATGACCGACAGGAAGAGGGTGTAGGTGAAGAAGTGTCACCGATGGAAGAAGATATGTGGATAGAGAAACAAGAGACTCTCCAAATTAGCATACCCCAAAATATTACTCCTCAGTATCCGATAAATTCTAACCAGAGTGCTCGAGTGCAAGACATTGTTGAAGAATACCTAAGACTACGAGCTAGTGAGTTTGGTGTATGGAGTTGAATAGACGGTGAAGGAAATGGTGTCGACCATCTTGTAATTCATCGACCAGAGGAAGGAAACTGGGTTACATTTTAGTCATACCCATCTAACCGCAGTATCCATTTACTCCACCCGAGACATGAAGGAGCACCCCCCCCAGCCAAAAACAGCTTTAGAGAATACAAACTAGTTAGATTCACAAGGAACAATATCCCATCTACAGTAGTTCACTTGGATATCAACAGAAGGAGTTGATATAGATCAACCACGTGTTGAGAACGAACCGACAACTACAAACAAAACTTCCGATGGAAATGAAAGTTCCGTTGAATACAATTGTGAACAACAAAGGGTTACATGGAGTATCCCACCGCCCCCTCCACCACTTCCTAAAGGAGACACCGATGCCAGAGACATGGCACATGTCTCTGCACACATCCCCCTCTACAAGGGTGATGAAGATTTTATACGACATTGGTTCGTCTACGAGTCGACCTGGGAAGTGAACGTGGTTACAAATAAGGATCAACAGATGGCACAATTCGTTGGTGCTCTATGAGTGGAAACTTACATGATATATGACATATACAGAAAAAATGTTGAATTCTACAAAAGCAGAAATTAAGAAATAATTTCTATCATTATTCAAAACTCCAGATGCGAAGCATCTAGCCGTAAAGAAATTAAAAACGACAGTCCAGAAACTGACAGAGATTGTCTAGGAGTATAACAAAAGACTTAAAGACCTACTCAGCCAACTAGATTATAACATAGATGAGAAGTTACTAATCCAATGGTTTGTTGTAGGGATTTTACTAAAGATCCGGATGCACATTAGAGTGGACATGTTTAATACATACAAAGATGCACTTTTGAAGGCGTTGCAAGTCGAAATGGACGAATACTACTTGGTGCACCCTGTTGACAACTGTATCGAGGAACAATTAGAAATAATGAAAAAATTGCTACGGGATCTTAACCTCAAATTCCAAGACGTATGGTGTACAAAATGCTCAATGGCTAGACATACTAAAGACAATTGCTGACAAGAAATCAGTCGACAAGATGTACGCTTTGTTCAGACAAAATGCTTTTGCGACATCTACCAGGAGCACGGTCTACACACAAAAAAGATTGTCCGTTCAATATGAAAAATGAAAAATCTTTCTAGTGTGCAATTTTTGAAGTCAAAATCCATGCAAGACATGCTTGTCACTTAAACCTGAAGAACCGACAAAACTACCACACATTTTATCAAACAAATTTTGTTGCACAGAACAATAACGAAAACATTCCAAGGACTAACAATGATCAGAATGAACAAAGTAATCAAAGATATGAATTCTAAAGGTATGAGTGTCGGTACGATAATAATCAGCATGGGGATATGCAGGTCGAGGTTGATTCTTTGAAAATCAGGAAAATAGACCACGATGACCACTATAGTGCTACAGATGCTACAATGAAGGTCATTGGTATGCAGACTGTCCATATAAAGATCGAATTGATCTCAATTTTTTTACCAGTTGTGGTGTTGGCGATCACTCTTTAGGGGATTTTCCCACCATGCTAGACAAAATTAATAAAAATAATAATGTTAATGTCTTGTCATGTGTTCAAAAGTGTGATGTTATTCGTATAAATAATTTGCAAATAGTCACTAGACAAGGTACAAAAATTGGCAATGACAATCCTAGAATAAGTAAGATAAAGAACAAAGATGACTACCCTAATCCTATAAAACAAAAGCAATTATATAATGGTGCATTGAATATGTTTCAAAAATTAGCTACATAAGAATAAAATGATGATAGTCGACAAAATATATCTCAAGAACTACTTAATTTAATACATAATGATAACTCCATTGCGCAATTTCTTGACTTATTATGCAATATAAAGAACAAATATGGCATGGATAAACAAGCTAAGAGAATTTATAGTTTACACTAAAAATATAAGAGTGACACTGACCCACTTGTTGACGTAGAAATCGAAGGATACCATGTTCGATAAGTTGTTCATGACTTCGGATCTCAAGTGAACATTATGACAAGAGATACATGGGAACAATTAGGAAGACCTCGACTTAGTAAATTAGGCATATATTTAGAACTAGCTGATGAAGGACTCATCGAGCCTATTGTTGTTTGGATAAATGTTTACACAACCATAAAAGGTATTACCACACAATTTGATTTCGAAATCATTAAACCTAAGGAAGCATCCATCTCCTTTCCACCCTTAGTGGGTCGAGCATGAGGTCAAAAAATGAAGGCGTCGATTTCATTAGATAAAGAAAGGATAAAGCTTAAAGGGAATGGGCAGAAAGTAATTGTTCATATTCATCCTTCAAAAGGTGAACCATGGACAAACCCCATAGACGAAGAAGTCATTTCTCGACAGCTATATCAAATACAAAACAACGAATATTATACCGAACCAAATATATATGGAGAACTTCATTTGGGAAACCCAGATTCAGTTGGCTATACCTCAGATGTCAAATTATATGACTGGGAGATGGAAAACTATGAAAATCAAGCAAGGGGATGCTAGACCATTCAGGACATCCCAAAAAAATAGACATGCCAATGTTTTTCTGTGTCTATAATACCAAAAATATTTGAGAGACAAATTAGGGAATACCCTTATTTAGCGCCAATCAAATTAGAAAACAAACAGTATCTTCGGTATAAAGAGAGTTAATCATCAATCCTTCATATTGAACAAGTTTCAAAAAACATAGGTGAACACGACCGACTTCAAAGCCTGGTCAAAATGTTTACGGGTCAAGTTTCTCGATGGTTGGATACCCATCAGTTGAGACTACAAATGTGATCGACAGCTTCAACATACTTCGTCGAAATATTTGGACGGAAGAAGCTAACAAATCAGGCGCAAATACCAGTCTTTACATAAGGGAAGGACCCTGAAAAACACAAAAGTATATGTGAAAAATAATGGAAAACACTTGGTTATAAAGATGAGTGAATATGGCCACACCTATTTCCGTCAACATTAGATGACTTAACAAATAAGTGGTACAAGATGGAGGAAGCACGAGGCAAAACATTCTTATGGAACGAACTTAAAGACAACTTCATCAAGGACTTTAAGTTCATAACGGAAGATGACAAACTAGTCGAAGCAACAAAATAGATAAAAAAAATTCTAAAACCGACTGTTAATAGCAATTTGACAAAAACTTACAACCGACCAAAAGCATCATGTCATAATCTTTGGTATAATAAAATACCAGAGTTGGAAAGACTTTGACTAGAAACTGAGCATACAAATGGAAAAAGATTTCAGTGGAAATCTGATCATCCAAAAACATGAAACCAAATAGAACAATATTCAAGGTCGAATCAACTGAAAAAACAAGAACTTGACCAAATGATAGCAGAAGTCTTCCCAGCATCATTTTCATAATTCAAGGGAGAAAGTCTACAAATCAAATGAAATCAATGCACCAGAATGGATGGACGCAAAGGTTAAAACGAAATAAATCGACATCTCCAATGATGAGAGACCAAAAAAGGTGAGAATAGGTGATTATTAGAATGAGGAGCAGACAGTAGAAATAATTAACCTACTAAATTTCAGGATGTCTTCACACGGGACTACAAAGAACTTAAAGTTTTAGTTCGGGAAATGGGAAAAATGAAGATTGATATTAAACCTTATGTAAGACCTATAAAGAAATGACCTTACAAACTTGCTCATAAATATAAAGAGATAGTGAAAAAAGAGATCAATAATGTGTTAACAGTTGGAATTATCTACCCTATCGACCAATCGGAATGGGCAATCCCAATGGTCGTACAACCAAAGACGCATGACCCGACAAGATTCAAGCTAAACAAAGTCACCCTGACAGACCCATTCCCAACTCCATTTGCAGATGAAACGCTTAATGAAGTTGCGAGACATGAGTGTTATTCATTTTCAATGGAACGGAATTCTCAAGAAGTAAAAGTGTCCAAAGTCTTGTTAGATACTTGGTTTCAAAATTTAAAGATCAAAACAGCTAGATGGAGGGTACCCCAGAATATCCAGAGAATTTTATCGCCCTCAACACATATCCAATTATAGCTAGACCACACAGCAGTCTATTTCATGTAAGGAGTTGTAGGAAAGGCCAAGCATCTCGATTATTACCCATTAATCGAGGATATCTTCGCGGAACTAGCCCGAAAATCTAACACAAAGATGACCATACCAACAATTGCAAATAAAAATGATCAGTTAATAATCGAGCCCTTAACCAAGCAGGAAAAAGAGGAATATTATGAAGTACATCTTCATATCAACACTTTTACCTTGGAGGACACCCCAGCAGAAGAGGTAAGCACTCTTCAATTAGTTATAGTAGCATCAACATAACAACAAGTTGAACCGACACAACAAGAGGAGGAGGCTGAGTAGACAGATGAGGAAACTCAATCTGAAAACTTACCACCGGAGTATGCTATGACAAATCAGAACATCTGAGAACTAGCTTTGGAAATATCTAAAGCCTAAAAGAAGAAAACTACTTCAGTTAAAGGAAAATGGGAACACAGACTCATTCTCCCAGAGGAATATGACGATGAGGATTAGTTACATGCTAGAGCTATTGAAATATTGGAGGATGCTGCTACGAATAAGATATATGTTGAAGACCAATTCAAAAAATTCATTGAAGAAGAAGCAAAGAAACCAAGAGCAAAGAAGGTAAGAGTCGTCACCCCTCCCAAGGTTGAGTCTGTTGATTTAACCACCACTCCACCACTTCCATCCCCAACCCAGATAGCCCAAGAAGAAGTACCAAACCTGACCTATGTTACCCCAAAAATCCCATATATGCAAGCATTATCTGAAAAAATACACACAATATTTGATAAAGATGCCGACCTTCAATAATTTATCAACCAACTCCCCACCCTTTTCCCTTCTATTCAACAACTAAACACAACAAAATTAGTTGTCGATTCAAGCCCCTCACGGCAACTTCTTACAATTTCCCAGCACCCTGACCAACCACAAAAGTCTGCACCAAAACCACAGATTGTCAGAGTTATTAAATCAACATTTCAAAGAAATCCCGACAAAACCTCTAAACTTGTGGCAGCACACATCTCATTATTCATATCATCCACTAGAAATTCATTACTTATGATCAATGAAGTCGATTAAGGATCCATATTAGATGAACTTGTTGCAAATGACCAAGTTGAATTATTACCAATAAATCAAGAAATGGTTGACCTCATCGATTCTGTTGAGCCTAATGAGCCTGTCGACTCACCACCAGTAGTCGAAAATCCTATGTCGACAGACTCTATCCAGAACCTTCCATTGACTTCAAAGTGCCTACCTTTTCCTACACCACCTTCATCCACAATTCCAACCTCCACACCACCATCAATTAAAAAACCATCTATTGATCCCATTTACAAAACATTGTTAGTAAACCCCGACTTACCATGCAGTAAAATGGAACAACAATAGATAGGACCATTTCCAACAAGAGCATATGAAGCTCAAAATAGAGAACAAACATGGCAAAAAGAAAAGAAAGAAAAGAGAAAAATAAAAAAGAGAAGGAACAACATCAAATACAGTCGACACAACAGCAGGTACCATCGGGCATCCACCCGGCTCAGCTAGGGTCAAGCATAACGGTGGATACACAAAAGATCAGAGATGATGAGTTGGACCAACTAATGGAAGCCCTCAATAAAGAATCCAAACTAAGAAAAGAAAGAAGACAACCACAAATTAAAAAACTCAAAACATTACAAATGGAATTCCTAACGAGATGTAGGGATTTGGCACAAAAATATATTCAAGTACCAAAAGGAGCAGATACCGACAGACCATTGGATCAGGCATACCAATTTTTTGAAAGTGCCATGTCTAGTCTTCAAACTCAACTACAAGAAAAGAAGGATGAGAAGACGGAATAGAACTCTGTATTGTTAAGAAATCACTACACAACGTTCTCAGAAGCTCATAAAGTATTGAAAGAACATTTTGAGGAATCTATTGTCACAAAGGAAGTCCTAAAAAGCTATGTCACCTATTATGGACAAGTATTTTAGCAGCTGAGGAATACGCATGAGCACATTAAATCACTACAAATCTAGAGAGCAGATACATAAGCAATGAATAAAACAATTCAAGACCAACTTGTAGAAGAGACAACAAAAATGAACAAACTCGAGAAACAAGCACACCAATGGATAAATCAAGCCAATCCGAGCTTGGACAACCTCAACGAGATTCGTCCACACATGAAAAGACTACTTGACACTGTAGAGAAGAAATCATGATTTTTAGGCCCCGACATGAGTAATATTGTGGACTTGTCAATACAACAGAAGATGTCAAACTTGTCAAGCCTCACAACTTTGACCATCGATATCCAGAAAGCACTCTACAATTGGGAAGAATTCCAACACCAGTTAGTAGTTACAGTAGAAGCCATTGTGGATATTAGCGTATAGAAGTGACCATCAATCAGAAAACATAGTCCATAAATAAAGCAATTTTAGGAACTACTTGAAACATATATTTTGTTACCTCCCTTGTTTCTTCGGGACTAAGAAATATTTTATTCCTGGGGGATATGTTGCAGGAGCTAGTCAGTTTAGCCGACTCTCTTTGTCTTGAGGCAACAAGTGTTACCGGCACACATTGTTAGCAGGAAAGAGGTTTCAAGCTAGTATGACACCCTATGTCAGGAAGCAATGCGCGTTAGACATTTATATTTGAGTAAAAAGGCTCCTCAAAAGATGGTTTGGCCAAATCACTTTAGGGTATTGAGCATAGAGACAAATTTGAGGTGTAAAAGGTTGGAGATTGTGCCCATGTATCCTAACATGTGCTTTGAAGCACCACTATCAATCAACCATGTATATTCTCCCATGATGAGAGATCCGTAAAAAGCAGAGATGAGGTAATACTCCCTCCTTGTCTCTTTCTCTTTGGGAGCATCTTCTTTGGAATTCTCTTCTATGACGATGGAAGCATGAAACCTTCCTTCTTTTATTTTCCTCGCATGACAATCTTGTACAAAGTGTCCCAAATTTTGACAATAAAAACATATATGATTTGATTTGTCAAAACCTTTATTGATCTATTTCTTCTTTTCACTAAAGGGATTCTTGGGAGTGAATGGATTCCTCCCTTTATTAGTTCTATCCATGAGAGCAAGATCCTCCTCCTTAGTGTTCACAAATTTGTTCTTGAATGCAATCATGACAAATTATTTCAAATTTAGGCTACTTCTCTCTTCCATTTACCGCAGCAAGAAAGGTTTCCCATGACGAGGGGAGCACGTCGATGGTTGTTTGAAGAAGGTCATACTCATCTGTCTCCACATCGATGCTTGCAAGTTGATCTTTCACCTATTAAATATTTGTGAAGAAGGAAGCTACGGTCTCATCTCTTTCCATCTTCACGTTGCACAACTTCTTCTTCAAAGCCCTCTTTTGAGTAGGGTCCTTCTTCTCAAAAATATTTGTAAGTGTGTCAAAACAATCCTTTGTCGTCTTTAATGTTTTTCCTTCACAGAATCATATATGATCTTATTTTCCTTTGATTGATTCTCATTATAGTTGGTTCTTCCTGCATTTATAGTAGAATTTGCGATCATGGTTGTCACAAAGGAATCAAGATCATGCTCTTCAAGAATGTTAATCACCCTTTCCTTCCACGTGTTAAAGTTTTAGGTGCCTTCAAGTCATTCTTCCGGTCGGACGGATATTGATGCCATTGCTTCAATCTCTTTCCCAATGCTTCAAGATCTATGTAGCTTTAGAATGTTTGCACAAAAATAAGCTCTTTCATGCCCTTGCTCTGATACCATGTCAATGTTTGAGAAAAAATTGAAGATACTTGAACTTTAAAACTTGTGATAAACAAATCGAGTGCATGTATATCTCATAAACAATTCAAACACACAAATTATTTAATCCATAAGACACATGATATACCCTGGGAAAATCCTCCAAATCCGGAGGATACAAAACCTAACAATCCTTTGAGTATGATAAATAATTGCAGAGAATTATTTTACAACACTTGCATATTGTCTGATGAGATATATCAAAGCAGCACTAGAGAATAGAGATCACTCAAAATAATGTCTCAGCCTTACCAAGTACATAGCACTCTAATAACAAGCTTATTCAGGAATACAATGAGAGGTAGCGAATGGTTGCATTCCTTTTGGGGAATTGTGAACACTATGGGCACTGTGTGCACCATCCACACATTACCTATTGTGCCTTCCTTGACTTGGTGCCAATTTTTCATCTCGAAATTATCACCCACACTGAAGATATGCACCCTCCATTAATTCACTGATGTTAACTACCTTTAACTAAATGTGAACTAATTGAACTAAACTAAACTGAATTGACTTAAACTAAACTGAATGTGAACTAATTAACTAATTGCTTGACCATTAGTTAGGAGTTTAATTGAATGTATTTAGTGCTTCACAATCAGTTCCATCCACAACAAAAACTTTGCATAAATCAAGGAGTAGATTCCTCAATTTACTTAAACTTTTTTTCCACAACTTAGACTTAACTAATGTCTTTGAAATTTGAGTTCACCAGAGGTCTAACATGGGAAATTTGAATCCTTACTCTACCTATGTGCTCATCTCAATTATCATTAATTAAATTATGCATGGTTCATAAGTTTTTAATTAATTAATCATCTTTATTATATCATACTCGGTAGGATTGTTCCAAACCTATGATCATATGTATTAACCTGGTTCATATAGTCATATGCTAAAGTAAATCAATCTAGGGATAACCAATCCGTAAAGGAGACTTGTAGCACCTAGTGACCATGAATAACCATACATCACATAGTATATCCTCGTGACTTGATACAACACAAGTCACAACTTGATACAATACAAGCTATATGGTCTTGATACAACACAAGACTCCAATATTGATACAACAGAAGATTCTGACCGTGATACAACACAAGATTCTGACCTTGATAGAACACAAGGTCATGATCTTGATACAACACAAGATCATAGTACATGCATCTCTCATGAATAGGACTTGATACAACACAATGTACTAGCTTGATACAACACAAGCTTCCTAAACTTAATACAACATAAGTTCCAGACTTGATACAACACAAGTATTTTGGAGACTAACTCCTGATGATGTACATTTAATGCACTCAAGCTAGCCCACTAGGATAAACTTGCAACCACCTATTAGTTCCCTTTCACCATTCTCTCTCACTACGAATTATTCAGTTATTATTTTTTTTAATGAATGATTAATTGGGTAGATATATTCACATGGGGATTAGAAAATAAATCATGCCTAATTTTTCCAACTCTATCTTACAAGTCTCTCAATTCCCACATTGTCTTCATCCAACCATTCATGGATCTAAGAAACTCATAATTTCCTCTACACTAGAGCTGGTGGTAATAATTCATGGGATATTATGTGGCTTTGTTTTAGTGTTGACAACCCATTTTTCACTATGAATTCCAACTTCATGCTACAACTAGAATTTTCTCAACATTGGACTTTCTTGAACCACAAGTTTGAACTCATAATCCTTTATTCTTCATTCCCAATATTGAATTTTATTCCATTACTAACAATTCAAACTTTTGTCACTAACAAATTGGGTACACATATACACATGCACACACACACAACAACAACAACAACAATAATTAAACTCTAAGGTCATGGCCTAGCCAAACACCAAATTGATGTATGAGACACCCTTGTTTGTGGGACAACCTCTAGATTCGAACCTGTGACCTCCTAAGAAGACACAAATGTTATTAACCATTAGGACCTCTCAAATTGTACCCCATCCCCCCACCCCCCACACACATAACCATATATGCCTAATTACCATATATTTGAACCATGGGCCTTATGAATTCACATTAACTACACTTCCACAACTTGTTCATAGGAATTAATAATAATCTATTTGTCAATTAACATCATTTGCTCAATATCGTGTATGCTTATAACATTTTCCTAAATCCCCACTAAGGTATTTTGTTAAACAATTGGAATGCAACTGTGAAATTTCATTTGAACACTCTGATTTTCTGCACTATATAACCTAGTTTTATAAAATGAATTTTCCCACATATTCCCATCAAAATTAATCTACCTAAAGGAATGAATTCATACATTTTCCCCCAAATATTCACGAAGGATTTTTATTAAACACTTCAAGGCACACTATAATTTATTCATATATGGTCTTATTTTGACCCATACAACCTCAATGTTGTAACCAATGGATTTGATACCATACTAAAGCATACCCAACCACCTCCAAACTTTTATTGAGGTGATGGGGCACTTCAAAATTCATCCAATTTTCTCATTAATGCATTCTTAGGTGGAAATGATGTAAACAAAGGAAAATTATTTAATTTACGAAGAACTATGAATGAATGAAAGCATTCTAAAACAACTGAGAAGGTGTTAACACATCAATTACGCCATTCTTCTAGCTCAAATGAACCATGGCAACATGCATTCACCACATTTGAAATCTATCAAATAATTTTTAACATAAGTAAAAGCATAAATTTACATATCCATAAACAAAAATGGAATACTTATCTTCTTAGAAATAATCATCAACCAAAGAATGTTCCACCCTAGTGTGAGCTCTCTGTAATGTTACACAACACAAGGAATGTGTAACACCCTCTGGTTTAGCCCCTACACATATTATTGTTGTTGTTATGTTTGATATTATGGCACAAGGTGGCGGGACTATGGTTGCACATTATTGTTATTATTATTATTATTATGTTGGACATTATTAATTAATTAATAATATAAAACAACCGAATCGACCGATGCCACTAAAGAGAGTATGAGGAACCATGATGTGATGAGCAAGGGTTGTGGGAAAAGTGTTACCTTTGTGGTTTTTTCTATGTTGATGTTATACACCCTTCTTGTGGATTTGGTGGACCCTCTTGGCTATGTACTTTCACATGTTATGTTACTCCTTGGTTTCATTTATTCTAGAATTAATTTTTATTAGCGTTAGAGTCTCCCTATCACCTAGTGAGCCCTCTTGAGTTGGGTTAGTGTGTCCCTTTGATGGTTTAGTAACTCCTTTGTGGATGTTACACTTATTTTTGTAACCCCCACTTGCACAAATGTGCCCTCACTAGCTATTTTTAGCCTTTACACCTCAAAATTTGTGTAAATCCTTGTGTAAGTACTTGTGTAGATCCTTGTGTAACTCATATTTTCTATTTTCAAAATCTAACCCATCCCTTGTGTGTATATCTCTCCCAATTTGAATTGCTCTTAAGGAATTTGATTTTTCCTGTGTTGGCTAGTCACTTGTGTGTTGGTTCATGCTTTTTCTATTGTGCTTGTGTTTGGTACTTGTGGTTCAATTTTGTTTCTTTTGGTATGAGATCCTTTATGTTTATTGTGCCCTTGTAGAGCCTATGCCCAAGATGATTTATTCTGGATCCACTGGTGTATGCCCTAGAATTTCCTATGGAGATCCTAGATTGGCAGCAGGGTTGAGGTCCACTCCCATTGGATTTGAGGTTGGACTATTATATTCCTGAAGTTGTTGTCTTGGAATTTCCTTTAGAGATCCTATATTGGTAGCAGGGGTGAGGTCCACTACCATTGGATTTGAGGTTGGACAGCGGCTATGTATTGCCTCTAGAGATCCTAGTTTGGAAACATTGGTGAGGTCCCATGGCATGGATTTTAAGCTGTCTTGGAGCCACTGAAATTGCCTTGTATTGGAAGTGCTACTTTACATTGGGTTGTAGTTGGATTGTTGTCCTGGAGCCACTAGAATTTCCTTGGATTGGAAGTAGAGGCCACACTTGCAATTGGGTTATGGTTGGACTAATTTATCAATAAAAGTTGTCGTTGATTGCACTCTTATTTGTGGCATCATGGTTTCGGCTTGGGGTGACCATTGCAAAGTGAGTTTTGGCTTGCATTATATCTAAGACTGGGTGCAACATGGAACTGTCGATTCCAGTTGTGTATTTGGAAAACATAAGTGCTTTATTCCATGCTTATTTAATTTTCTCATAAGTGATTTATTTATGGATGCACATGAAATGTTTGATGAAGTGTGATATCACTCAACAATTTCTCTGGGATGTAATAGAGCAACTATCAAGGTAACCTTTTCAACAAACTTTAGGTTGGATTCTAACCTTTCCAACTAGAGAGGGCTCTCTCAATACTTTTACTTACTGATGATAACTCAAATAAATACTTATGGCTAAAAATAGAGGTAAAGTCTATGAATAATGATAGGGTTTTAAAGGATTTTTGGCTGAAATGTTCAAAGAAGGACCATTGGACATGGAGTCAAAAAATGGAGATTTTATTTAAATTATTGGAGACAAGAAAAAAGTATTTTACAGAGGAAAGATAGTTGTCATTTCTACAGACAATTTTATATTTGCAAAGATGTAAATAGAAAAAGGTAAACAATCCATTAATGTTGAGCAACAATACAATATGATTTCATCACTAACTTTGAAGGAAAATAGGTATTCAATATTTAAGTCTGATGACCAGAGCATATACCATGAATTATGATCATATACTTTCACTTAAATATGTAGAACATAACAAAATGGAATTTAAACAAAGAAAGACACATTCACATAAGGAAAATTACAAACTGAAAATTGACAACACATGAATCTCTGTCACTTCTTCAAACCTTTGGCTCCAAAATATTCATTAATATTTGAAAATTGATTTTTTACATTCACAAAGCTCTCCCTCTCTCTCTGTGTCTCTCTCTCTCTCTCATGTACCCCAATTTCAATAACATTTTATGTTTAAGAAAACATTATATTTTACCTTTATTGTAAATTTTATGACTATTGACCAAGTGGGGTCAAGGATGAATGTAATTAATTATGTTGAATATTTTATTAGTTAATAAATAAAAGATGACACAAATATCCAAAGGAGGTTGTTGAATGAGTATCCACTAGCCCACTAGGAGGAATAGACTGGGGTGAGAGAAAATTGACATGTGGCAGCATCCTCAATCACTTCTAGCTGTTGCAGGGGGGGACTTCCCTAAATTTGTGTTCATGTTCCCCAAGAAAGTGGAACAGAGAAGGTCGCTCATTAATTAAAAAAACTGACCAAAATACCTACGCATGCATATATCTATCCATCGAATTCAACAGGAGGTTGTTCATTCTTACCTTGTGAAATTTCTGAAGTGGAGAAAGGAGCACAAGATATTAGATGATGGGAAAGTTAGAAGTGGATTGAGTGATTAAGACTGCATTCAGAACTAGTGCAGCCACATAGTTGCGTTCTATACTGTTGAGTATAGAAGTACTATTGTTAAGGACTATTGTTGAGTTGCAAGGGTATTTAATCCCATTTCTGCACATAGTGCATTCATCCTGGTGGATCAGTGGGTAGGCTCGGGGGTCCTAAGACAAGCAATTGAGCTATCTTTAGGAAAAGGTTGGGTGGAACAGGATCCTTGGGTTGTTTTTCTCTTCTACAAATTATCAGGTTCCATTGCGTTATCTTATTTGTTTCTGTTTAAGCAAATTACTGGAATGAAAGTAGCCATGTTTAGTTTTTCTATTATTACTTAGATACTTTGAATCTGCTAGTCGAATGCTTAAGTCTTCAATTTATTCATGGAAGTTTTCTTGTATATGATTATTAGAATAAATGAGTTAGAATTAGAAATGATTGATTAATGAGTAAATTTTTTTTTGTATTTTTCCACTCACCTTACAATGACGTACTCTAGTACAGAAGGATTGTTTATCTATAGATAAAAATGATTATACATGGATAAAATGATCTGAACTATTATCGAATTGTAGAGTTTACTTAGAATTTAATCAGCAATTGTTTCGTCTTATAAGTTACCAGCAATATATTCAAGTAACTGATTTCACTTTGGAAACTTTTTACTGTTATTTTTCCAGCGAAGTTATCATAATAATCCATTTCTAGGACTTAACCTTTTATACAAAAACCTCTAAGAATATTACAGAGAGTCTATTACAACAAGCTTATGTCACACAGTCACTAAACAGTGTGCAATATAATACAATAATAACTACTATGATACAATCTATTTATTACACATAGTAAAGAAAAACATTCATTATTTTAATACTTTTAAAACCTAAATCATAAACATATCACTCTATTCATATTACATTACATGAATTAAGTGCTTAGTAAACCCAGCTGTAAACAATCATTATAAATTTTTGTAAATTGTTTTTCTAAGCCCTACTCTATTAATACAATCCTTCATAACCATTTACAGAACTTATTTAAGAAGAAAATAAAATTACCACACCTAGAAAATAATTAAAAATAAGACAAATGTATACTTCAGATAAGGAACAAATCTTATCTCTTAAATCTATATCCAACAGCTAAGTAAGTCGAAGGATAAATTCCAGCTCTTCCAATTAAAAGGAATACTTTTATATTTTAACTATTATTTCTACCAAAAATCGAAGATCTATAGATAACCTAAATATCAAAATTGTTTAATAAAAACCAAACCCTAGGTAATCCTTACGGTATCGTTTGCAAAATTAGAATTTCAAACAACTAAAATTGCCAATGGCCTTAACCAATTTGCAGCCGTAGAATAATTTACAACCATATTGTTGTCATAGAAAAACAACCATTTACCAAGTGTAATTCATTATGTAACCGAAATTACAAAAGGAAAATAAATACTAACAAATATTTACACTATGGCCTGTAATCTTTGCCCTTTAAAAACAAAAGAACCATAAACAAAGTCTTAATCTATCAAGAAATTAACCAATACAGTCGCCATTCTGTTTAAACTCATAATACCAAAAGCCTTAATGGATTCATATCCTCGAAAGTATTACAATGGCTGAGCAAGAGGCTGAGGAAGCTTCACATAACATAATCACAGTATCGAACAATGATTTCAAAACCTTGAAACAAAATTATGTTTACCCTAAACCATTATTACAAGAGTCGTAGCTCACTTGTGAAACCCTAAGGGTTTTTCACTAAGGACGACCTTACGGCCTCCATGTCCTTTCCAAAACAAAACGGCAATTTTACCATAAGTATTTTGAACACCGCAGTAATATTCCACAAGCACCATTATCCAAGACAAAAAAACAATCTACTTCAAGTAGTATGAACACCATAGTAACAAAATACCAATACCATCGATATCACCGCAAACACAATCAATGAAGGCTACCCAAGGTTGGGACCGAGGCTTAGCGATACTTTCTTGCTCAAACCTTTCAACTTCAGGAAAACACCTTCAACCTTCGACTGTATTTCTTCACCTACATCAAACAGCAAATGCTTAGAATTGTTTAATAAATAGCTGAGTTTTAAATAAAATAAAAAGAGAAGAATGCTTGGAGGAATTAGTTACTACTTACCAGTTTTTAGCATGGAGCTCGAAGAAAAAAAAATGGTGAAGAACCAGAGCATTAATCCTGCTAACGCCACGACCGAGCTCCTAGAAACAATAATGGCGAAGAACCAGAGCATTAAGCCTGCTAACGCCACGCCCAAGCTCAAAGAAACAATAATCACAAAGAACCAGAGTATTAAATTTGCTAACACCATGGCCAAAACAAGAACGATAACTTTTGCAGAGACCCGAAGAAGCGGAGGGCCTGTCGTCCTATTCCTCCAACCAAACAAACAACTGTTAAAACCCAAACGAGTTTTTAGGTCAAAACATAAATGTAAATCCATAGGGTTTATTGTCAAAACCCTCCATCTAGAAAGCATCCACCACGTGGATCCCACTGCTTTTGAAATATTTTTATTATTGATATAGTCTAACCTGCTTGTACCCTACGAAATGTGAAAACATAATACTATTACATTTGTTAAAAATTGACAAGTTATTGTGTGCATTGTGAAGTTCTAGCTAGGTGATAGTTATTATTTTATGCATTGGTTATATACCTAGGCTAGCTTCGTTGATTTTGTACTTAGTTTCTAGCTGCCATTTTAATAATGTTAATAGGCTTATGCTTAGGTAAGTTCTAGAATTAACTTGGTTAAAGTTCATAGTTATAAAACATTGAGAATGTAATTAAGCTCCTAGTAATACAAACAACCAAAAGCTTGTTTTGATAATTAAATACCATCAGTCATATAAATTAATTGTTAGAACAAATAATCACACTAGCAACTCCCTTTGCTACGTAGGTAGAATAGTCCTTGCTATAGGCCTAGGAATTATTACGCTTCAATAATCTAGACAATAAATAGAGTCACCATGGTAGTTGAAGCTTAAGTCTAAAGAATAAAATTTAAGGATATTTCCTAACTTACTCGTTTAGTCTTTCGAGCCTTAAATTCGTACATCATAAACCTGGAAGTAAGTTTTCACCTGTGAATCATGTACAAGCAATAGATATGCGTTAACTTTAAGAAAATCTAAGTAATCCTTGGGCTAACCTTAATCCCCTTTCAGTAAGAAAAGAAAATAACCATCAGAATCTTACACATTCTAAAGAATATAACCATCAAAATCATACACATTCTTACAAATAAGCCAGTGATCTGAATTCAATAAATTATTTTAACTCATTAACTTTTTCAAGACTGAAAATCATTATAGATTGAGTATGGTTAGTGGCATGTCACTTACAAGTTAGTAAATAAATTTATGTAGCCTCTCAACTACAGTTAACCAAAGACTGTTAACTCCTGAGTTTTCTCTTGATGTCTTATCTTTGTAATCTATCTATTTGAAGTTAATTATTAAACTATCATTCAGGATCTGATTTAACATTTAATATCACATTGAAAATTTTTAAATTTTTGTGAAATTTTTGGGGATGTTACATATGGTATCAAAGCCCAATTTCAAACCCTAGGCCTGAAGTGGATCAGTGCATGTAAACAAAAATTAAATAAAAAGTAGGGATATTGATTTATGATTTCAAATGTTGTTGTACAGAATATTTCTGAATTAGATTTGCAGGTATGGAAGGGCTCGAAGAGTATGCTGAAGGAAGGTCCCCGTTAAATGAACAAAATAATTCTGGAAAAGAACCTACTAAAGAATATATAACTAATAACTCATCTGAATTGCTGCAAACAGTTAAGGATCTAAAAACTTAAATGGAGATTGTTAAAAGAAAATGAGAGAATATTAAGAACTCGGGAGGAGCTGAATCAAATACTGCTAGAAAATTTTATAATGAAGAAAAGGGTAAACAGATAGAATCTGACACTATGTCCTATCAACATAAGAGTAAAAGGTCGAAATACTCTAAAATTGAAAGCAGTTCTTCTTCTAAAATCAACGATAATTCACACAGAAAGGAACATGAGAATTCTAGTGACAATAGCGAGAGTAATTATCGCTCTAGAAGGAAGAAATACAAGCCTTATGAAAAGATTTCTAGGGAGTTCAAAAATATTAAACAACCAACTTTTAATGGCAAAACAAAAAAAAGGAGAGGAAGACAAAGTATGGTTTTCTAAAATGAAAAGGTACTTTCAGATATATAATTATTCAAATAATTTAAAAGCAAGGATGGCAATATATAACTTAACTGGAAAAGCCGATATCTGGTGGCAGGACATAAAACGAGTTAAGGACATAAAAGAGAAGAATATAAACTGGAGCACTTTTAAAAAGTAATTTAAAAATAAATTTCTGTCAGAGCAATATTATGAGGAATGAGCTAAAGAATTTTATGACCTAAGGTTGGGAACCATGAGTATGAAAGAGTTAAATAGTAAATTTTTAAGCTTACTGCGATATGTGCTTTATATTGTTGGTGAAAAACCCAAGGTACGGTTGTTTCTAAGTTGTTTACCTTTTCATATTAAGGACATAATTGAATATGATAATCCCAAGATACTTGAAGAGGCCATTCGAAAAGCAAATTTCTGCTATGAACAGAACCAGAAAAGGGACAACATGCCAAACTAGGAAAATAAAAAGGCCTAATAATAATTTTGAACCAAGGAAGAAAAGTTTCACACCTAATCGGAATTTTGGGCATAATAACTCACGTAGTCTTCCTAATAGAAAATTTCAAGGAAGTAATTTAAAAAGTAACCCCCAGCAAAACCCTATTGTCATAAAAAATGAATAATTTACAAATAATCACGGTAATTATGTTAAAAATAACAAATGTAAGGAACTCATAAAATGTTGGGAATTCCAGGGACCTCACTATGCATCAAGTTTTCCTAACATGAAGAAGATCATCAACAACATTCATGTTGTGCGGGAAGAAACAACGGTTGGTGATTTAACGAGAGGGATGCCCATAATCAATGCGGCGCTGGAAAATAGACAGGTTGAATATCAAACTTCCATGGTGGAAGTAGAAGGTATCCTGAACCATAAACCTATTTCTATTTTAATTGACCCAGGGGATAGATTGAGCTATGCCTCTCCCAGTTTAGTAGAGAAAAGTAAACTACCAGTAGATAAATTTGCAAAATCATGGTTGGTTTAATTAGCTACAGGAGCAAAAATGAAAGTAATTGATTTTTTGAAAGATTGTGCATTAATTATGAATCAGTTTGAAACTTATGTAAAGTTGAATGTACTTTCGTTAGGCTCATATGATGTATTAATTGGAATGGATTGGTTGGAAAAACATCAAGAAGTGTTAAATTGTTTTGATAAAACTTTTACCTACTTAAATAACGAAGGAGAAACGGTAACAGTAAAAGGAATCCCTAGGAAAATAGTAATCAGACATATTTCTGCCTTACAACTAAAAAGGATTGTTCGGAAGGGATGTAAAGCTTTTGCTGTAACTATAACTAATGAAGAACACATTAATAAAGAAGGAAAGCTAAAATTAGAAGATATACCAATTTTGAGATTTCCTTCGGATGTATTTCCAAAGGAAATTCCAGGATTGCCTCCAAAAAGGGAGCTAGATTTCACTATTGAGTCGGTACCCTGTGCGATGCCTAACTCAAAATATCCTTACCGGATGAACATCCTAGAGCTTAATGAACTAAAATTGCAATTGAAAGAGCTGGTAGATAAAAGTATATAAGACCAAGTGTGTCTCCTTGGGGAGCACCGGTCATTTTTGTTAAAAAGAAGGACAGTACTCTACACTTATGCATTGACTATCGTCAGCTTAATAAAATGATAATTAAAAATAGATACTCGTTTCCCCACATAGATGATATGTTCGATCAGTTACGCGGAGCAACAGTATTTTCAAAAATTGACTGGTTATCATCAATTCCGGATTAAGGATGAGGATATTTTCAAGACGGCTTTTAAGACCCGATATGGTCACTATGATTTCAGTGTAACTAATGCCACGGCAATCTTCATGTGTTTAATGAACAACGTATTACATAAATATCTAGATAAGTTTGTAGTATTTTTTATTGATGATATTCTAATCTATTCTAAGACTAAATAAGAGCACAAGGAACATTTAAAAATCATTTTACAAGTGTTAAGGGAACATAATCTATATGCCAAGTTTAGTAAATGCGACTTCTTCAAAGATAAAATACAATATTTAGGTCACGTAATAACTAAAGATGGGATCTCGGTTGACCCAGATAAGATAAAAGAAATTAACGAATGGTCGATCCCAAAGGATGCAACTGATGTATGGTCATTCATGGGGATCACCGGGTATTATCGAAGGTTCATCGAGGGTTTCTCAAGGATCGTGAATCCCATAACTTCTCTACAGAAGAAGGGGAATAAATTTGTATGGGATCAAAAATGTGAAGAGAGTTTTAAGAAATTAAAAGAATTGTTAACTACTGCACCCATTTTAAGAATTATGGATCCTAACAAGGATTTTGTTGTATGCACTGATGCATGCAATGATGACCTTGGTGGGGTCTTAACTCCAGAAGGACACTTAATAGCGTACGAGGCCATAAAACTTAAAATTCGCGAGAAAAATTATGCTACTTACGATCGAGAATTGGCTGCTGTAATACATGCATTAAATATGTGGCGCCATCACTTGATCAGGAGAAAATTTATTTTAATGACGAATATTAAGGGTTTAGAGTATTTGTTGGATCAACCAAATTTAAACACAAGGCAAGCTAGGTGGCTAGCTTTCCTTAGCGAATATGATTTTGAGATCCAACATATCAAGGCGAAGGAAAATAAAGTAGCTGATGCTTTGAGCAGAAATGTAAGATAAAATTTTATGGCAGCAGTAATTACTTACAAAACATATTTAGAAGATCAGCTCGAAGGAGTAAAATAGGATGAAAATTACCGAAAATTGCAAGCTAAAGTGGCAGAAAATGTAGCTGAAAGTTTAAAAATAGGTTACAGTATAAATGAAAAAGGATTATTACTTTAAAAAAATAGGTTGTATATACCTAACATACCTAAATTTAAGTTGTTGATTTTGAATGAAATGCATAAAAGTCCTTCTTCTGGACACCCTAGCTATCAGAATACAATAACTATGTTACGAAAGATCACTTTTGGTCGAATATGAAGAATGAATTGGAATCATATATTGCTAGATGTTTTGAATGTCAACAAGTTAAGACTGAACATCAGCATCCCACCATTTTATTACAGTCGTTACCAATTCCTAGCTGGAAATGGGAAATAATCAGCATTGATTTCATTACAGGTTTTCTTGAAAATCAAAACCAGAATGATTCAATAATGGTAGTTGTTGACAAACTCAGCAAGGCAGCCCACTTTATACCAATAAAGACCGCTCATAAGGCTGCTAATATTGATGAAATATTTATGAAACAAATTTTTCATTTGCATGGAATTCCAAAAGTTATAATTTCTGACAGAGACTCTAAATTCACGGGAAACTTCTGGAAATGTTTATTAAAAGGCTTAGATACTACTTTGAATTTTAGTACATATTTTCATCCACAAATGGATGGATAGACAGAAAGGGTAAATCATATTTTGGAAGATATGTTAAGGATGTACGTTAGAGAACAACCAAGTAAATGGGAGGACTACTTACACTTGGTTGAGTTTGCATACAACAACCACTACCAAGCTTCAGCAAAATTCATCCCACTTGAAATTTTGTATGGCAGAAAATGCAATACTCCCATCTCATGGGGTAACCCCATTGACAGGTTCATATTAGGACCTGAGTTATTAAATGAAATGGAATTAAAGATGAAGCATACCAATTGTCCTTACCACCGAATCTTAAGTTCATAATGTTTTTCATATTTCTATTTTAAAAAGATATGTACATGATGCTACTCATGTGATAAATTGGAATGATGCACAAGTGGAGCCTGAAGGATATTTTCTGGTGGAACTGGACTGTATCCTCAACAAGAGGGAGATCTTGCTTTGGAATCACACCATTGGACAGGTGAAGGTGCAATTGAAGCACCTTAGCCCAAAAGAAGAAACCTAGGAATTAGAGAGTCATATGCAGGCAGCATATCCAATTCTATTCCAGGGAAGCTCTAAGGATGATGAATAAAGAAACATCGAGGATGATGTTGGACTTAAAGAGGGGTGTATGTCACATACCCCAATTTCAATAACATTTTATGTTTAAGAAAACATTATATTTTACCTTTATTGTAAAGTTTATGACTATTGACCAAGTGGGGTCAAGGATGACTGTAATAAATTATGTTGAATATTTTATTAGTTAATAAATAAAAGATGAGACAAATAGCCAAAGGAGGCTGTTGAATGAGTGTCCACTGACCCACTAAGAGGAATAGACTGGGGTGAGATAAAACTAACACATGGCAGCATCCTCAATCACCTCTGGTTGTTGCAAGGGTAAACTTCCCTAATTTTGTGGTCATGTTCCCCAAGAAAGTGGAACAGAGCGGGTGGCTCATTAATTAAAAAAAAACTGACAAAAAGACCTAGGCATGCATATATCTATCCCTCAAATTCAGCAGGAGGTTGTTCATTCTTACCTTGTGAAATTTCTGAAGTGGAGAAAGGAGCACAAGATATTCAATGAGAGGAAAGTGTTGATGCCTGGAAAATCCCAGGTACCAACAGTAGGGATTCTCCCCAATAATCGCTCCTAATTAGTTCACTTATTGTTTGGTATGGGGAATCCATCCGGTTAATGGTTCGACTACCATAGAGTTAAGTAACGGTATAAATTTGTTTTACTGGTTGCAGCTCAGTCCATTGTTTATGTGTATTTTATTTTATATTTTATAATGATATGCAAGTGCCTAAATTTAAATGCAGCTTGATTAGGAAGCAAAGGATTCACAATGTGATGCATAGGTTCTTACCTCCCGTCTCATCTCCTTTGTTCCTGAATCAGAGAAAGAAAATAACAACTAAACTAAACCTATCTAATTCTAACTAACCTATCCTTAGGGAGCAAGATGATTATTTTTTATGAGTAATGTACTATATTTTATGCACATTGAATCTTACAGATAGCTGATATAATTCGTTATACATAGAAAACAGCAGAAATATTAACATAGAGATTGCTCATTGTTTATTTAAACATTCATCACTCATTTGTTGCACAAGATTCAAAACAAGGAAATGAAATCATTCCCTACTAAGAAATAGTTCATAGTTAGAACAATCTCACTAATTGCATAGCCAACCAACACAGAAATAGTTCTATCTAGCCATCCACACAACATGCACTTGAAACTCAACAGCTCCTTCTCCAGCATAAAATTATATCTTCTTTATTATAATCAGAAATAGTTCCTCTTACAATAAGTGTTTCACCTAAGCAAGCTAGAAAATTCCTTTCTCATTTGATTTTACCTATACTTATACATTTCCAAATGACCTTTGATCTCCCTGCCCTTTGGGCTTCCTTTACAATTCGGTTACAAAAGGATTTGTCATCTAATGTGCTCGCTAATTAAGACAAAAATATAAATATTACAAAATAGATTTCCCATGTGTCATTAAGACAAAACACTTCAAGTGGACCCAGCTAACTCATCAACAAACTGCTTCCATCTCGTAGCATCCGTAACAATTTTCTCAAAGTCTAATGGCTCCAAAAATATGGCAGTGACTTCGTGCTTGGAAACATGAGCCTTTATGTTATCCATTCTAGCTAGAAGTACTAAAAGTTGATCTTCCAACCAATAGTTGTTTACTGCTGCTTGAGCAATTACACTTTTGAGCAAATTTTCATCCAAGCTTTTAATTAGTTGTATGCCCAACTCATCTTCCTGCAATCTAGCATGCAATTGTTTGAAATGTTATTCATGTGTAGGAATCTCATCTAACCTTTTCTTGGAGGATGTTTGGCACCTATTGTGAGTTGTAAGTACCTTCTCATAATCCGTGCATTGGTCCTTAGTTTTCTTGACTGCCTCTACCAACTTCTCAGCAGCTTTATCAGGTTGCATCCTCTCCAAATATTTGACTAGTGTATTTTTGGGGGGATCCTTGGTTGTTTCCAACCATGTCAATATTCCTTCAATGATTTCCATGACATTCTGAGTCTTATCTTTGAATTGAGAAGCTATGACTAAGATTTATTCCAATTGAGCTTCTAATTGCCTAACCTTCAAAACCTCCTCTACGATCTGGACCTGCATCTGATATATTTTGCTCATAAGCATAAGAGCATGCTTTGTCAAAGGTGTTATGTATGTTCTTTGTTCTTTTGCTACTTTCAACAACACCTCCAATGAGTTCTTTTGAACCTCTAGTGCCACCACTTGGGCTTCATATTGTCCTGCCTTTTGTTCAGTCATAGACTTCTTTGTCTCCCACTCTGTAATTTTATTTTCCAACTCCCCTTTTTCCTTAATCAAGTTCATGTTAGACTGTTTCAAAGTGTCTCGTTCTTCTCCCAGAATTTTGTAATATTGCTGCAACTTTTCATATTCTGAGAGAGTATATTCATACTTTCTCTTGGATTCTTTGTAGACTCTTTCCTCTTTCGTCAAAACCGCTTTCATCTCGGCCATTTTTCCCTTGAAATGCTCAAGGGTATCTATGAGTTTGTCAATATTGTGAGCATTTGCATATGCATATGCAATGCCCATGGAAGCCATTTGCTTGGTATTATCTTTAATATTTTTCACAATTGTTCTCTCTGTGACTGTGGTGACTGGGGGTTGGTCTCCCCTTTTCAGAGTCTTTTCTCTTCTACAAACGATTGACTTCATTTTGGGATTGAACTGTACGTCCTCTAGACACGCCACATCATACTCTTTGGATGGGATAAATGGTACCAACTGTTAACCCAAAAAATCCCTCACTTAGCTCTACATGGCCTACACCACCCAAGGACACCCATTCACAACCCTCCATTAGACCCCCACACCCTCAAAGAGGCTTAAGGATGAAGAAAAGGGCTTAAAACCCCCAAAAAGGAGCCTAAATAACTCTCCTAGGGGCTAAATCCTCCAAAAAGGGGATAAAACCCCTCAAAGGAGCCTAAAACCCTAAAAGGAGCTAAATTTAGGGTAGAAGGGGCTAAAATCCCAAAAAAGAGGCTAAAGCCTGGACCAAGGGCTTAAAACCCTAAAACCCCAAAAAAGCTATAAAATGAGGGTGGGGGGTCACTCTCAAACACACTCCTCTCTTGCATACTGTTATGCTGCCCATGGATGCCTTGAGACCTCTTTTCCTCTCAAGCCACCCGCATCCCCCTCTTTTCCACTCACATTCACCATTGAGCCATAGCTCCTCCTCCATTGCTGAGTGAGATAGAGAGGTGCTTCCTTCCAGCCAAGGCATGGTGGCCCATTTCACCAACGGAGAGGTATAATCTTGTTTTTTTTATGCATTTTTCTTTAGTGGTTTAGTTGATTTATGACCCATATTTGTTTGTAGGTTTGTTTATTAACATGTTTTGTAGGTTTATTTCTATTCATTAATTGTTTGCAGGTAGCCAAGGTGAATCCCTAACCTTGTTTGCAGAGGGGCTCATGGACATTCTTTCTTGTTCTTTGCTTTATGTCCATTCCGATTTCTTTACTGCATTTTCCACATGCAGGAACCTACCCTTCTGTCCTATAGACAAAAGGGAGCCATTCCTGTCCCTGTAGTAAGAAGAAATCCCTGCTACAGAACCGGCGACCATACCAGGTCGATCCCATAGTATCCCTGGTTCCGGTTTTTTTTTCAAATTCAAGTTTTTCAGTTTATGACCTAGTTTTAGAAATTTCTTGTCAAATCTAGCTTAGATATAGTTTATTTCCAGTTTTTATTATTGTCGAAGCCTCTGCAAGGAAAATCCGAGTCAATTTGGCCACAGTACAGGTTACTGGTCGACTGGATCTGACTCAGGATCAGAAAAACCCCAAATCCAGGGTAGGTCACACTTATAGGGATTGAACAGGGGATGAGGTCACTATTTTAGGCCTCACATGTGTGACTAGGTCTCCCTTTTCCCCCCTAAAGGTGCGACTTCACTCAAAATAGCAGATCGCTTCTGTCTGTGAAATCTGTGTGACCCCCTCGCCTGTTTTTGGAAAATTTTGTGACCCCCTCGCCAAAATTGACCTGAAACATGCGGTCTGTCAATCAGAGGTTAAATTTCAGTTTAATAGGGACTGTCAATGCATCTCAGCCGCCTCTGTCCAGCATAGTAGTTCAATTTCAATTTTTGTTACAATTTCCTGTACAAACAATGTGTAAATTCCAAACAAATTTTAATGGCTTAATGAATGTAACTTAACTAAAATCAAAAATAAAATTAACAGTCTTTCTTTCCCTTCCTCTTCTACCCAGTCATCACCCTCCAGGGTACTATGGGATACGATGAAGGGAAAGCTCGTATATTCCTAGGCCCTTCACTGAATATTGTTCTAAACCATTAAAAATGGATGACCTAGAAGGTAGAGGGGGTAGAGAAGGAGGGCTTCTCACGGTGCTAAGCGTCCTCCCTATTGACCAACCTTGCATCCAGGAGGTGACCTATGGATCTACGGATGGGATTAGTCCCATTGTGTTGAGATCCCAGCACCTTCCCTTGGTCTAAGAGGAATATAGGTGTAAGGTAGTCACCTAGTTAAGCTGTCACATTCAGGGTTAAAAATGTATCTATTTACAAATTTCTTATTATTCACTGCTTGCACAACAATGATATGAACTTTGCCACAATATGATGAATTCATAAACCATTTGCAGCCACCTGATACCAGAAAGACAAAAAAAAAATACACCATTCCAATTAACCAACCCAACTCAGTTCATGATGCTGAGAGAGCCTTAAAATTTATCAATTTACACTAAGTTCAAACAAATCTGTAGCCTCTGAGGACATAAGTCCCTAACTGCTTCAACTGTGGGAAGTACTTGGGCTCAGCCCAGAAACTCATTGTGAGGAGTACCACAGGAACCTCAAAGTAGCTGGCCACTAAGAGGAATTGCCAAGAGAAATGGGTAACGACCCCCACTGATTGAGTAGAAACACTCATGAGGATAAATCCAAGCGCTATCTTCTGGCAATCTTGGTGGCCGAGTGACCACCTATAGCCAATAGGAATCCATTGAAACTGGGGTCCAAAAAATCATTTCCACCAGTTTGATACACAAATCTAACACAATTGATACCCCACGCTCTTCCTCACGCCTAAGAGGTGAACCACCACCATTTGGGACATTAAACTGACACCGTCAAAACTTTTCTTAGCGATCTCGCACACCATCAGAAGGCCACATAGCCTCTGATTCAAATTCAGACCCATACCAGTCTAAACCAAACCTCCATATTGCACCATCAAGCCCCACGGCCGGTGCAAATCCAGATCCATTTTCCACCATAAACATAGCAAGTGGACCCATGTCCACATCACAACCTATCACCAACAACCATGCAAGTGGCCCAAGCACAGTCATGCAAACTTTCATCATTCAGCTACCACCACCCATAGTGACCAGCTAAGCTAGCCCACTTACAACACACGGGGGCAATGGCCCTTCCACACACACTGCCCCTCCTACCACATAGGGGGGCATTGGACCATCCACTTACATTTACCCTACTATCATACATGGGGGCAATGTCCCCTCCACCCACACTATCCCTCCCACCACAAGTGGGGGCATTGGCCCATCTATAATGGCACAACCAATACCCCCAGTTATGCAGGTACATTATGCACCTGCAAACCCCACCACTCTCACACCAACCTGGAGTCAAATCTATCATTCATGGCTCATCTTAACTTGCCTGATTTGGCTCGAATGACAAATGACCCCATTCGCCATCAAGCTTTTTGGCCTCCAATGCCAACTAAGCTACCATCAGACATCCCCAAGTTTGAAGGCAAGGCAGGGGAATGTCCCCAAAACCATATTATCATCATTCCATCTATGGTGCTCATCCAACAGCATCGTAGATAATTCCATTAGGCTGAGGCTATTCCAACACACCCTTACAGGTGTCACAGCCAAATGGTACATTGAGCTACCGCAGGCCAAATATCTAGATTTCAACTCCTTAGCTTTCATGTTCCTACAGTATTTCCAACTCCCCATCAGATATGAAGAACGGGTGGAGATCCTGTTATCCTGTCGCTAAAGCACTGCGACACATATAACCGACCACATGCATGAGTGGTGGCAACATCGCAGCATATGTAAAATCCAACTTGACAACAGGATCTTCTTGGATTGGTTCCTCAAGAGCTTGCTCCTGCCCATAGCAAAGGACGTCGCATCTGAACATCCCCAATTCAAAGAGGAGGCCATACTTAAAGCCCAATAGTTTGACTTATCTACACCTAGTCTGGATATCTGTACACCGTCATTCCATACGCCCCCCATCCAAACACCTCCTATCGAGATGCACTGAGGGAATCTCATGCTGTAGACGGCATCATAGGCTCGATCTCCCAATAGCCACAGCATCGTTCGACACCACCTACCATTACACCACAACCAAGCAACACTGTCAGTGTTTCTTACCAAAACCAAACTCTGGACTATGCCAGAATGATGTCCCAGTCCGGAGCAACAACTTCCTACGCACAACCTGCACCACCGCAGTAGGATCGGGCCATGGCATGGCCAACACAGCAATACACGGGGAAAATTCCCACATTTGTGGCACCACAGCCCACCCAAATTGATTATGCACCACCAATGCAAGCGGTTCAATCCCCCGCCCCTGCTCAACCCGCTCCATTGGGATAAGTATTTGCACAAAAAAAATGTCACAACAAGCCTGCCCCCAACAATCAACAAGGGAAATCTAGAAATAATCGGCCCCAGAACCAAGCCAATAACCAACCACAGGGAGGCGGTCAACAACCAAATCCTCCCAACAATGTCGCAGCGAACCGACTTGCCCAAAACCCCCCACGACCAAATGCTCCTAGACGCAACACTCTATTGTGCACAAACCAACCATGCACACTCTGTGAGGTCTATGGGCACTACACATTTGAGTGTCCCCTCATGGGTCACGCCAAGCAGGCCATTCAGAACGAGGTTCAACAGGCCACCAACGCTGCAAATCAAGCCCAACCCAACCTAGCACCACAAGGCCCTCCCCCCATGGTGTTTCAAAACCCACTACCATTTCAAGGATTGGTGGCAACTGCACCCCCTCCCCAATCCAATCCCAACGCTCTGGGGGCACCTCCCACGGCAGAAACAGGTGTTCACCACCTGCTAGCCATGACAACTGAAGAGGTCAACTTACAAACTAGACAAAATCAGTACGGTACCACCACTGAACCCACTGACACATCAGCAGCATCTATGTCTAAGTCAGTCAACGCACCTCTTCAATTACTTCCTTTCCTTTGGCCCCCCATATGCCGAGTGGCCAACAATGGCACAGCTAGAGGTGATGTCATCTATAGCATTGTGGATGACTTGGCCCAAACACCAATGGCCATGTCCGCTCTGGAGGTACTCAAAATGTGCCCAATGCAACAGAAAGCATTACGAGCTGCCCTTGGGGCCATAGAACCCTCCAACTCCAATTTGATCATGTTCAACATCGAGAATGGAGAACCACGCATGCCATCAACCATCTCCTTCCAAATCCCGGTATCTATCCGGAACTTGGTTGTGCACCGGTGCATAGTAGATGAGGGGGCATCTACGTGCGTTATGTCTACCCTGGTTTGGTATAAATTGGGATCACCAATTCTACAACCATCCTCCACAACTCTACGGGCTTATGATGGCCATCCCACTAAAGCCCAAAGAATCCTCCCCTATGTCCCCATCACACTAGCCAGGAAGACAGTGCTGATTGACATAGAGGTTGTCAATGCTCAACTTGACTATAACCTTCTCCTCGGAAGAATTTATATGTACACCATGAGAGCGGTTGCATCAACTATCTTCTGTCTCATGATGTTCCCCCATGAAGGGAATATTATGACGATTCATCAACTCACTTATCATGATTCGCAAGGGTTAACGGCACCCGCCAATGTTATCCCTACCATCACCACCATTGAGCCACAAGGGACGACTACACACGCTAATGTCATCCCTGCAATCAACACTATGATTGACAACACACCAACCCCCCCATTGTTGAATGTGGGCCCTAGGTTGTTTGTCGATCCCACCATGATGGCTCCTTTCACCTCAGTGTCAGCACCACCAACGCAAAATGAAACTACAGACGTGTGCATGGTCTCATCTAGCACCGCTGCACCCAAACAACAATTGCAGCCACAACCACAACATCGTCCACAGCCACAACACCAATAGCAGCCGCAACATCACCCGCAACAGCAGCATTACACGCAGCCACAACCACAACCGCATCCCCACATGCAACCAGCAGGGAGTTATCTGGTCTCATCCCTAATCCATACAATTCCCTTCCTCTTTCCCCCACCTGGTGTCATGAACAAGCCGGTAATGGCCACCTTAATCCTACCCAACTTTACATTGAGAATTTTGGTGTGGTATCTTGATCCACCGACTCAACCAGCAATGCCTCGGGTTGTTTTAACCCTGGTGCAACCCATCGCGGTCGAGTGTCACTCTCCACCTAGTCTACAAAAGCCAACCACTGCACCTGCACCACCCCACCCTAAAAGGGCCAGGGGAAAGAATGCCAAAACCACCGCAGAACCGGGACAAGTCCCGCCTTGCGCCGTCTACGAGCAACATGGGCCATCCAACTCAGAATTTCCCTAAAATTCTAATGATCCATGTGCATTTAGATTCCATGGATACAAACAAAAACATCCTCATGGTTGAACTCCCAACCGCGTCGATAGTCAGAAACAAGGCATTGAGAATAAACCATGCTTGCACCCTCTACAGTTTGTATGGACATTACTGTCACCATTGTTGCCCTAATTTTGAATGTCTCTAGCTAACCTCCGTCAACATTCCCTTGAGTCTGAAATCACCTTGATCGAAGAAGTGCACCCCTCACTGCCTTCTTCAGACACCATGTCCATTTACATGATGTCTAGTTCAACTGACCCACTTATATCCACCCCCAACGACGGTCCATCAGACCTATCTCTTTGGTGCTTCAAAAACGATGAGGAGATACTTGAAGCTCTGACCGCCCCGAAATACCCATGGGATGACATGCACCATCGTTTGTTCTTCCTCCCCGAAGAACTTGCGTTGCAGTCAGACCAGTTTTCCATGGAGACCAAAGATTTCATCCATGGGAAATTTGACTGGTTCAAGAACCCGATCCTGGCACCAGACACCTTCGAAGAAGGGAACATGGCCAACATTTCACCCACCATCAAAATCGACATCTCAACCAATTCTAAGATTGTTGAAGAAATCATGCTGGGGGCATCTTGCTCCCCAGAAGAGGTCGTTGCCTACAAAGCTCTCTTCCAAGAATTCCGTGACATCTTCACCTGGTCGTACACTAAAATTCCCGGATTAGATCCATCCATCGTGGAACACCACATCGACACATGGCTTGATGTGGCACCCGTACGCCAAAAGCAATGGCCCATTCACCCTTCCAAAGTGGTTGTAGTTAAATCCAAGATAGAGAAGCTGTGCACTACCGACTTCATCTACCCCATTGTGTACAACTTGGGTTTCTAATCCTATTCCTGTGAACAAAAAATAGGGTACCATTCACATTTGCATATACTTTCGCAACCTCAACGGGCGTGTCCCAAAGACAACTTCCCCACACCCTTCATCGATACATGCGCCGGACATGAATCATTTTCCTTCATGGACGGTTTTTCTGGATATAACCAAATCCAAATCCGGAAACAAGACCGCTATAAGACGGCATATTCGCGTATCGAGTCATGCCCTTTGGCCTTAAAAACACTGGAGCCACCTTCCAATGTGCCATGACATATTGTTTCCATCATTTAATTCACATCATCTTGGTCTACCTGGATGACCTTACCACTTGATCATCGAAACAAGCACAACATATAGACGACTTGCGGAAAGTCTTTTTACGTTTCCGCAAGTACAAAATTCACCTCAATCCCCTCAAGTGCATTTTTTGTGTCCCAGCAGGCCATCTACTCAGATTCATCGTATCTCACAAAGGGATAACAGTAGATCCCCTCAAAGTTTAGGATATCCTTGATCTTCCTTCCCCAAAAACTCGGCACCAACTATAGAGCCTCCAAGGCAAGGCCAACTTCATTCACTTCTTTGTACCAGAGTACGCAAAAAAAGCTTATGAATTCATACACTTGCTCCACACAAAAATCCCCTTTATTTGGGATCAGTAAGCACAAGAATCTTTTGATGCACTCAAACAAGCCCTGGCTTCTACACCATTACTTTCAGCACTATATTTCACCCGAGACTTCATTCTCTATGTGTCAGCCTCGGACAACGCCATTGCTGGAGTCTTGGTCCAAGAAGACGATGCTCGCCATGAGCACATGATTTACTACATCAGTCAGAAGCTAACAGGACCCCCACTATAGTATTCACCCGAGGAGAAATTGGCCCTCGCCATCATCTTCTTGGCTCAGAAGTTGCACCACTACATCATCGCAAACCATACTTGTGTAGTGGCTGATTCAAACCCAATTAGGTACCTCTTAAGCCGTCGCCTTCTACAAGGTCGAGCAGCTAAGTGGGTAGTCATCCTCCAAGAAATTGACCTAGAGTGCATGTCCCCAAAAATCACAAAGGCACTCATGCTGTCCACGCTCATGACCGATCTGCCCCCATTAACCGTGTCGTCACCCCCCAAGGATGATCTCCCGGATGACTTCCTGTTCATCATATCCACAGAAGACCCATGGTATGGGGACATCCTTCTCTATTTATGAACACAGAAGTTCGTAGCGCACTTAAACCGTGAGGATAGGTGATGCATCCAACATCAAGCCATTCACCACTTCCTGATTGGAGATGTCCTGTATCGTCATGGCATTCATACCATCCTACATCATTTCCTCACCCGTGACAAGGCCGATACCATCCTCAATGACTGTCGTAGTGGAGCCTGTGGTGGCCACCTTTTAGGCCTGGCAACCGCCCAAAAAATTCTACACGCTGGCTATTTCTGGCCCTCCATCTTCGATGATTGCATAGAGGCAGTCAAGCATTGCCACAGCTGCCAACTCTTTGCCCCAAAGGCAAGAACCCCCCCTGCACTGTTACACCCCGTAGTCACAGTTGAGCCCTTCGCAAATGGGAAATCGACTTCATGACAATCAACCTTGTTTCGGCTAATGGTCATAAATACATCATTATGACAGTCGATTACTTCACTAAGTGGGCAAAGGCCATGCCCACATTTGATTGCAAAGTTGAAACCGCAGCGTGCTTCTTCTTTAACCATGTTATTTCACAATTTGGTGTTCCTAAGCAATTAGTCTCAGACCATGAAGCACACTTTCAAGACGCCATATGGGCTGAATTTTCAACCATGTTGAAATTCAAACACCAGCACTCATCTTCCTACTACCCCCAGGGCAACGGCCAAGTTGAAGCAGTTAACAAGATCATCAAAAAAATGCTCCAAATGATGGTGGGAAACCATAAAACCAATTGGCATCACATGTTATTCTCCACCCTATGGGCTTATCACACATCCATGAAAACCACAACCGGCTTCACCCCTTTATGCCTAGTACATGGCATTGAATCGGTACTCCCTATAGAGTGCCAAATCCTATCCCTCCGCCTTGCAATAGACCTTCTCCCTGACACTTCACCTTTAGAAGAATGACTCCTTCAACTCAAGCAAAACATAGAAGATCGTCAAGCTACCCTCCAAGCCATTGAAGCAGCGAAAACACGATCAAAGGTCCACTATGACTCCCATGTCCACCCTCGCACCTTCAGCGAAGGGGATATGGTTCTAGTATATGACCAACCCAACGATAAGTTGGGAAAAGGCAAGTTCAATTTAATGTGGTATGGCCCGTACGTCATCCATCGTTGCCTCAGAAAAGGGGCATACACCCTTATTGACTCTGCTGGACAACTCTTGGAGAACCCCCGCAACAGGCTCTACCTTAAGAGATTTTACGCTTAACATCACCAATGAGTTGCTTCATTTTATTTTCTTGTTTTCAACATTTTTTACCACAAGTTAGGGGCAGCACTATTAGCTGTGAATCCAAAGTCACCTGGAACCTGTTCGAGACACCTCTCACAACTCCGAGCCCAAATTTCTATCCCTTTATGAGACCATCGTCTCATGTTTAATAAATTAATTTCGGGACCATTTCCCACGAGTCACCTCGATTTACAAACCATGACATGATGATGCAAGTGTCTACAAACCTGTACTTGTATCACACTTCTCGACCGCTACTCATGCGAGTTTTCGGGCCACCGCCCGTTAAGGGTGACCATTTTTCTTCTTATTATGTATTTTAACACCTAATTGTCTACTTCATCCACTGCACCTTATGCGGACCTCTGGACCATTGTCCACAAAATGATTTATTTTTCTTGCATGTATTTGGCATATAAGTGTCCCCGGACTTGCACTCACATCACATGTAGTCAAGTCTGTTCACCGCAACTCACACACACACTCTCCTGACCTTTTTCTGAGAGCCACCTCGGTTTGTGTGCCTCTGCCGCACCGACTCACGAGCCTCTACCGTGATCTATCTCGCACATGTATTGGTATGTTTGAGAGCCTACTGCTCTATCTATACTACACGGATGATCTTTGGACCACTGTCCACCGCCTCGACATGGGGCACTGCCTGTGCCACCGCATCCGGTTGAACATATTCGATTTTCGTTTAAGCTCTTTTCTGACTCTTAAAAACAATGAAAATATTGTTGAGCGTAGCTGCTTCCTTTCTCGCTCGCTAAAGTATAGGAAAGGGTGTCTACATCATCTCATTTATCTCCTTTTGCAGACCATGTAGACCATCAATTGAAAAGGACCTCCTTGGCACACTCAAGCCAAGACCATTCCCCTCTACATACTTTTATGCTTTCTCGGGCAGATGGGCCGCACTTTATGAAAAATCTCACCATGGGTTGTCGTTAAGCTCTTTTCCAGCCTTCTCATCAAGAAAAGATTGCCGAGCAAACTTGGTTTCGTTCATACTCATAAAATTATCTGAATGACCGTCCAGTCAGTATAGGTTTAACCTTTTCCAGCCTAATTGGACTACCAGCGGTAAAGAAGTCTCTCATCCCCTATAGGATGGGTGAGCTCTCCTATGTATACTTTTATCCTTTTTCGAGCACATGATACTACCAATGAAAAAGAGCCCCTACTAGATTCTTCTTCGTGCTTTCAAACTCTCTAAAATTGAAAGCACCATCGAGCATTTACCTTCTCAGGCTCGCTAAAAATCCACGAGATTGTACCACAACGGTGTCCCTAGACACCACCCCACAGAAAAAAATTTGGCAGCATTCCCACATTGGGTCACCTTTGTTCAGATTACTCTGCAATGTGTCTTCATTGGATCCCATCAATATCAAAAGTGTCTACCTCCTCTAAGTATTTCCCATCTGCAGTGACATGCCCGGTATTACAACTATGATCCCATTCCCATGAGTCAAGTTTCATTTGCTGCTTGGTCTACCCTACCGTCATACTCTGAACAAAGGAAGTTTGAATCTACCACAGTCCCCCTGCCCCTGTTCAATTCTTTCCCTCCCCCCCCCCCCCCCCCCCAATTCATTGGGTCAATCCATAGATTGTCTCACACCTTTCAGCTATCTCCCTTGCGCTCCTGGTCAAGGAAACATCATTGCCTTGACTAGGGGCAGGTCTCCCTCTATCGACGATAACACATATACTCCAGAGGATAGACCTAGAGGTCCCTGTATCCTGGTTTCATTAACCTCATTACCGAGTTCCTTGGACCACTTGAGAGGAGTCCTTAGTGCCTCTCGGGATGGTTGTTTCTCACATGCTCAACTCCAACTACATCATCGCACCATTGAGATTCATATAGGGTTTGGTCCGCACAATACTTGGTCGAAGACGCCAGATGTCACCTGACTCTAGCACATTGATGATTCTATTCAAGGGACCTAAACAGGTTATGTCCCTTGTGATTTTCGGGTTGTGTTGGAGACAGTGTTCAAAATCCCCAGCAGTGCTTCTATATAGATTTATGATTGATGCAGCATACTTGTACCATAGAGACTCTAACTCTCAATCAGTGAGTCCATACAGCTATGTACCATCCCAGATCCAGTAGGTTGTCAGTGATGAAGATATAGCATTCCATAAGAATTCCATGGGTCCAATGTACCAGATCAGCATTGTATTCATCCTCACATTGAGGCAACCACTATGTACCATCAGTTGTATATGATCGGCTCTTGTATTTTAGAGCATAAATCAAATTATTCTTTTGACATTGTCATGAGCATGGGGATTCTCTCCTCGTCCATATACATGTCACACATTATTTGTATCTCACCCATTGATGGGAACCATATTAATACAAAAACCAAAACCCACCATGCCCCAGCCCTGGAAGCACCACCTCTACGCAGCAAATCCTATGATGTCTGTCAGCCATACGATGAGCTCCTACCCTCACACATCAAGGGGCAATCTGTTAACCTAAAAAATCCCGCACTTAGCTCTACACGGCCTACACCACCCAAGGACACCCATTCATGACCCTCCATTAGACCCCCACACCCTCAAAAAGGCTTAAGGATGAAGAAAAGGGCTTAAAAACCCCAAAAAGGAGCCTAAATAACTCTCCTAGGGGCTAAAGCCTCCAAAAAGGGGCTAAAACCCCTCAAAGGAGCCTAAAACCCTAAAAGGAGCTAAAGTTAGGGTGGAAGGGGCTAAAAGCCCAAAAAAGGGGCTAAAGCCTGGACCAAGGGCTTAACACCATAAAACCCCAAAAAAGCTATAAAAGGAGGGTGGGGGGTCACTCTCAAACACACTCTTCTCTTGCATACTGTTATGCTGCCCGTGGATGCCTTGAGGCCTCTTTGCCTCTCAAGCCACCCACATCCCCCTCTCTTCCACTCACATTCCCCATTGAGCCATAGCTCCTCCTCCATTGTTGAGTGAGATAGAGAGGTGCTTCCTTATAGCTAGGGTATGGTGGCCCATTTCACCAAAGTAGAGGTATAATATTGTTTTGTTTATGCATTTTTCTTTAGTGGTTTAGTTGATTTCTGACCCATATTTGTTTGCAAGTTTGTTTATTAATGTGTTTTGTAGGTTTATTTCTATTCATTAGTTGTTTGCAGGCAGCCAAGGTGAAGCCCTAACCTTGTTTGCAGAGGGGCTCATGGCCATTCCTTCTTGTTCTTTGCTTTATGTCCATTTTGATTTCTTTACTGTATTTTCCACACGCAGGAACCTACCCTTATATCCTATAGACAGAAGGGAGCCATTCCTGCCCCTATAGCAAGGAGAAATCCCTACTACACCAACCCCATTTCAACTACGGGAAGATGGCCTCCTGTAAGTATGGTTCCTGAAGTGGATGGGGGGTCTTCTAGGTTATCTCAGGTAGGGATCTGCTCTTGGTCTTCACCACCTAGATCTTCTTCATTTTTCTTACTTTGTTCTTCGGTGCAGTCTTCTGGGTCTGTTCCTTCTAGTCCTGGATTCAAAGCTTCCTGAGCTATGTCCTTTTCTAGCTCAGCAATCCTACCATGGATAGCTTCTTCTTTCTTTCTCTTTTCTTCCCTTGCAGCTTCTTCTTCTTCTTCTCGCTACTTTTCCTCAGCCGCAGAGTTTCTTTACTTCTGCTTCCAATATGCGAGCACTCTCTTCCTTGGCCTTCTTTGTAGTTTCTTCCTCTTGCTCGTTCATTTTTGGATTGCTGCTACTACTCCCTTTAACTCCAAAGGTCTTCCTTTTCAAACGCTTGCTCAAAGCAGCCATGCTATAAACATTCTTGTATACTTGTTCCTCCTTGTCTACATAGTTTGTATATTCAAAATTCACCTTACGAGCTGTTACATTACCTTGGGAGTCATTTCGATGAAAGCTCTTTTCTTTGAAATGGAAGTTCTCCAGTTCCTTGACGAATTCCAGAACTCCCTTAAACTTGGAAAACTTGTAGATTCCCACATAGAACGGTACTAATGGGAACACAACCTTCTTCAAATCAAACAAATAATTCCCAAAACCATCCAGAAAAACTTGTCTAACAGCTTCCTTGTGCACTATGTAATCAGTTGCGTATTTGGGCAGCAATGAGGGGGACTTGGCTCCCCCTTACATCCTTAGATATGTACCTTCTTGGGAGCAGAAGCAATCCCCATATTCCTTAATGGGTTCTAAAGCTCCCTCAAATAAGCATGGACACTCTTCCAAAAAAATCAGTTGATACAGGGGTCTTAGATATTCTTCACATATCAACTGGTAATGACTATGATACTTATGAGCCCCCAGTATCTGGTATGCTATTTATATAGGGGATTTTCTCCCTTTCCACATGGATTTGAGTTTCTCAAACCTGTGACGGTAGATTATGCAGCTTATTAGAAAAGAATACATGTAAAATTCTGATTTTCTTTGCTGCAAGCCTTCCTGAGTAGCTTTGATGCATTTGGCCAAGCTCTTGGACACTATATCTTCCCAATTAAAAATTCTTCCTTCCATGGCTACATAGTACATAAGTGGGATCCAACCAAAATTATAAAGTTTCCCATCAACTCTACCGTAGAGTCTGCTCAACATCAGTGCTATTATTCAGAAAGGAGTCTGAAGATGAGTAGTCTCATACTCTCCAGATTGTTTGTGTGGGAACATATTTCCCTCATCCACCATCATGTTCGTTGTGGCTATATAATCAAGCTTTAGGCTTTTAACCCATTATGTTGTCACGCTCGTTTCCTTTTCTGGTAAGCTATAGGCTACTGATATAAATGCAAGTGCAAAAGATGCCACTCATTTATTCTCCTCATCATTTATAATCATCCATGTGGTATCTACTCTTGGAAAGATCCACCCAATGACTTCTACACATGGGATAATTTTAGGTCTTGTAGCCACCTTAGTGATCCCAGATTGCAATATATTTTCATACAAGGCTAGGTCTTCCAACCCTACCGTTGAGACCTTCTTTTTCTTCAGCATGTGGAACATATGACCCCACTTGAAATCAAGTTCAACTCCAATTATGGTCTTCCTATCCTCATAAACGATTTCTACCCTTTTCACAGGCGTAGCTTCGGCCATTTCTGAATCTGAATCATATTCAACAATACTGGGCTTCTTCTTCCCAATCTCCATCATACTGTCAAGTGTGAGTGTTAACTACAACAAGCAAAATGTCTTAGTGTTATATTATAAAATGAATCTATGTATTAAATGAAACAATAGAACTGACGGATCATAATATATGCTAAGCAAACTATCCAAAAAATCATCAGTATCTTGAACTACCTTGATATCCTCGGCCATTAGGCCAAGACAACAATAACGATCAATGGTTTAAGGCTCGACACTAAAAAACTCCGGATCTAGGCAACCTCGACCACCAAACCCTAGCAAAGAAAAATGTGGTCTCAACTACTACGGGGCTTTTCCACACTATGGACACAAACTCTAAAGGTTCACGGCCCAACACCCCCTTCAGAGCTTAGAGCAGAGGCACCGTAAATCCATATCTCTGTGTTTAACATCACGTGGCCAAAACATAAAGTGCTGAAACCCCCAAGGTTTTCTTAAGATGAGGTGACTACTAACACCCGAAAACGAGCAACGGGTCTGCTCCATGGCAACGAGAAGCTCAGGATTTTGGATATCCATCATATTTTAACAGGTCTCGCAGTGAAACGCCTCTGACTGGACTGGTGAGTCTCTGCAGGCAGGTAGGGAGACTAGGGTGAGCTAAAAATATGGGCAAGACGAAATCTAAAAAGATGCACGGGGAAAAACCCCTTTTAAACCTAGCATAGGAAAAATACCTAACCTACCCCTGCACAGCGTACCAATGAATGGAAACTCATAGCTCAAGTAAACCAACCAATAGAAGCAAGTGAATGAAACCTACATGGAAAGCGGGAGGCTAGACACGTGGTTGAAGAATGGTCGATGAATATACCATGTGAATTCCACAGGTGACACGGATGCTCCTAATGGGGTAAAATGTGCAAACAGCTTCCAATATTCACCATAAAACAAATGATAAAACCCCTTTCCACTTAGTGAATAAATAGGTATCTGAGGGTTAAACACTCGAAGCAGCATTAAAAAATCACACGAGCGAGAAAATCTCATTGGCGCCAAAGGTAAGCACATCAGGCCAGAAATGATAAGTTCACATGGGAACGGCCCCAACAAAAGTGGCCCAATCAACATCTCATCCCCAACCACCGGTTCAAAACTTAACAATGCATCTACATTCTCATTGTGGCTCTGTCATCCGAATCAAATCGACAAGGAAACAAGATTCCAGCCACTATAGCGGATTTGATACTAAAAGACCTCCGTCGAAGCAAGACTCACAAGAATTGAGCCACTAATGAGGAAATTCCTCCACCATAGCGGCAGCACATAGGGAACGACCTCCACAATGGTAGATCTTAAAGAAACGGAAACATTCTGAAAACAAAACCATAAGCACGCCTGTCGTTGTGGTAAGGAACTAAACTCTCCTCCGACACGGCGGACGGACTTGACCCGAAGACAGTTAAAAATAAGAGAACCCCATCATTGCAGCTCTCGGTAGTCAAACAGAATAAAACATGAAAAGATAGCCACTGTATCAGGCTTAGACTTGAGAACCCTTCCGTCGTAGCAGGATGAAAAGAGACCAGAAATCTTTTCAATATGCAAAATTAGAAATCATCCACTGTAGCGACTTGCACATGAAAAGCTAACTGTCGTAGTGGCTTGAAACAAGAGAGTGCACCCGCTGTTGCGGCTTAGAAATTGATAATTTTCCACCATAGCGGCTCTAGACTTGTAAAACATCCACTATAGCGGGTCAAATAAAGAAATTTTCTCCTTGGCGAAAAAACAAAAGCTTGAGACCTTCCCATGATCAAAACAAACCATAAAATGCTGGATTTCAAAGTCAAAGTGTCTAAGGCATAGAACTAGGATTTAAAAAAGGGGGGTCCTAAAAAAATATAAAAAAAAAACTTTGGGGATATGTTGCAGCAGCAACAATTGGCGACTGGCTGGTGAACATAGATCTATGAAAAAAGTGACTTTTAAAATCAAAAGTTGCTTTATGGTATTCTGCTTAAATCAACTTTTCCCAAATTTCAAGATTTTTTAAGATGTCTAGACTTTTTAGAAATGCAAGATTTAGAACTTTAACATTCACTATGGTCCACTAGGATAGGGTAACTAGGATTTCAAAGTCCTGATAACTCTTATGAGGATAAGATATGAAGTTCATTTATTCCTACCTTTGGATTGCTTCTAGCTCAAACACCACAGGATCGTAACAGAGTATGGACAGACATATTCATTTATTCCTCATTCCCATGCCTTTTGCAATCTTTTGATGCTTTCTAGACTTTTTTCCTTTTGAGTCTTCCTCGATTGCTTCTCTTATTTGAAACTTGGCTTAGGTTCTTCCATCCATAGTGTCCTTTTGTGTGAGAGATAGTTTTGCTTTCAACTCACGGATGAAGAAGAACCTCTGAGCAATCTTATCCAATACATATTTGATTCAGTATGTTTTTTATGTATGCTTTCTTTCTGGAAGTTTTGACTCTTTAGCCTTTTGGATTTTATTTGTGCCATGGGATCATTTAAACACTATACATCCGTCCAATCTGCTTCCTCTCTATGGGTCCTTTGTTGTTAGCTTCCTAGGACAGATTTTAATGTGTAGTGAATGGAGCCCCAGAATAGTATTCTAGACTCTTCTAACCTTAGTTATTTGATGGGGTTTAAAACATGACTTCAATGTGTTCATAACCTCTCTTCATATAGTCTATCAACTTAAAGAATCTGAATGATGATACATGCATATTTTATAATCATCTTTTAAATCAAAATATTGCAGATTTCCCAAAATTCCAATGTTCCCCAAATGTCCAAAGGTTGTGCTGGTTTATTTGAAAACAAAAATACGCAAAATAAACAAACTGAAGTAAATCAAACTCTAAGAAAAACAAATACAAATAAAGAAAACTAACTACAAAACAAAAACCAAAATCAAAAGATTTATTTATGTACAGAAAAGAAAATCAAAAGTTAAGAAAAATAAGGTTTGAGAACCAAACCATTTACAGGCAGGTTCTCTTCCCACCCCTGTAAATCCTGTAACTTGTAAGTTGAGGGGCCTAACTTTTCTACAATATGGAAAGGGCCTATCCATAAATGTTGAAACTTAGTGTGCTTACCCTTTTCATCATGTGGGTGATCCCACTTCAGAACCAAATCACCTACTTCAAAATCCTTCTTCCCAAACTTATGTTTGTCAAACCATCTTTTCACAATTTCTTGTTGATGCTTAAACCTTTCCTTGGAATTGGATCTAAACTCTTCTAATTTCAATAGAGTGTTGATTCAGGCTTGTAAGACTTCACTATTGGATCCTCTAGACGCTTATTAGGAGGAAAAATGGCTTCCTTCCCATAGACTAAGGTGTAGGGTGACACATCTAAGGAGTTCTTGGGTGTGACTCAGTCAACCCAGAGTGCATTAGGGAGAGCTATGTGCCAACTTCTTTGGTTTTCGATGACTGTTTTCTTTAAAATCCTAATGAGATTTTTATTTGTAGATTCGGCTAACCCGTTATGTTGTGGATAGTAGTTAGCATAATAATGTAACTTAATCCCTTCTCATTTTCAAATGCATTCAGTCTAATAGATGAAAAATAAGAGGCATTATCAAAAACCAGGGAAATTGAAACAGCAAACCTGGTCATGATGTGATCTTGCAAGAAATCCATAACTGCATCTTCATTTATTTTTTGCGACGGGATGGCTTCTACCCATCTGGTGAAGTAGTATGTTTCCATGAGGATATATTTGTGTTGTAATGAAAAATTTGGATTAATCTCTCCAATGATATCAATCCCCCATTGCTTGAACGGTTCAGAAATAATAACTGGTTTTAATGGCCCGGCTGCCTTCACTTGTCTCCCACCACTCCTTTGGCAAGTATCACATTTTCTGACATAAGCGTTAGCATCTTTGAACATTGTCGACCAATAGTATCCAACTCTTAGAATCTTATGGGTTGTAGTATTTTCTGAGAAATGACCTCCAGCAGGGTCATCATGTAATTCTTTAACTACTTTGGCTGCATCCTCATGTTTTAAACATCTAAGGAAAAATCCATCATAATTTTTTTATGAATAGCACTTTGTCGATTATTTGATGAGATGCGGACTTTAAGCGCAAGGCCCTTCTCTGCTTGGAGTTCCAGTGTTCAGGAAAATAACCTTGTTGAAGATAGTGAACTAAATCTCGATACCAAGATTCTGGGGTTGTAAATATGGGACATACATCAATCATGTGCAGCTCCATCTCATTCTCCCATTCATTCTCCCCATTATCCTGGCTTTCAGCCATTAATTTGCACACCCCCTATCCTTTGATGATAGTTGTTGGCTTAAAATCCAAGTCATACTCTTGCAAGATTGTAACCCAATTCCCTCTTCTTTCTCCTAACTCTTTTTGTACGAAAATATTTTGGACTGTTGGGTGTGGTTCAATAACCTTGGTTCTATTCTTTAGTATATATGGCCTGAATTGTTTTACCACTTTGAACACTGCATAGGCTTGTTTATCAACAGCGGGATAATTCAACTCAGCACTTTGTAGTCCAGTGCTCATGAATGATATGGGGTACTCATATCCCCCCTCTTCTTTCTACGTAAGCACTGCTGATAACGAGTTGTCTAAAGCAAAAGTGTATAAGATACAATCTTTCTTGAAATTTGGACTTTTGAGAGAGGGCGCATGGGCTATTTCTGATTTAATCTTGTCGAATGCCCCTTTCTCTAAGTCGGTCCATTTAAACTGAGCACTTTTCTTAACCATTTACTGCAAACATTTGACTATCTGACCAAAATCGGGCACAAACCTTCGCACAAAGTTTATAGTCCCCATAAAAGATTTAATTCCTTTCTTATTGTGGGGACAAGGGATATGTGCTATAGCTTTGATCCTTTTTGGGTCTATTGAGATCCCTTTCTTGGAAATTATATGACCCAAAAGCTTTTCATCCAACACAGCAAACACACATTTCTTTGGATTTAAAGAAATATCATATTTCCAACAGCGTTTGAAAATTTGTTTTCAATGAAACATGTGTTCTTCTCCTTTCTTGGAATAAACTGTAACATCGTCCAAATATACTACCACGCTTCAGCCAATCAGCCCATAGAAAGCTATATCCATGGCCCTCTGGAAATTTTCTCTAGCGTTGATAAGTCCAAAGGGCATCCTCCTATATGCAAAAGTCCCCCACTTAGTTCTGAATGAAGTCTTTAATCTATCTTCTTCGACTACCAATACTTGGTTGTAGCCTGAGAAACCATCTAGCAGAGAAAATAATTCCGATCCAGAGACCATCTGCAGAATTTGTTCCATGGGTGGGATTGGGTAGTTATCTTTATCAGAGGCATGATTCAAGTTTCTAAAGTCTAGATAAAGTTTAATATCACCGGACTTTTTCCTTACTGTTACTAAGTTCGAAACCCATTCTGAATGTATGACTTTAAAGATAATACTTGCATCAAGCAATTTCTTCACTTCGCTTTGAATCAAAGGTTCCAGCTTTGGGTGCATATTTCACAATGGTTGTCGATATGGCTTGACCCCTGCTTTGATTGGAACAACATGTTGTATAATTAGAGTGTCATATGTCTTGATATATTCATACGTCCAAGAAAAAACGTCTTTGTATTGCTTAAACAAGTTTACAAATTTGTGCCTTTCTCCAAGTAAGCAGCACTTTCCCAAGTTTACATATTTAAGGTCAGCTTCTGATCCCAAATTTACCTGCTCAAATTGCATAGATGAGCTGTGTTTTTTAACATTAGTTGGCCTTCTAAACTTGTTATTCAAATCGAACATTCCTTCCAATGTTCTGACTAATTTTGGTATAAAGTTTCCACTCTGAAGGTTTGCTTGATGTTCTTCTTCGTCAATTACTGCTCCCTTTAAATTCTCTTCATTTGCCAGAAATTCTAGGATCTGAGGGTCATCATCGATCACTCTTAGATTCATGATATTATCCAGTACAGTATGCCTGAAAAATAATTCAATAAAACATCAATTATTAGTTGGAACAAGCCTGGCGAATGATGTAGCTAATAAATCATTTGTTGCATTTTTCAGCTTAGGAATAGAAACTATATTAAATGCATCGAAATTCACTAGCAAATCCTAGACTTCGCTTTGGTAACCCTTTAGATGGGAAGATAAACAATGGATGGTATTTTGGACTTGTTTGACAATAATTTCAGAATCTCCATAGACTTTTAAATTCTTAACCTTGAATTCAATTGCCCTTTTTAATCCTTGTATTAATGCTTCGTATTCAGCTGTATTATTTGTGCATTCAAATTCTAATCTACATGAAAGAAAATGTTTTTTTTTTATCCATCAAGATATAGCCAGCTCCTGATCCTTCCTGCATTTTTGAACCATCAAAGTACAGAACCCAGAACTTATCTACTACATCTACTGAACTATTTCTACTTTCTACATCTGAAACTAGACTAACTATGTTGCATTCAACATTATTAGCCCGCAAAAACCGAAGGAGATTGGGCTATGTTTCTGATCCATTATTGGCTTCTTCAGCTTGGTAATTTCCATGTTCTAGCTCAATGAAATAATTTCCCAACACAGGGTACGAAAAAATTACCGGCTAATTCTTCCCTTCTAATTGAGTCACATTGTGTCTCATATGCGGCTCTCTCATCACTTTAATTTGATTTTGACATCCTTGATAGGGTAACCATAAGTGAGACCAATCAATTGTAAAATATCCATCTAGCTTCACAGACCAGTCTCGGCTCAATATTAATCCATAATCTTTTGGTATGCCAGCCACCATGATGTCTATGAATCAACACACTCTCTCATCTACAGATAAACGTATCAGCACATCTTCCATCTCTCCTACAACTTTCATAATCATTCTGTCTAACTATATTATCTTGCCATCAAATGGCTTGGGTTGGCCATTTATCCTTTTACACACTAACAAAGGCATAACATTAGCAGACTCTCTTGAATCAACCAAACAGTTGTGCACATTATGATTGAAAATTTCAAATGTGAGCAGAAAAGGTAAAGTTCTGGATTTGGACTTTCCACCAATACTAGCTTCATTAATTTCTTCTTTCGACTAAATGTTTTCTTGGGGTTTACTGGTTGGTGGGTTTAATGCTTCGCAAAAGCTTCTTCTTTTGTTGGGATAAACTACATATCTCAAACAAAGAAATATTATCTTTGGTCTTATTGATGTCTTCTATTATATCGTACCCCATCTCACAGTCTGTTGAGTTTTTCTTCACACCTTCTACTTTTCTTTTAGCATCCTTTATGGGCTTACTGACAGCTAGACTATTCTGTCTAGTTATGACCAAATCCGTATGAGTTGGGCCTGAGTGTTATTTCTAACTTTCTTCAAGTTTTCCTGAATTCTTTTAATCTTGGGCAGCAGTGCGTTATCTTTAATTATTGGACCCTTGCTCCTGGTTGTGACATTAACATCCGACAATTGTATCTCTTCATTAGGTTCTTCTTCTTCCAAACCAAGCATAGGTGCACAATCCCCTAAGACTATGGTAGTTTCTTTTGGTTCCTCCTCTGATTCATGCATTTTTTCTTCCTCATCCACAGGCTCATTTAATTTCAAATCAAGTAACTGATTCATAACTAAAGTCATAGAATTAATCCATTGTGGGCATTTTTTCTTAGAGTGAGGCTGCTGATGGAAAGTGAAGAAATTATCCATACCAACTTCAATGAGATTCATGACAGAAGGACTATTAGAAGGAGGTTGATAAGGGCCACTTTCTTCTTTTCTCTTATAGTAGGGCTTCAATTGCTTCTTGGCTTCCCTTTCCTTTTCCATATCAACAATCTTATTGGATAGCTTCTGGACCATCTTGACTACTCCCTCCAATTCATGTGATCTTTCGTCCTTGGTTCTGGTTAATAATAGAGGCTTCTTATTATTGAAGATCTGTGTTTCTGGATCCATCGGATACTTGTTTACGCTTTCTAGCTTAGCCTCTATCTTCTCAGCCTCTTCATATGTTACAACCAAGGTGGATTTAACTGATATTTAAGCAAACATGGCCATTTCAAGGCCAAGAGATGATGTGTAATATTCTATTAAATTCCCTTCGGTGGGTTTTATGGCTGCACTTATATTTTTTAAGTGAGCAGCAAACCTATGGGTAAAGTCCTGCGCCTTTTCTTTCTTTTCCTTCTTCAAACCTAACAGCTCTTTCATCAAAGCGACAGTGGTCCATTGGCTACAAAACTTGATTTTAAACATTCTTTCGAAAGTGTCCCAATAAGTGACTGAATTGGCTTGTAAACCAAAATACCAGGATGTTGCTTTTCCTTTGAGAGTATGAGGAAACAGCCTACAAACCACATCCTCATGTTCAATTTCCAGTGCTTCCAAAACCAGGAAAAAACTCTGTATATGATCGTCCACGGATGTGCCTTCCCCTAAGTCAAATCTAGGCAACGCCTTTTCATAATTATGTGGCAAAGCATGCACTAGAGGAACTAAGTTTAATGGTGTTCTAGCCATTCAAGATGGTGCAGGTGGATTGGCCTAATTTGAATTAGGGTTCAAAGGTACATTTCATTCCATGATCAGTTTAGAAGACTGAGGTGGAGATTGGAAAGGAGTTCGAACAAGTGAATCAGGTCCCAACTGGTCAAGGGGTTGATCAATCTCTTGCAAGGTTAAATCTACCAACTCTTCAAAATCTCCGACCAGCAAAGAATCCTCTAGGTAAGGGTGTTGTTTCTTGTGAACTTGTCTTCTACGTAGGGAAGGAATATTTGGAAATCCTCCTAGCTTCTTTGCATATGATCTTGTGATTCTTCTTAAATGATCTACTACTTCATTAGAAACGGGATAGAGATACTCTATGTCGTATGACTCGGGTTTAACTTTTCCTTCATGGCTTGGTCTTTTGGGAAAATTAGTTTGAAAACTATCACCGGTAGAATGTTCTTGAGGAAACAGATTTCCTCAGGCAGCCATGCATTGGTGGCCCTCCTTCTAGCTCCAAAACCGTTGATTCTTGGAAAATCCCAGGAACTGACAGTAGGGATTCTCCCCAATAATCGCTCCCAATTAGTTCACTTATTGTTTGGTATGGGGAATCCGTCCGCTTAACGGTCTGTCTACCATAGAGTTAAGTAACGGTTTAAATATGTTTTACCGGTTGTGGCCTAGTCCACCATTTATGTGTATTTTATTTTATGTTTTATAATGATATGCAAGTGCCTAACTTTAAATGCAGCTTGATTAGGAAGCAAAGGGTTCACAATGTGATGCGTAGGTTCTTACCTCCCATCTTATCTCCTTTGTTCCTGAATCACATAAAGCAAATAAAAACTAAACTAAACCTATCTAATTATAACTAACCTATCCCTAGGGAGAAAGATGATTATTTGTTAGGAGTAATGTACTATATTTTATGCACACTAAATCTTACATATAGCTGATATAATTCATATACAGAGAAAACAGCAGAAAGATTAACTTAGAGATAGCTCATTGTTTATTTAAACACTCATCAAGCATTTGATGCACAAGATTCAAAACAAGGAAATGAAATCATTCACTACTAAGAAATAGTTTAGAGTTAGAACAATCTCACTAATTGCATAGCCATCCAACACATAAATAGTTATATCTAGCCATCCACACAACATGCACTTAAAACTCAACAGTTCCTTCTCCAACATAAAATTCTATCTTCTTTATTATAATCAGAAATAGTTCCTCTTACAATAAGTGTTTCACCTAAGCAAGCTAGAAAAGTCCTTTTTCATTCAATTTTACCGATACTTATACATTTCCAAATGACCTTTGATCTCCCTGCCCTTTGGGATTCCTTTACAATTCACTCACAAAAGGATTTGTCATCTAGTGTGCTCACTAATTAAGAAAAAAATATAAATATTACAAAATAGGCTTCCCATGTGTCAATAAGGTAAAACACTTCAAGTGGACCGACTAACTCATCAATAAACTGCTTCCATCCCATAGCATCTGTAATAATTTTCTCAAAGTCTAATGGCTCCAAAAATCTAACAGTGACTTCATGCTTGGAAACCTGAGCTTTTATGTTAGCCATTCTATCTAGAAGTACTCGTAGTTGATCTTCCAACTGACAGTTGTTTACTTCTTCTTGAGCAATTACACTTTTGAGCACCTTTTCATCCAAGCTTTTAATCAGTTGTATGCCCAACTCATCTTCCTGAAATCTAGCATGCAATTGTTTCAAATGTTCTTCATGTGTAGGAAGCTCATCTAACCTTTTATTGGAGGATGTTTGGCATCTATTGTGAGTTGTAAATACTTTCTCACAAAACTCCATGCATTGGTCCTTAGTTTTCTTGACTGCCTCAACTTCTCAGTAGCTTTATTACCAAAACCTATCAGTACGTATTCAAGCTGCATTCTCTCCAAATATTTGACTGGTGTATTTGGTGGGGGCTCCTTGGTTGTTTCCAACCATCTAAATATTCCTTGAATGATTTCAATGACATTTAGAGTCTTATCTCTGAATTTAGAAGCTATGATTAATATTTCTTCCAATCAAGCTTCTACTTGCCTGACCTTCAAAACCTCCTCTACGATCTGGACCTCCATCTGATATATTTTGCTCCTGAGCATAAGAGCATGCTTTGTCAAAGGTGTTATGTATGTTCTTTGTGCATTTGCTACTTTCAAAAACACCTCCAACGAGCTCTTTTGAACCTCTAGTGCCACCACTTGGGCATCATATTGTCCTACCTTCTGTTCAACTGTAGAGTTCTATGTTTCCAACTCAACAAATTTATTTTCCAACTCCTCTTTTTCCTTAATCAGGTTCATCTTAGACCGCTTCAAAGTGTCACATTCTTCTCCCAAAATTTGGTAATCTTGCTGCAACTTTTCATAGTCTGAGAGAGTATCTTCATACTTTCTCTTGGATTGTCTGCATACTCTTTCCTCTTTCTTCAAAACTGCTTTCATCTCGGCTATTTTTCCCTTGAACTGCTCAAGGGTTTCTAGGAGTTTTTCAATATTGTGAGCATTTGCATATGCAGATGCAATGCCCATAGAAGCCATTTGCTTCAGATTATCTTCAACATTTTTCACAACTATTCTCTCTGTGAATGTGGTGACCGAGGGTCAGTCTCCCCTTTTTAGAGTCTTTTATGTTCTCTGAACGATTGACTTTGTTTTGGGATCGAACTGTACATCCTCTAGACATGCCATATCATACTCTTTGGATGGATTAAATGGTACTAAACCCATTTCAACTATGGGAATATGGCCTCCTGTAAGTATGGTTCTTGAAGTGGATGGAGTGACTTCGGGTTATCTCGGGCAAGGATTTGTTATTGGTCTTCACTAGCTATATCTTCTTCATTTTTCTTACTTTGTTCTTCGGTGTAGTCTTCTAGATCTTGTCCTTCTAGTACTGGATTCAAAGATTCCTGAGCTATGTCCTTTTCTAGCTCAGCAATCTTACCTTGGATGGCTTCTTCTTTCTTTCTCTCTTCTTGCCTGGCAGCTTCTTCGTCTTCTTCTCATTTTTTTCCTCAGTTAAGAGTTTCTTTGCCGATCCTGTTTCCAATCTATGAGCACTCTCTTCCTTAGCCTTCTTTGCAACTTCTTCCTCTTGCTCGTTCGGTTTTGGATTGTTGTTGTTGCTCCCTTTAACTCCAGAGGTCTTCCTTTTCAAATGATTTCTCAAATCAGCCATGCTATAAACATTCATGTATACTTGTTCCTCCTTGTCTACATAGTCTGTTGATTCAAAATTCACCTTATGAGCTACCACCTTACCTTTGGAGTAATTTCAATCCAAGCTCTTTTCTCTTAAATGGAAGTTCTCCAGTTCCTTGACAAACTATGGAACTCCCTTAATCTTGGTAAACTGGTAGCCTCCCACATAGAATGGTACTGATGGGAACACAGCCTTCTTCAAATCAAAAAAATAATTCCCAAAACCATCCAGAAAAACTTGTCTAACTGCTTCCTTGTGCACTATGTAATCATATGTGTATTTGGGCATCAATGAGGGGGCTTTGGTTCCCCCATACATCCTTAGATATGTACCTTCTTAGGAGCAGAAGTAATCCTAATATTCCTTGATGGATTCTAAATCTCCCTCAAATAAGCATGGACACTCTTCCAGGAAAATCAGCTGATACAGGGGTCTCATAAATTCTTCACATATCAACTGGTAATGACTATGATACTTATGAGCACCCAGTATCTAGTATGCTATGTATATAGGGGCTTTTCCCCCTTTCCACATGCATTTGAGTTTCTCGAACCTGTGACGGTAGAGCATGCAGTTTATTAGAAAAGAAGACATGTAAAATTCTGATTTGCTTTGCTGCAAGCCTTCCTGAGCTGCTTTGATGCATTTGGTCAAGTTCCTGGACACTATATCTTCCCAATTAAAAATTATTCCTTCCATGGCTACATAGTACATAAGTGGGATCTAACCAAAATTATAAAGTTTCCCATCAACTCTACCATAGAGTCTACTCAACATCAGTGCTATTATTCTGAAAGGAGTCTGAAGATGAGCAGTCTCATACTCTCCAGATTATTTGTGTCGAAACATCTTTCCCTCAGCCACCATCATCTTCATTGTGGTTGTATAATCAAGCTTTAGGATTTTAACCCATTCTGTTGTCATGCTCATTTCCTTTTCTAGTAAGTTGTAGGCTATTGATATAAATGCAGGTGCAAAAGATTCCACTCCCTTATTCTCCTCATCATTTATAATCATCCTTGTGGTATCTACTCTTGGCAAGATCCACCCAATGACTTCTGCACATGGGAGAATTTCAGGTCTTGTAGCCATCTTAGTGATCCCATATTGCAATATATTTTTATACAAGGCTAGGTCTTCCAACCCTGCCTCTAGGAACTTCTTTTCCTTCAGCATGTGGAACATCTGACCCCACTTGAAATCGATTTCAGCTCCAATTATGGTCTTCTTATTCTCATAAACGATTTCTACCCTCTTCACGGGCACAGCTTCGGCCATTTCTGAATCTGAATCATATTCAACAATCTTGGGCTTCTTCTTCCCTTTCTTCGTCATATTGTCAGGTGTGAGTGTTAACTGCAACAACCAAAATGTCTTAGTGTTATATTATAAAATGAATCTATGTATTAAATGAAACAATAGAACTGACGAATCATAATATATGCTAAGCAAACTATCCAAACAATCATCAGTATCTTGAACTACCTTGGTATCCTCAGCCATTAGGCCAAGACAACAATAACGATCAACAGTTCAAGTCTCGACACTAAAAAACTATGGATCTAGGTAACCTCGGCCACCAAACCCTACCAAAGAAAAACGTGGTCTCAACTACTACGAGGCTTTTCCACACTATGGCCACAAACTCTGAAGGTTCACGACCCAGGACCCCCTTCAGCACTCAGAGCGGCAGTGCCCTAAATCAGCCATCTCTGTGTTTAACATCCCATGACTAAAACATAAAGCACTGAAACCCCCAAGGTTTTATTAATATGAGGTGACTACTAATGCATGAAAAGGAGCAATGGGTATGCTCCATACCAGTGAGAAGCTCAGGATTCTGGAGATTCCTCATATTTTAACAGGTCTCGCAGTGAAACGCCTTTGACTAGACTGGTGAGTCTCTGTGGGTAGGTAGGGAATCCAAGGCGAGCTAAAAAGTTGGACAAGAAGAAATCTAAAAATATGCCTTTTAAACCCAGCAGAGGCCAAATACCTAACCTGCCCCTGCACATCGTACCAATGAATGGCAACTCGTAACTCAAGTAAACCAACCAATAGAAGCAAGTGAGTGAAACATACTTGGCTAGTAGGAGGCTAGACATGCGGTCGAAGAATGCTCAGTGAACATGCCACATGAACTCCATAGGTGACGCAAACGCTCCTAATGGGGTAAAATATGCAGATAGCTTCCAACCTTCATCGTAAAAAAAATGGTAAAACCCCTTTCCACTTGTTGAATAAATAGGTATCCAAGGGTTAAACACTTGGAGCAACATTAAAAAACCACATGAGCGAGAAAACATCATTGGCGCCAAAGGTAAGTGCGTCAATCCAGAAATGATAAGTTCACATGGGAACAGCCCCAACAACGACGACCCAATCAATACAACTCATCCGCAACCACCAGGTCAAAACTTAACAATGCATCTGCATTCTCATTGCAGCTATGTCATCATAATCAAATCGACGAGGAAATAGGCTTCCAGCTACTATAGTGGCTTAGATACTAAAAGACCTCCGTTGAAGCGGGACTCACAAGAATCGGGCCACTGGCATGGAAATGCCTCCGCCATAGCGGCAGCACATAGGGAACGATTTCCGCAATGGCGGGTCTTAAAGAAACAAAAACATTCCGAAAACAAAACCATAAGTGCGTCGGTCGTTGCGGCAAGGAACTAAACTCTCCTCCGACACAATGGACGGACTTGACCCGACGATAGTTAAAAATTAGAGAACCTCGTCGTTGTGGCTCCCGGCAGTCAAACAAAATAAAACATTAAAATATAGCCACCATAGCGGGCTTAGAATTGAAAACCCTTCTGTTGTAGCGAGATGAAAATAGATTGGAAACCTTTTCGATATGCAAAATTAGAAATCATCCATTGTAGCGACTTGCACATTAAAAGCTAACCATCGTAGCGTCTTGAAACAAGAGAGTGCACCCTCCGTTGCGGCTCAGAAATTGATAATTTTCCGTTGTAGTGGCTCTGGATTTGGAAAACATCCACTATAGCGAGTCAAAAAAGAACTTTTCTCCTTGGTGAAAAACCAAAAGCTTGAGACCTTCCCATGATCAAAACAAACCATAAAATGTTGGATTTCAAAGTCAAAGTGTCTAAGGCATTGAACTAGGAATTTTAAAAGGGGGGGTCCTAAAAAAATATGAAATTTTTTTTTGGGGTATGTTGCAGCAGCAACATAAAGTTAGAACCGGATTGAGTGATTAAGACTGCATTCTAAACTAGTGTAGCCACAGAGCTGAGTTCTATACTACTGAGGAGAGAAGTATTGTTATTAAGGACTACTGTTGACTTGAGAGGGTATTTAATTCCATTTCTGCACACGGTGCATTCATCCTGGTGGATCAATGGACAGGCTCAGGGGTCCTAAGACAAGCAATTGAGCTATCTTCAGGAAAAGGTTGGGTGGAGTAGGCTCCTTGGGTTGTTTGTCGCTTCTACAAATTATCAGGTTCCATTGTGTTATCTTATTTATTTCCGTTCAAGTAAATTACTGGAATGAAAGCAGTCATGTTTACTTTTTCTATTATTACTGAGATACTTTGAATCTGCTAGTCGAATGCTTATGTCTGCAATTTATTTAGGGAATTTTTCTTGTATATGATTATCATAATAAATGAGTTAAAATTAGAAATGATTGATTAATGAGTAAAATTCCCTTTTGTATTTTTTCACTCATCTTACGATGACATACTCTAGTACAAAAGGATTGTTCAGTTGTAGATAGGAATGATTATACATGGATAAAATGATTTGAACTGTTATCGAATTGTAGAGTTTACTTAGAATTTAATCAACAATATTTTCTTATGATAAGTTACCAGCAATATCTTCAAGTAACTGATTTCACTTTAGAAACTGTTAGTGCCATAAATTGTTCTTAGAGTACTAGAATAACAAGCCAACACAATCTCAAAAGTAAAATTAAATAAAATAGGTTTTAGGGTTTTGGTTTATAAAAACTTCATCACCAAGGAGGAAATAAACATCCACAAGCTAATACAGAATTGAATCATGCAAGTTGGATAAACTGGGGATCAAACACATCCCAATAAGCCATAAACATTACACATCAAATACTAATTCCACCCACAGGCTATAAGCATTTACATGAATAAACCTTTAAACAAGAAATGAAATTGTAGAATGAGCAATCAAACAGATCAGAAATGAAAAAGTATGACAGGTAAAAGGGCTTATCAGTTTATATATAATCAATAACAATCATCCACTTACATAAGAGTTATAAGTGCTAGCTTGAGAAATCAAAGCTCCAAAGCCTCTCCTTGAGTGAAAAATCCCACCCCAAAACTGTATGTTTGTCTTCATTTTATCATTACAAAAGTAAAGTAGTTCCATAACTACCTTCTAGGTCAAAATTTGAAACAGTTACATGATAACTCAAAATCTTTAAAGACAATTAACCCAAAAATAACAAATCGGATTTGGGGAAATTTGACAAATTTCTGAAAATTTGGGTCTCAAAGATGCCTCCATATCTCTCGATCCGGAACACTTGTGTAAAAAATGAGAGATTTTTTTTTAAATGAGTATGTTATGAACAAAAACCTCTCTTGTTTTTTCAAAATTCCTCTTCAATTGATCGGAAGATGTTCTACACATTTGTGACTAAAACAAGAAATTATTAAATAATTCAAACCCTGAAAATAGACCACAAACATGAATTCGAATCTTTCAAATGATAACAGATGATGCAAAACTGAGAAATATTTTTGTGAATGAGTTTGTTGTGGACAAAAACCTCTTTTGGTTTTCCTGAATTCATTTCCATATCCTCGTAATATGCTCCCAATGACAATGACAAAAACAAGAAAAACAAAGCTACTACAGGAATCTCCTCATGAACATATTTGACAAATGACTAAAAAATGAGAGTTATATTATAAATCAAAACTTGGAATAAACTTTTATTATAAGTTTTTGAAAGATTAAAGATGTACATATTAACTAATAAGTCCAAAACACAAACCTTAAAACTAAAATAATGAAATGATTCAACCATTAAAAGCATTAAATCCAACCAAAATTATTGATTGTCAAAAATTCTTAAAATCAACATAAAATATAAAATCATTTTAAACCAATGGTTGAAAATTAGGACAAAAAGAACAGATAAACTAAGAACAAGATCTATTTATAACATCTGGCTCTTGCTACGGGATGAAGTCTTCCTTGTGAGGCTTCAAGAACTTGTAGACCTTGTGCCTTATTCATTGGGTTATGGAGTCGTTTACCAAATCTCTGCAACTTTGTCAAACTCTGAAAACATACCTCTGAAATGAAAAAATACTGCTACAAACTAGCATACTGAAAAGAATCTACATGCTCGTATAGTGAGCTTATTCTGCTATTTACTCCTACTTCTAATCGAAGGAAACAACCCAATCAAGTGTAATAATACTTCCAGTGAAGCCAAGAATCCATTTGACTAAGAATCATAATTTCATGCATGCTACTGTTTGAGAAAACCCACAAAAGATGTGATAAATGCAATAAAGATTCTGTAGGCAGCTAATACTTATGACTGGAAATAGGAAGTATGCCAAAATATGGAGCATTAGAAACCTTTGAAAAATACAAGTCTATCCAAGAAGCCACGGGATCATGAAATTTTTGATTTAAAACTTCAATGTCTTCATTATATTCATCATAAAGTGAAGCATTCTCTTCCTCTCCATTACTGTTCTTTTTAAACTTTGGATCAAGAATGGAAACCAAGGGCTTTTCAAACTGCTTCTCGACCTTTAAATAAAACCCTAGATCAAAACTTGAACAAATAAAATTATGAAAGTGACCATAAGTCAAGAATGGCAACTTATTTCTTATATCAATAGTAAGAGGTTGAAGAGCAGCAACTTCTTCTTCATAACATGATAATCTTATAGCAGGAACTAAGAAATCTCTACTATAATCCACTGAAAGTATATTATCATCAAAAAGGTCAGCAAAATGATATGAAGAATCAACACAAGCGTCATTTATATCCTTGTTCATATGAAAATCTGAAAATGATGAAGAAAACTATCTTAAATATGAATGATACCTACGTTCTTCTTCCTGTTCATAAGCATCTTCAACATGAGCCTGATCTCGAAGCATTTTGCAAGCTTGGATGTTCTCCTCCACTCCTTTTGCATCCTCAAACAATTGTCTTAAAGATGATGATTTCCTTTCTAATAGGAAAAAGACAAGATCTGAATGTTGAGCCATAACATAATATACCATAGCAAGTTTTTCCGAAGGTCTGATCTCCAGAGGCATACTAATATAAAAACTTTGAAACCTCCAATTAAATTTAGTAATTGGCTCATCATTCTCTCGTTTCAAACTATAAAATTCGGAAAGGAATTGATCATAAGATTTATTCTTACCCCAATCCTTCAAAAAGACATCATGTAACTCTTCCCATGATCCAATTGAATCAGCTTTTAAATTTCGAAACCAGAACCAAGCATCTCCAGCAAAGGATTTCGAAAATAACCTCATGACAACATCCTCATGCATGATTTCAAAATTATCAATGAAATTATGAAAAGATTCTAAATGATTCTCTGCTGTAATATGGTCTTTTCCAGTAAAATGGGGAAGATATTCAACAAAGTAGGAAGGGTAAGGATGTAAGAGATATGGCAGCCTAAGAGGTTTAAACATCTTCTGTCTGAGTCTAGACTGAAAATCTGTCAGTTGAAAATCAGGTTCAACAAGATGTTCGCAAGTTTCAGCAGTGATGGTAGAAGGTAATATATTATCTTTATTCTCTACAAGATGACCAGAATAATCAGTTTCAAGAGATATGGGTATATGTATATCATGCTGCACATGTATTTCACATGAAGGAATAGGATCAACATCAATAAAACAAGAAGAATGCAGATTTTCTTCTTCCAAAGAGAGATATGTTAGTTTTTCAACATTTAAGCTAGCATTATGATAAGATCTTTTCACTGAGAGAATAACAAGCACAGCAATCACATAAGCATATCACAAGAGACAAG